>CM051239.1:237159875-237636167 GCA_027917425.1 Gastrophryne carolinensis | reverse complement strand
TTAAGGTCCCTGGCTTGGGACTGAAACTCCTCATCTCGGGAACAATTTCTGCGGACCCGAAGAAATTGGCCCACTGGTATACCACATTTCAAACCAGCCGTGTGGAAGCTGTCGAAATGTAGGAATGAGTTTACCGCAGTCTCCTTTCGATATAGTCCCGTCTCTAGGGACCCATCTCCTGTTAATTTGATATCCAAGTCCAGAAAAGTAACCTGTTTGTGGGAAATATTGGCTGTCAAAAAGATGTTGAATTCGTTAGTGTTCAGAATGTTCAGAAAATCAATAATAAATCCTCTGTGCCTTGCCAAAGTATGAGTATATCATCAATATACCGAAAAAAACCTAGTACATGCTGGTGATACATTGATAAGTTTTCATGGAACACTACCTCCCTCTCCCACCAACCCAAAAACAGGTTGGCGACAGAGGGAGCGCACCGTGCCCCCATGGCTACTCCACAGATCTGACGATAATAAGTAAGATCAAACATAAAGAAATTATGTGTGAGTATGAAGGTTAGTAGGGTTAGAATAAACTGTTGGAGGGCCGGTGATTCTGACTACTCATTCCCAGGAAGTACAACCGTCCTATGTGCGAGACTCGATGGACCTTTTGAAACGCCTTGAGGCAATTTGTGTACCATCGGATGTTATCTTAATTACCCTGGACGTAGAGTCATTGTACACAAAATATAGCACATAGTCGGGCCATACAGACATGCCAATACTTCCTGGGAATGAGTAGTCAAGAATCACCGGCCCTCCAACAGTTTATTCTAACCCTACTAACCTTCATACTCACACATAATTTCTTTATGTTTGATCTTACTTATTATCGTCAGATCTGTGGAGTAGCCATGGGGGCACGGTGCGCTCCCTCTGTCGCCAACCTGTTTTTGGGTTGGTGGGAGAGGGAGGTAGTGTTCCATGAAAACTTATCAATGTATCACCAGCATGTACTAGGTTTTTTTCGGTATATTGATGATATACTCATACTTTGGCAAGGCACAGAGGATTTATTTATTGATTTTCTGAACATTCTGAACACTAACGAATTCAACATCTTTTTGACAGCCAATATTTCCCACAAACAGGTTACTTTTCTGGACTTGGATATCAAATTAACAGGAGATGGGTCCCCTAGAGACGGGACTATATCGAAAGGAGACTGCGGTAAACTCATTCCTACATTTCGACAGCTTCCACACGGCTGGTTTGAAATGTGGTATACCAGTGGGCCAATTTCTTCGGGTCCGCAGAAATTGTTCCCGAGATGAGGAGTTTCAGTCCAAGCCAGGGACCTTACGGAGCGTTTCCGGAAAAAGGGGATACCCCAAACAAGTGATTGCAAAGGCCTATAAACGGGCTAGGGATACCCCGCGGGAGAGACTCCTAATCCCCAAGAAAAGGGTTCGGAATTCGGCACAGGTAAGATTGATTACCAAATACAACAATGAGTGGGGAAGCCTTAGACGTATCTTGAGAGATAATTGGAAAATACTGAGACAGACCCCCAATTAGCGAGATGGGGTGAGAGATGGGCCACTATTAACGGCACAGAGAGCCCCCAATATAAAGACAAACTGTGTAGAAGTCACTACCAGAGACCGGGGAACTGTTGGGTGAGATGAGAGATGGGGGGGGGCAGTCATAGATGTGGGTCTTGCTCCATCTGTCCTTATATGCAAAAAGAAAAATGGATAACTAATACATACACAGGGAGGAAATATGAAATCAAACAGTTTATTAACTGTAGGTCGGTGGGAGTAGTGTATGGGCTGTCATGCAGTTGCCCCAAAACTTTATGTGGGCGAGACTAAAAATACTCTAAAAGCCAGAATACAGGCCATATCTCCAACATTAGGCTAGCCTCAAGAAATCTACAATTGGGAAAAGTTGTGCCTCCGTGGCATTACACTTTTTACATGAACACAACAGTGATATTAGTAGTTTGAAAGTGATAGGAATAGAAAAGGTGAGTATGGGACAAAGAGGGGGGGATGTCAAACGCCGTCTGCAACAGCGAGAATTACGCTGGATCTTCAACTTAGATTCTCAGTCACCAAGGGGTTTGAATGAGGACCTTGCTTTCACACCTTTTTTGGGGGGTAATTAGATTCCCAGATTTGGCTGGTGATCCTAATAGTGGTTCTTTTGTCTTGTTTTTTTGGGGGGTTTGGACACAGTTTGGTGTTGTGTGTACACACTCACAGGTGTTTATTTTTTTTTTTTTTTTTTTTTTTTTTTTTTTTTTTTTTTTTTTTTTCTTACATTCACTTTTTTCTATATTTTTTAATATTTATGTGATCACTAAAGTGTGCGTTTAGTTTGTACAGCTTACGGTTATGGTCACAGCGGTCCTCAGAATCACCCAGCAGTTTGAAGACATCCTCTCAAGAAATCAGAGTGGCTGGATGTGCGAGGAGGCACCCCCCGGGAGATCAACTGTTAAAGAACTCACCTTAATTGTGCTTTGCTGCCTAAATAGTTGTGGGGATTGGGATACCTCACTGCAGATATGTGGGGGTCTCATCCACTGTGGGGTCTCCTTTTCCCTCCCCCTATCTCCGGATATGTAGTATTGGTTCAACTGCCCTTTTGCCGGCCCCCAGCAGTAGCAATTGGGGTTATTTAGGCCTTGGCTAGTAGGTGTGGGGCGTAGCTGAGATAGGACTAGTGAGACCGGATTGGGGGCCGGGTTAAAAGTGCTTTTCCCCCCTTTTTTCCCCCCCCCCCTTATGACACATACATGGTTCCTATAAGAATGGGGAGCAGGCAGTTATATGTTGGTTCTGAGTCTGGCGAAAGCTGCCGTTAAATAGCTTGTCCCCTTTCCTCCCCCCCTCCCCACCCCTCCCCCCCCCCCCCCCCCCCCACCCATGCCTCCCTTTCTTCCCTCCCTCCTTGATTTATACGTTCCTCCTCCCTTTCCCTTTAGTTGGATATTGTGATTGATTCGAGGATATACATATAAAAAAGATCCTCTAGTTCTCTGTAGTAATGTTATTGTATTGTATAGGATTATTATGATGTATTATGACCTGTATGTAAAATATATGTGTAAAGATCAATGATCAAGGTATAGTTGCACAGCTGTTTGTAATGGGACCTGGGAGTGAGGCGCCTTTTTTTCTTGCCGGCCTCGTTCCGCGCCACTGAGTGCCGCTGGGTAGTACGCTTGTACTCCCCGCGGCCGGTCACATCCCCGCTCGGGCTCGCAGCCAGCGTCGGCTGACGCTGGTACAGTGACTGGGGCCGCTGACGCACTTCCGGCCGGGGTGTGTTGGTGTGCTCTGGCCCTCTGTGATTGGCTGTTGCCGCGGGCGCACCTCCGGCCGGGGTGCGCGCGGCGGCGCGGCCACGAGCGGCTCTCATTGGCGTGGGAGCGGGGCGGGTGAGTATTTAGGGGGGCCTTACCATCACAGGCCCTACTATTTGTGCCCTTGAAGTAACGGGTCCCCGACCGTTACGAACGCGCAGGCTAGGGGCAGGGGGACAGATTGAAACGCTGGCCATTTAATGGGTAATGTACGGTTTTGTTACACGTGTGTTATGGTTTTTGAATGTTTTGATTTTTCCGCTCTCGGCGGTCCTTACTAGATATAGGTCAATTTGACTATTCAGCACTTAGCACTTTATGTCTTATAAATGGTTTATGCACTAATTATGGAAGTTTAGTTACAAAAGGTGTATTATTAGCCACAATATATATGTAGTGAGCCGGCGCCTAGTGCCCCCTGGTGGTCATTGTTGTGACCTTTTTAATATGCTTTTAAATGTCTGTAATTTTGATCTATGTGTCATTCATTGACAAATAAATAGGTGATTTTGTACTTTCACTTGGGTGGTGCTCTTTTTCTGGCAGGTTGAGGGGATTGTGGGATCTCCTCTCAGGGTGAAGTCCCAATTCATCTACTTATCTAGAAAAATCCATAAACCCCAATCCTGGGGAATCTCATATCATATATATTGTGCTGCAAACAAAACTCCAATGTATATGTACAATAGTGGACACTAGGAATACCCATATATAAAGTATCGGGGTCTGTGTTTGCAGAGGTAAACTACCCCTACACCCACTTATCCCGATACCTGTGCCGGCACACTAAAGACCAAATCAAGGGTCTCTGTTAACTTATGCAATCCTATCCCCGATATACAGATGCCAATATATAAAAAATATTTGTTAAATATGAAAATAAACAAAAATAAACAATTTATTCTATACTCAAAATACAATATAAAAGAGAACGCAATTTCACACAATTTGCCACTATGTTGCCAAAACAAGAATGTGAGCCAACAATCAAGCATGCAGACATGCATGTAGGATTGTTGGACAAACACATGTAACCTAGATGTGTGTTGATTAAACACATAGGTACATTGGAAATGTCTCCAGAATTTACTCTAAGACATAGGGGTCCCAAGTCTTTAGGCATATGAAGTGGGATGTACTCACCATCGCAGCTGTGGCTGGGGCCCATGCTGCTGGCTGTCCCAGGAGGTGTGGTGGTGATGTACACCGGCTCCGCCTGCGTGGCCACATCTGTCAGGAGAAAGCAAAAGAGAAAAGCAAAATTAGTGTGACAATGACACCTGACTATTTGACATCCATCTGGTTAGGGAGTCTGCAAAAACAAATGCTTGCATAGTTACACACATGTTGTCCGACATTAGCATATTTCCTGGTCCATGAGTTCATGTAAATTATTTATGGTTGCAACATGGACACATAAAGATAATGTGCAAATAACCTGGACAGTGCAATGGTAAGGACTAATTTGCATTTTATTGTAGACTCTTACTAGTGGGCAACATGTGCTAGCCGGAACAACTTTCAAAAATAACACATTTGCTAGCACCCATCATGGTGTGGGCTGAAACATAGGGGTGGTTGCCAGTTGGATTGCACTGTAGTGGGGTTTGTGATGTTAATGTACATTAACAAACCAGCTTGTACTATGGAGAAGGAAACATGTGTATGTTCAAAGTGGGCCAAGACCCAGGATTTATACTATCCTGTGTTTTGGTCCACTTTGGCAGGGCACAACAATTTGAGCAAGAGACCGTCCGCCGCCGCTGCCTTCTGCGCGTCACTCCTCCAGTGCGTGCGCACGCGCAGGCCATTCTGAAACGGAGAGCGCAGGCGCACACACATCTAGAGGGGCACTCAGGAGGCTGCGGTGGTGGCTTCTGCCACCCCCAATGAGGAAAGGAGTTTGTGGGCTTTTGGGGGGGGGCCCTGGGTGAGGGAGGTGATTGGGCAGGGAAGCTTATAGATTCCAAGCCCAATCAACAATGGGTGTGGGTCCACTTTAAGGAATGTCAGAACATAGTGAATGTGAGGGATAACAAAAAACACTTACCATGACTATGCCCGTGGAGAAGGCGTTGCCAATAGCTCCTGGAGGTGCCGCCTATATGATGCGCTGCAAATTAGAGAGGAATGGCAAGGGCTAAGTACAAATGGCCATATGTAACCTGTCACAGACTAACACTGACTAAATGTGCACTCACCAGGGGATGAACTGCCACTTGAAGCCCAGGGAGGGCTCTGAGGAGGAGGCGTGGAGCCTCGGCTCCTCACACTCTGATCCAAAGATCCCCCAGGCAAAGGGCCACCCTCCTCCCTCTCACTCCCTGCTCCTTCAGGGAGTGTGGGAGAGTCCATTACTTCCACCCCACTTGGACTCCCCACTTGAGAGTGGCCCCTTGTCTGTTGAGACTCCTCAGATTCAGAGTGTGAGGAGCTGAGGCTCGAGCCTGACCGCCCCCCAGCAGCACACTCCTCTGGGGCGTCATCCCCTTCCTCCCCTGGGTCCTCTAAATATGACCCGCGAGAGGGACCCTCCCCCGATGACTCCCCCGAGTCCGCCTGTCTCGTTCGGTGGAGGAATCCCTTCCCACGTTTCCCCAGGGGAGGACGCTTATCTGTGTGGAGGGGGTGAATGAAAAAAAAAAATTACTCCCAAAAAGGGACACAGCTACAATATTATTTCCCTAAAAATTATCAATACATGACATCAGACCAATGGCCTAAACATTTATACTGAGAACAGATGAAACATATCATCCAAGGGAAATATACTCACTTTGACCACCTGGCCGCGGCTATCCACCCTCTTCCTTTTTTGTTTCTGTGGCCCAGGGGGGGGAGGGGGTGGAGGGGGGTTAGGTGGGGGAGGTGAGGTAGGTGGGGGAGGTGGGGGAGGGGTGGGGGGGCCAGAGTCAGAGGAGGAGCTGGGGAGGCGCAGGATATGTCGCCTGGGCATCATGGTGGAAACGCAAAGGAGGAAACCGGAACCGGATATGACCAAAGCGACAGGGAAAAAAAAAAACGCTCCGCGCACTAGGAAGAAGCTAATATCCGCTACGTGCAAGCTAAGTGGCGGAAATATGATTTTTACGCATTACAACAAGCTATTGGGCAAGACGCCATTAATTATTAGCTAGATTTAGCTGGGAAACGCAAAGGAGCAACCCGGAACTGGATATGACGAAAGCGGAAAAAAAACACGCTCCGCGCATTAGGAACCAGCTAATGTCCGCTACGTGCAAGCTAAGTGGCGGAAATAGGATATTTACGCATTAAGACAAGCTATTGCCAAAGACGCCATTAATTATTAGCTTGATTTAGCTGGGTGTTCAATATCCTGTAATGCATAGGTCAGAACCAAAACAGAGCTGGTTGCTTACAAATAACAATCTGATTCCTTAATAAAATAATAACACAATAAAACTATCCAACTACATGATAATGTTGCACACAGGAGAATGCATAACGGGTTGTTATGAGCTTGTACGCCTGAACAAAACCAGCAGAATGTGGACATGCACGCTCAGAACTACAGTGTATTCATTAACAACGACTGGGGTCGCTGCAAGTGAATTCAGGGCAAATGGCAGAAAGGCACATGTATGAACAGCACAGCGCTGCACAGCGCAGCACAGCGACGCTAGCGCCGCCACATAGCGAATCACAACAGCGACTGCAGAAACTCTGACCACCACATATTCAACAAGGACATGGCTGCCGAATAGCTTGGGCGCTGACAATTTCAATGAGCAAACGTGAGCGCCAAACATGAGCGACTAAAAAGTAGCTTTACAAGGCATGTGTGTTGTGAAAGCAAGCTAATTTGAGGCTAATGTGTTTTGTGGGAGGAGATGCATTTTATATTTCACTCACAACATTCCAGTGTAAAAATAACATCTTTCATACAAAAATCTTTAAAAACAAGACAGATTAATCAAACATATCCTAAACAACCCGTGTTTAAATTTTGGCCAAAGACAAGAACACAAAAACCACTAAAAAAAAACATTGCAGTGTCTGCCATTGAAATGTATTGGAGAGAGCCAGGTAGCGCCAGGTAGCGAGAGGTCATACCTGGCGCTGTGATGGGATTAGCAGCGGCGCTGTTCGCTGAAGTCTGCAAGATGATGAATCCCGCGCTAGGTAACGCTCTTGCCGGCGCTAGCCTCATTTTGCGTGATAAATGCGTGATTGTGTTCGCAGCCTGGAGTTCTGGAGTCGATAGCCGCCGATAGCTGGCGCTACCTGGCGCGAGTGAGACACTACCCGGCGCTATTGCTTGATGAATAAGGGCCTTAGTTGTCTTTAAGATGGCCATTTTTAATAGTGACCACTGGGCACTCACCTAATTCCCTTTCTACATAGTCCCTCAAGTCTAGCACTTTGGATCTTGTGTAAGATTGCACAATGTCTGTTTCACTACTTAAAGGTTCCTATTAAACTCATCATGTCTGTGGGGTTGGTTGCTGTCCTGCATCAAACAGCCCCTCTATCTTAAGGGATCTTCTTGTTGTCTTGTTTTTGCTGCTCGGCGTGGATGCAGGTACCCCCTCCTTCCATCCCGGATCTTGACTGTGGAATGCATAATGAGCCACGTGGAGCAGCTTTTAATATATAGAGGCAAAGTCTCTCTGGGATTTCTGCCTTGTGACTACATACATCAAAGAAGGGGAGGGGATAGCAGTAATAACCAGGGTCGGGGGCTGAAAGTCTGGCCCTTGAGCCCTTGAATTCTCATTCCCTATGCTTGGTTTTCCAGGTTGGTAAGCTTTAAGGGGCATGGACTTTCTGCTTTATTTCAAAATAGGGTGGGAGGGGCTAATTTTCAAAAAAAATTCACATCCAAAAAAATAAAGAAAAAAATGCATGCCTTACAAGCTTGGTAATTCCAGGGCTCAAGTGCCAAGCTGCCAGGCTCTGGCCCTGGCACTTATGCCCTATAGCACAGGTCCAGTGCCCCAAACTAGGCCCAAGCTATGGGCTGTCAGGTTCATCCACACCACCCTGGCTTTTCGTGGTGCAGGTAATGATAATTGAACTGTGCAAAAGTAAAGTGAAAGTTTAAAAAAAATTCAAAGACAATATTCAGCCAAATAAATAACACTATTCTCATATTGTGTCCCACGCAGATCATCGCTTCCATTCCAGGGCTGCAGTTTTTACCTGGAAGTGGCATGTCTCTTCCCTCTTGTCCAATGGGAAGAAGCCCTCGGTCTTCAGTCATTATGAGCTGGCACAACCTCTTCAATAACTGCAATGGAAAGAGGCATGTTAAGACCTAACATGACCATTTCCATTTCAGTGAATGGAGGGGGGTGTGTCAGTTCACAGTGACTGATGGTGGGGAGCATCTCCCCATCATAGAAGATTGAAGGGATGTGTGATTTGGGCGAGCAGCGCAGAATAAGGTGAGTATAGGTTTTTTTTTCTTTTGAGTGAAAAATGCATTTATTAAACTCATTGATGCTTAACTTTTCAATATTTCAGGAAAAATTGTGTGTTTTCTAGAGCCTGAAACACACCCAACCTTCCCCTTTAACTCTTTAAGTCCCAAGCCAGTGAATTTCATGTGGTTGCCTCTCCAACCATTTAATCGCCAGCCATGTGATTCACATGCATTTTCTTACCTCGGGGCCATGGGGGCACACACCAGCCGGCACTTCCTGGCCCAGCTTCCAAAAGAGTCCTCAGGGAGTCATGGGGAAGTGAGTTTTGACCCAAGTCTCCAATCACCCAATTGCTGCAGAGTCAATCAGAAGCGGGGAACACAGCTGCTGTCATCAGCCGGCGCTATATAAAAACGGTGCATGCTCTCGATATCCTAGATAGCTGTTTTTTATTAGATCAACTATTTACTACTGTTTACTAGCCAAAGCAGTCTGCATTATGAGTTTACAGTTGCTTGATTGAGGGGGGCATGTATCTTATATATGCCCTCTTCCCTCAATCAGTGTGCAAGAGAATGCTGGGCCTGCCTCACTCAATAAACACCCGGGTCCAATCAGCACAGGGGGAAGTGGAGGTGGCGACGAAAGGGGGACAGATGCCAGATGGCGCACAGTTACTAGATTGGCTAAGGGGAGATCACATGCCATCTGCCGCCTCCACCTTCCCCCCCCCCCTTTGTCACTGCCTCCAGCCCCCTCGCAGCCTGCACTCAGGTGTTTACTGAGTGAGGCCTGACATGCACCTGCCACCCCCACCCCCACCCCCCACTATCAAACAAGCACACACAAAAAAAATTGGTTAGGTCATACATTGGTATCCAGATTTTTTCATAAAAACAGTAATTACCTGCTTTTGACCTAAAGCTGTTTTTGTGAATGTATCTGGGCTTTAGGATGCTCTATGCTCTATGTGAAATACCCAATGTAAAAAAAATGAATAAATGTACATGCACCAATGTGAATCCCCCCAATCACCAGTAAAACGTACCTTACCCCCCCCCCCCTCAAACAGCCTATGCTGGCTAAAGGTATAGCGTAGTGTGGCTGTTGTACCTTGCATGCACCGTTAGATTGGGGGATCAGGTAGTTATTACCAGGGATTCAGGGGGTTTCAATCACACTTCCTAATTTTAACCTCTTCCTTTAGGTGTGTAGCTGAGTTTTGGTTTGGTCAAAGATTTTATCTTAGGGACCTTATCCCCCTCTTTTGAGACCATAGCCCCTATCTTTGGGGACCTTAGCCCCCCCTTCCTCTTGGGACCTTTGTACCCCCCTCCTATTTGGACCTTAGCACCCACCTTTTAGGACCACCTCCCCCCAGCTTTTGAGACCTACTCCTACCGCCCTCAGGAAATCATCTTTTTTTGTCTGCTGGATCTGCTGCTCCTGACTTTTCCCATCGGGTCGTAGCTATACACTTTTATTATCTAGATTTTTTGACTGTTTATTTGCAGTTTTATTTATTTGTATTGTTTACTGTATAATTTAACTTTTTGTATTTTAGTTCCAGCTTTAGTTCCAGCTTTTAGTTCTAACTTTAAGTTCTAGCTTTTTCTTCTAGTTTTTAGTTTTTTTTATTTGGGTATAGCTGGTAAAAGGTACACTGCGCAGGAAGCTGGGGCTTACCTGATGGATTCTGACTCAGATAGCGAGTCAGACAGTGTCTCCTCTACTGACATAGTCGTACAGTGGTACCAGTAGTGTTATCAGTATTGGTAGCTGTGAGGAATAGGGCAAATATTACATTGCATTTTATCGCTGATGCCCAGCATCGCCCTTTAAGATTCTCTGTTCTTAGCAAATGTCTACCATTACAAGGCCAGCAGGAAAAGGAAGTCTATATATGGGCATGCGGTTCAAGTAAAGGCAGTTTGAGCTTCAAAGCCCCCCTGCTGCTCTCCTGCTGCTTTCCTAACACCTCCAGCCTGGGGAGGCTCCAGTGGGTCTGCAGCTAGTTGGACCCCTGGCTGTGAATTTGTCACATCAAAGATGAGGGCCGCAGACAAGCGTCACCAACACAAATTGGACCATAGCGGCACTACCATGTGTCCCAGCACCAAGCCAGGTACACAATCAGAGGTGTACCATACCCAATTAGATTTTAGACTGTAGGTGGGCCCCTTTTAGTTAAAGTAGATGTACAGTCTCAGGGTTTTTGCTTGTTTGCATATTGTTTTTTAGGAAAGTGTAGGTTGTAATCTGCATTTTTAGTCTTTTTTTAGGGAAACTCTGTGCAACCAGTAAATTCCTACAATGTTTGTGAAATTACCATTGTGCATAGGCTTTAGCTTGGGGTGTTTGGCAACCCTACCCTTCGAAGTAGGTATGCATGTTGGGTATTGTTCTGTTCGGGGCACCTTGCTATTTCAAATTTATTGTGTTTTCTCTTGTTTGCCTATGGTTTTGTTTATGAAAATGTGGTTTGGAATCTGCATTTTTAATCTTTTTTTAGGGAAACCTTTTGCAACCAGAGAATCCGTTGAGGGATTAACCAGTGAAAGTTTGACACACTATTACAAGCTTGGTACAGCTAGAAAGCTTGAGGTGTGTATTGAGGGTGTTTAGATAGATTGTGGGGGGTATTTCAAATGTAAGGGTTGCTTTTCTTGAAAACTGCAAGGTACGCATAGTAGATGTATTATATTTGAAAATCTCCTCAAGCACTCTTTTCAGTTTGGGCTGTGTCCTGGGCAGGAAAAGGTGTTTGGAGATATTTCGCACCCCTGGGCCGCGGTGGTAAGTGTCCCTTTTTTGTAATTTAATCTGACACTTTTTACTCGTTGTCTAACATTTTAGCAAATGATATATATTATTCTGCTACTAATAACTCAGAAGATACATTGCGTTTAAGACAAAAAGTTGGGAAATAGAACTAAAGGAATCTATAACACCCAGCTCACATAGAATAATCAGAGGTAAACGAAATACCCAAATTACATTGTATTAATTTGAACTATTTACCTGTGATAAAATCTAGCAGGAAGCGCAACCTAAGGGGAATTTTTTCTGAAGTCACAGCTGGCGGCAGCAGGAAATATCTCCATTCTCTTTGTACTCAACAAAACAACTATAAGGAAACAGTCACTTATACCTTAGGTTGCAGCACTCCACTCACACTCTCGCCCCACCACTCCATTCCAGCGCTCAATACCATACACTTAAGAAAAGGTGTTTAGCTATACATATGTGGTACCGTTAAAACCAGGAAAAATATGGCTTTTACACACAATATGATTTTATGGCAAAACTTACATTTTTTATTTTTTTTTTTAAAAAAGCCTTTTTTAAATTTTTTTTACATATTCACCCGAAACTATTGAGAATGCAATTTAAAAAAAAAATGACAAACAAGACATTTCATCTTAAAGACCACACTCTGATGAAAAATATAACGCAAATGGTGATAAACAGCCTGGAAACAGAGTGTGACATAATATCCAGGTAGAGCAGAGGGGGTGGAAGTAGCTCCATCACTATTATTTATACAAAATTATCATCATTATTATTCAGGGCCTGGGAACCAATTTATCGCCCAGTTTAACCCTCTCAAAACCGCCCCGACAAGGCACTCTGCAATGCGGCCAGAGCTACTCACCTGGTAAGCTGCCAGCCTCCCTTTAGAACACTCCATAGGGAGAGATCCCTTGTCGGGGCGGTGTGGCTTCCACATGTATCTGCAGATATGTGCAACCAAATCTCTGTCTTTCCACATAGCTAGACATGTTTGGTGCTTAATATTTAGATGATGAGAGGGTAAAATTGGGCAGTAAATTGGTTCCCAGGCCCTGAATAATAATGATGATAATTTTGTATAAATAATAGTGATGGAGCTACTCCCACCCCCTTTGCTTAATATCCAGGTAGGCTGGCAGTTAAAGGATTAAGGGTGCTTGGCTTCAAGGCTTACCTAATCATGACCCTTGCTGCAAGTTTAACAAAAATGCATCTAGACCAAGAGGTGTATTTAAGCAACAAATTATTATTACTCAAGTTTTGAATCCCATTCGAAAAAAAAATAAATATTTGAACATGTTAATATTTTATATCTACTGCTGTCAGTCAGCATGTGGTGTTCTCCACACATAGAAACACATTGTAATGCTTTATAACCTGAGTAAATCACAAAGAAATATGTATGCACTATTCCCCATTAAATACGGTATCTCAATATACACTGTATAACTGCATATGTATAGAAGGTTTTATTTCAAATGATACTATATAGTATGTATCACTGCCACATTTTCTGTAGTGCAAAACTGATATTACCATTAATTAATGAATATATATATATATATATATATATATATATATATATATATAAAGCTGACATGCTTTCCTAATACATAAAATAACTCAGGTGGCCTTTGTCATAGAACCAACATGTATTGCATTGTACACATATAACATGTATATTTTAAAGCAAAATAAAAAGTTGCATGTGGGGCACTGTAGAAATGATGAAGAGCGTGCGTCTTTTTAAATTGCTGCAGACATATTTCGCTTCTCTGGTATACACCTGTTTCCTGACTATATTTTGTTATGAAGGAATCCTGGCTCATTAAAAACAGAAAATTCCCTTGCTAGTTAGTTGACTGACATATATATTGAATTTTGTATGAAAACTCCCGTTCTGATAACATTGCACACTGTACCTCACTGACAGTAAGTACTGTGTCCTCTTGAGTAGGACAGAGCTTTCAGAAAGTAATCCTTCCCATTTCTTTTCCCCAGAAGGACAGATGCCAACCTCAACATATGTTTACTAAAAAACACTGACATATATACACAGGTGTCAAGCATAACCTTCATTGAAAAATGTAGCTGAATAATCTGTTTTTGCTTGTCTTAAAACAGGCACATCTTTTGACTGTTTATATGAATGATTTGTAACCCTGACTAGAGTATTGAAGGGCATTAGCACCAGTTTATACTGTTGGTGCTTCCACTTCAAATACAACTTTACACAACTCAATATATTGTAGGCCTGCCTGAATAACTGGGGTACCTTCATTTGTGCTTAGAGCCTATGCTCTATGCACCAGAGCAGAAACAGAAGCTCTGACTTGCATACCTGCAAGCTCCATGCTTGTTCTAGTAATGTAACAATAAAAGCAATGAAGCTGGATGATCACCACTGAAGGCAGGCAGCTTGTGTGCAGGCTCAGAGGGTGGTCAGCTGATCAACAATGACAGCCTCATTGTTTAGGTTTACGTTTAAAGGGAATATATTACCTAACAATCCAATTATACAGTTAACAGAGGAAGAATGTGTAATAGACATTTCAACAGCTGGTGTCATAACCAGGAAGCAGGCAGTAATTTTTTTTCTAGCAAAAAACTCCCTTGTTGATGTCAAAACTAAACAATCTTTAGCTAATAAAAGTAAATATTGTCCACTAATCTTTTGAGTTCTCTCTGCTGGGCCTACCAATAATTTGGCTTGGCCAGTTGACTGGACAAGTTGGCCTACTCCACCCTCACAGAAGAGATTTGTGGAGCACACTAGGCATTGTACAAGGCCTAGCTTTATAAACCTTGTGAACATCTGCATCAGAGCTTCACCCTGTCCTTAGAATAACCACCTTCAGCGGGCCCCTTTGAACTCTTGTCCTTTGGATCTCTACATCTGCCTGCCCTTGAAATAATACACCCTGTTGTAGCTTCTTCCTGGACTCAAGAACCATGTTATGTCTTGAAACCTTGTTCCCATCTGCCGTTAATGTTTCATGTACTCATCTGGTTGTCATGCTCATCCTGTGAGTTCCATTATACTGTTTGGACTTTATTCAGCAGCAGTCTATATCCACATTGAAAGGAAGCATAATGAATCCAGCAACAGAAACCCAGAAGACTAACATTATTTACTGTACTGGATTCCAGTGCTGGTAGCATATGAGGACCAGCAAGATCATAGAACGCCTTCAAGCAATATGTTAACATTTGAAGAGGAACTTAAATCAAGTCACCACTTCTAAATTCACTCATATGCAGCACATAGTGGCATAATTCGTTAATTTAGAGTTTGAGATTCTTTCATTTTAGACTTTTTCCAAAGCATGTGATCAAAACCAGTCCTGTGGAAGGGGCAAGGAAAAGGTATGGAACACTTTCTGTTTTCAGTTCAAAGGAGAAAAAAAAAATAAAGAGCATTACAAAAGAGTAGTGAATTTCCATTTAGAGATCACTAGGTACATGGCATATTATTTCAATACTCCTCATCTTGGAATAGAGAATTAGTAACAACGCCTCCGATTCATTCAAATTATACAATAACATATTGTAAATTTACATATTAACGATCCTAAAAATGGCCATGTCTATATTTCTCACAAAGGACATTGGAGTCATTTCTAAAGTATCTAATATCTGTAATGTTGAAATAAATGACTTAATTTTACCAAGGTTAAAATAGTTTAGCATGCATTTGAATAAGATTCATGTTCATGGTGTAAGTCATTAGTTCAAGGTAAGCATTGTGGCTTAATACAAAAGAAACTGAAGGCAATTTTGTGCACCAATAAATGTAATAATACTATTAATTATTATATTTGTGCAATCCCAAGTTGGGGCTGTAAAGCAGAGCAGAGCCACCATACCATTAATGAGACTTCACAGGAAATGGGGGGTGGGAGGGGTAATTCTGCCACCTGATGGACTACATCCTGATGTGGGGAGGCATGTGGCTTGCAGTTGGGAGTTGTCAGTATGCTATGAGTCATGGACAAGTGTCCTGCAAGATGTAGACAAACATTTGTGGAAAATGTGGTGGGCAGATGGTAAGGTATAGTTCCTAGCAAAAGTTGTGAGCAGATTTCAAGCAAAACATTTTCCAAACCATGTAGTAAAAACTGTGGAAGTGCTTCAATGTTTGTGGAAAATGTCGACAACAAAGTGTAAATCCTGAAAATGCTCAAACCAGATCTGACAATACAATCAGAGCTGCCCTAACGCCAGGAGGAACCGGGTCACCAGCATCTCCCATTGCCTAAAAACAAGGATGCAAAAGGGACTGGAGATGACACAGCTCCTTAATACTCATAAACAGGGATTTCTTAAATCTCAGTGAATACAATCAAGAAATAATTGATCTGCTGTTGAAACGCACACCCTCACAGGTTAGGGGGGTTGTAGGGGTCTATGTGGTCTTTCATTCAGCCTTTAACCTGACCAACACCCTTACAAGAAACAGTGCTCATATGAACCCCTTCCCAGGGAAATTCAGATTCAGTTAAATTCAGGCAGCACCACAGCTGGAATGCTGGGAAATGAAGCTTCAAAATGGCTGCTACCAGGAGAATGGCTGCTACCAGTGGGTGCAAGAGCAAATGTAAGTGCTGACAATAAGTCATATCAGGCATGCAGATGCAGCAAGTGAGTTTTGGGGAGTTTCCTTTCAAATGTATAAGGCTGTTGATCTGGTTTAAGGGTTATTTAATTGGATCTTTAAAAAATGCTTAGGTAAAAACCTTGTATAACTAAAGGTTTGTGGTCAATGTTATTGTGTAGAAATTGTTCTCTTTGCCTAATATGTCAACACATTTACTATCACTTCTTAATATACTAAAATAAGTTTATATCTTTCGTGTGCTGTGTTTCCAGAAACAAAAGCCCATAAATGGCGGAGAACTAGTCACCCTGTAATCTTAATTTGATCTGTCTGATGTAGACTATACACACACATATATAGGGATGTCACAAGGGAGAGTGGGGTCATTGGGGCCATAAAGGGTGCAGGTAGTCTCTATCACTCGCCAACAGTAGTACAGATGCATACATGACTCGTAAAGTAATCCCACACCCAAGGTCATAAAAATGCAGCAAACTTGCCACTGCTTGAGTTTCATGCCCCCTTTGTACATAGCCCATGTCCCCAGTGCACCAAACTCACTTTGTCCTTTATTCCCCTCCAGGAGGACCAATGACAGGTCATTGGTGGTCACGTGGGTCCAGCAACTGGCTGCCAATGGATGCCATCTCAGAGGTGAGTATTTGGTCGCAACTGACTTGGGATTGCGGGGTGTCTATGTACGGGGTATCACTGATCCAGATAACCCCACCCCCTAATTAGGGCATTGGTCCATTTTAAGAATGTTACTTTATTGTAGTCCTGTTCAAGTTTCACAACAAACTGATCCAGGATCCAATTCATTCCAATCTGGATGTTTATTCCAGTAACACAATTGTTGTACTCTCTTCTTACTTGCAGTGCTAGGTCTGGTCTCCATTTCAGCAATGGACTCATTACATTCTGGACCACTACAAAAGGGTCTTCCTTCACAGGTACTTCAGGCCAGTGCCTTTCTCAGTCGCAACTTCTCGGTTTGCAGATCCTTGGCTGTTCTCAATTTTAAGTTCTGGTCCAGTTCATTATATTATTGTTAATAAGAGACACATGCCTCAAATGGCTTAAAAGGGAAACTCCCTTTTTGTCAAGTTTTGGTTTTCTGTTTTCCTCTTTTGTAATTTAAAATAAAAATGTAGGCTTGTGCCCCCCAGACCTGTTATTTCCATATCAGCATGCTGTTTTTAAGTTTCTAATATTCCTGTGGCTCTGTGTGGGAGCAGTTTCCCCGTCCTTGAGTTAAAACTACTGCCTACAAGTCCCATAATACTTCCACTGTAAGCTCATCAGCAGCTTTCAAGCTGCAGTATTGACCTCCTCAGGTGAGAATGCTTTCCATTAGCTACTGGAACACAAGAATGTGATACCCCCAGCTAATCAGATAATTTGCAAGCCTTTTAGGTACATCAAACACACTAGTTACACACACACACACACACACACACACACACACTAAACATATAATTGAAAACAAATAGAAAAGACAAATATTCACAGATAAGGTCAGCACCTTGAGGGCATAATGTTGGCACACAATAATGAAAACCTTTAATTACATTATAATCCATCCAGGTGAATGTTCTGTATACCAGATAGCCAACAGCAACATTCCAAAAGGACTGGGCAGTACAACTCTACTGTCTCACAATAACTTTAGATTTGAAGGAACCGTCGACTTACAAAATGTGGCACGTTGATGGGGGCACCATTTTCCATAGCCAAGTTGTACATGGGCTGGTGGGAACAAAGATTTATGTTTTCCGATCAAAACCCATTTCAAAAATATGTATATTGGTTTGCCAGTTACATAAGTGACCTGATTTGCATTTGGATTGGTCCTCATCAATATATTACAGATTTAATTGCCTATTTTAATGCAATAGGGTGGAAGCGTACATTTTGCAAATCAATGTCAGGAAATACAACACTTCTAGCCACCTGCTGCCATCCAGCCCATATGAAGGAAGCACTTTTACAAGAAACAGTATGGTCATGTTTTCAAGCAAGAGGTTACCAACAAGTCTTTGACTGGGGCTTAGAACCAGGTGAGGCATAGAACAAGAGTCTATTCCAAGGGAAAAAGCTAACAATGAGGGACAAAATAAACCAACTGCAATTGCTATGGTTACCATATACATCTATAGTTGATATAATCCGGAAGATTATAGTGAATAATACGGACATATGCACACGCATGGACAGGCCTGGGACTAGGAAAGATGGAGGCAAACAGCGCCCGACCATCGCAGATGGCAAATGTTTTAATTTATATAACCCTCCTACCCTGCTTCAGCACGGGGGGGGGGGGGGGGGGCAACGTGCATCCTGGGCTGGCCTTGCCCCTTTAATGATAGGTTCGATATATCTCTGCTTACCTCTTAGGTCCCACATTATTTTACTTCTAGTTACTTTGACTTAAAGGAGCACTATCACAAATATTTGCATTAAAGTGGACCAAAACCCAGGATTTTGACAATCCTAGGATTTGGTCCTTGTCATCGGTGTTCCGATGTGTGAACCCTCCCTAGGTCGCTCGAACAATGCGCGGCCTCACATTCAATCAGCATGCTCAGATCCTCTCAAGCCCCTTCGTCCAGGAGTGCGTCTAATGGAATGTGGAATCTGGGCACACTGGTTGCTGCATCCCTCGCTACCCTGTAACATGGAGAGTGCCCATGCCGGCAATTCACAAATGCCTGGCGCAGGCCCACTCACAGCTTTTTTCACAGCTGTAACAGCTCTGTTTGTGTGAGGTGCTGCTTCTGTGATGAGCCCCCCAGCTGACTCAATAAATATATGAAATCTCTATAAAATAAACTGACTTAAAAATTCTACTTTGAATTACTAAGCAGGTATATATAAAGGTGTTAAAGTGGAACAAAACCCTGGAGTCCAAAAGAACTCAGTGCCGGCCACTGGCCTCCCCCCGGGGGCATTCCAAATCAGGATCCCCCATCTTTTTCCTGGCTTCCATGGCGATGTAAATAGCTGTGGCCGCATCCTCCGCATCTCTGGGTTGGGGCCTGCTCCCATGGATAGCCAATCAGACAGGGATGCAGCCACTCTGGCTTTCCATTGCTAAGCTCCGCATGCAAACAGAGCCACTTGCTAAGCAAACCCGTGTTGATTGGACGAGAGCCTATGCATGGGCCATAGAAAAGGTAAAGGTTTTTATGGGCGAACTGGGGGGGTTTCACATAACCTCCAGGGTTTTGTTCTCCTTAAAACATGGGGGAAAAAGACAATGGCATATGAAAGAAAATGTGAAACTGAAAGATACTCCATACAACAGCTGAGGTAACATGAAAGAAAACAATAAAATATCCACAACAGACCTAAGCAACAGACCTTAGTCTCTCTCTCTCTCGCTCTCTCTCGCTCTCCCTCTCTCTCTCTCTCTCTCTCTCTCTCTCGCTCTCTCTCTATCTCTCCATACTGAACATCAGAGTGGCTGACATAGCAGCTTGAAAGACAGCAAATGGACTACATGCCAATTGTAGCTCTGCCCCCTCCCCACGCCGCCCAGTGCTTATCCCCCACTTCCCTCCAGCGTGACGCTGCTCAGGTACCGCTCACCTCACATGGCAGCAGTGGGAGGGGTGCTCTGCAACCAGGGGCGGACTGGGGACAAAAAACGGCCCGGGAATTTTCTGGTCACACAGGCCCTGCATTTGCCCAGGCCCTTTCATATCTGCGATTGGCGATTTTAATTGCATCCTAAAAGTCCTGCATTTTGCTATTTTGCAACAGTAATCACAAGCACTTTACAATCGCAGCACTGATATATATATATACCCTAATTCTCTGTTTACCCCATTTCTCCTGTCATTACATATCTTGCCAGCTCTTTTTCTTTCATTCCTCCTCCTTTGTTTTACCCAGGTTAAGAGGTGCCCTGTGTAAAACTTCAGGATGGCACCCAAACACACATATTCACACAAAATAACTACAGAGAAAGAGAGTAGATATGAAAAGATGGGTTAAAGGGTACCAACCTTCGGTGCCCTTTCAGATTGGCATGTCTATTTGGGATGCCTCGCTAGTTTAAAAAAACAGTTTTTGGGCAGCTAACTTACCTCACTCCTGGGTCCCTAGTGTGTTAGGTTGTATTCATATGCCCTCCAGCTGTACACACACTGCCACTAACCTATGACAGCAGGGTGATCACATGCTGAATGGTGCTGAGGATGCCACACAATAATTTTCGGCTGTGGAATCAGCTGCCCCCAGAACTCTGACAAAAAAAGGTTGGTTAGAAGGGCTATTTGTTATTTTATAACCTAGCTGGGCATCCCAAATATGCCAAATGCACCCTTAAAGAGTGGTTGACTGGTACAGATGGTATTGCCAGAATGGTGTAGGATAAACAGCTGAGGTCAGGGGTATCATGGAAAACTGAAGGAAATGGGGATAATGTGAAAGAGAAGAAAGAGATGAAAGGGAGGAGAGAAAATTGGAAAAAAATAAATGGCGTGAGCATGGAAAAAAGAAAGAGGTAATGTGAATTGGAAGAAAAACTGAGCTCATGTGGAAAAGAGAAAATGTTGGAGGGAATATGAAAAAGTGAAGAGTAAAGGAATGTGGTAAAAAGTAAAATGGGTGAAAAATACAAAAAGTGAGCAAGAGTGAGGGAATATGTAATAGCGAAAGACAGGGAGTATGCAAAGGGGAGGGAAGAAGTAGAGAACATGGGAAAAAAAGATGGGGGAAATATGAAAAAGAGAGAAAGATGTTGGGAATGTGGAGGCGAGAGGGAGGAGGGGCAGAGTGCTGAGAATAGGAGAGGCAGAAAATGTGAAGAAAGGTGAAAAAGAGAAGGACAGAGGCAAAACAGAATAAAAGCCTTGCAGTACATTTAAGTGTGCTTCAGCATTACACAAACATTTAGTGGATGCTGCGTTTGTGACCACACGCCTACCTTAAAGTGGACCAAAACTAACCATGGCGTCTAAGAGACTCCAGGGCTGGCTGATTTCCTCTCTCTGACCCTTATGCCCTGTTGTGTGAAACTCTGCCATTCACCTGGAATTCTTACCGGTCCGACGAGCCCTCAGATCATGTATGGGCGGCAGCAGCATCACTCACATCCTCTTTTTGCTGTGTGCGGCCATGCCTGCCACAACTGAATGGCTGCGTAGGCAGGATGGTTTCACACAGCTGGGCAGCCCAAACCAGGAAAACTCACATTTTTCTGGTTATCCCATGACTCCTGTACAGAGAGCAACTGGCATCCCTGGCTGCCCCCTCACCAGCATGGCCTATCTAAATGGGCAGCAGAGCCGTAAACAGCCAGAGGTGAGCAGCCAATGGGATGTCGGTCTGGATGACACATGCTCCATGAAAATATGGAATAAGGTAAAACAGATCTGGCAGAACTGGGGGCTTCACAAAAGGGATTATCCAAAATCAGGGGGCTTCAGTAAAGCACAAAAGAATGCTTGTGCCCCCCCCCCCGAACTGAGAGCAGTGCCCCATGCTGTTGTATGTTTTGGTAGACATCAGTAGCTTAATGGTTAATAAAACTTCTCTCTTATCTATCTCTCTCTCTCTCCCTGACTCCCACCTCGTTCTGTGTCCCGGCAGTCTTTATCTTTCTCTTTCACGGTAAACAAGCAGCCCCTCCATTCACATCCTCGATGAGCAGCACTGCTGGGAATGATGTCATTTTCTCCCAGCCACCCCTGCGCTGCTGTCAGGCACTGAATGACTGGGCCGACGGCTGCTGACTTACTATGAAGGATAAAGGTACAGGACGCAGGACTCAATTAACCATTGAGCTACTGATGTTTGCACATTGTGGAAGTGTGGGGCAGGCGCGGCCCATCGGGAGAACCGGGCAAAATCCCGGTGGGCCGCGCCTTGTCTGCAACACACAACTTGGTTTCTTCCTGGGTGATGGGAGCTTTTTAAACAACTGATTACACTACCATGTAAGCATTTTTTAACACACATTGGTCTATCATTTAAATCTCAAAACACATGACAAGTTTTATCTACATTTGGCTTCTCAGCCAAAATTCATGATAGTGCTCCTTTAATAATTAAAGGTTAATCCAGAAATTACTTTTATCACTAGAAATAGTGGTTTTCTAGATACCTCTTAAGGAAGCCTTTTCATTCCCCCTTAAGGGTTTAGGAAGGCAGACCAGTATTTAGAGGGTTTGCTTTTCCTATATATTCATACATCTTTGGTTTTGGGTCCCCCGTAATCCTAACACCTGGGATATTAATCCATTAGTATATGTGCTATATTCGTACAATTCTATAATATTTTATTATAGTTAATTATAATAGCTGTAATTAATTTAATCTCATAAATCCAGGGGGAGGGGTGGAAGTACTGAATGAATAAGGAAAAGGGGAATAATTGACATTCAAAAGAAGGACATTCAGAAGAGGGACATTCAAAAGAGGGGTAACTGAAGAAAATGAAGAAACGGGGAGAGGGGGTTTAGGGGAAAATTGAGAGGGAAGGAGAATCAAGAAAAGGAGGAGAGGGGCAAAGTCAGGCAAAAGCGGCCAGCAAGATCACCAAAAAGGTAAGTAACATGTAAAACCAAATGAGGTGTTTAAGCCTCTGGGTTGGACGGTATCCAACTTGTGGATCCAGTAAGTCTCTCCCTGTAATAAATGAAGGTGTCTGTCACCCCCACATCGTGGCTTCTCATCTGTTCTATAACCATCCCTCTTAGTTTGTGTGTCTGGTGGTTATGTCTGACAAAGTGTATGGCAACAGGTTTATCATAATCAAGGGTCTCCCCTTTCTTGTGCTTCTCAATGCTAGTACGAACGTCGCTGCAATGTTGCTGAAAGCGTTTCTTAAAGGGCCAGATCGTTTTACCCACATAAAGTAGGCCACGCGGACATTTTAATAAATACAGGCAGGAGAAGATACCATGAATTTTAAACCGTTGTCCGGTGTGGGGATGAGAGAATTCTGATCCCAAGATTAAGGAGTTACAGATGTTACAGTTGTTACATCTGAAACACGTTGTGCGATTAGTGAATTTAATAGGTTTCTTTGAATATTTCTCCACAGGGTCCGCTTTAACAAGGGAGTCTCTCAGATTCCTGTTACGCTGATGAACCTTAAGTAATGGTCTCTTCGCTACTGGGCACAAAGTGTTATCAGAAGACTGTATGCATCTGTGTTTCCTGATGGTATGTTCAGTGGTTGGAGCAGCATGGTTAAATGTAAACAGGAAAGGAACATGTTCCTCTGTACACCTCTCTTTTTTCGTAATACACCCCTTCCATATGTTGCACGTTCTTGGGGATGAGTTAGCACAGATTCGGGATACCCTCGGACAAGACATTTTTTAAACATCTGGTGTAATTGTATTTCACGTTTTTTTCAGGGTCAGAGTTGATTCTGAGCACTCTCAGAAATTGAGAGATGGGGAGACTATTGATGAGTTGTTTTGGGTGTGTGCTTGCATAGCGCAGCAATGTGTTCCTGGCTGTGGGTTTCGAGGTAATTGATCCATTAATCCAGTAATGGATCCATCAATGTTTTTCTCAATTGATATTTCGGGATTAAAAGTAATCGTGGGAAAAATTGAGTTGATGAATTCTACGAATGAATCAAAGTCCCTTTTGTCCCCTCGCCAGACTATGACCACGTCATCTATGTAACGGCCCCAGAAGGTTACATGTTCGGTGTATAGAGGTGAAGATTGGATATACCTCTCTTCTAGAAATCCAACAAATAAATTAGCAAAGGCTGGAGCTATGGCTCTCCCCATCGCTATACAGGGTATCTGCTTAAAGAACATATTCTCAAATCTGAAGTAATTGTTGTATAGTATAATTTCCAGGCCTGTAAGAATGAACTCAATGGGTATGTCTGGTGGTTCCCGTGTAAGAAAATGTTTCACAGCCTTGATTCCCTGGTCATTTGGGATGTTTGTGTATGGGGAAGAGATATCCATTATTGCCAATAAATCATTGGTCCCAATACTAATGCTTTTGAATTTCTCCAAAAAGTCACCAGTATCCCTCAGATACTGGACACTGGGCCAGTGGTTGTGTGGCGAGGTTTGTGCCTGCAACAATGGGTCTATATTTAAGGGGATTGCACCCTTTATGTACCTTAGGTAGGTCATACATTACTGATGTGATTTGATGTTGGATGTCGATATATTTAGCCGTGTCTTCACTTAACCAACCATTAGCAATGCCCAAGGAGACATACTGTTATAGCGTGTTATGTATTCCCCACATGGGGTTACCAGAGGTTCTCTCATAACTGGTGTTATCCGATAGCATCTCCATTATGCCCTTGTAGCACATATTATAGTCCAAGACTACAATTGCTCTGCCTTTGTCGGCAGGCTTGATGATAATTGAGTCATCATTTCTAAGGGCCGTTAATTCCATGTGTTCTCCTTTAGAGAGGTTCTGGTGATTCTATGAACCTATATGGATTGATATTTTTAGACTTCTTGGATTGGTGTGTTTATGCACTGTCACTTTAATACAACCTTGTCTTACTTTCTACTGAAGTGCTGGTCTTTACTGCCTTTTTGACGTGAAGCGGCACTACCGCTGACCTGGCACCCAACCATATTGGACATGTAAGTGTGCACCAGCTGTTTGGAATATTTTAATTTAATCCCATGCAATCATTTATCCTTTTTTTGTTACTGGTTTCTACAGCATTCTCCCTGTCAATTGGTTTATCTTATCTATTTCTTATTTTTTATATCTGTACTGTAGTATTATTCGTATGTATCCCTGATGATTATTTTAACCTAATTCATAGTTTTTTTTACATGTTTTTCCTTCCTCCCTGTGAATACATAATTTATACAGTTATACATCTTTGTGTGTGAGGGCATGTTGCTTCTATCTCAGAGCCTCCCCATACACTATCATCTGCACTTAGCCTACTGTGCCGATTCAGAGTTTGCATTCTGGGTGGGTGTGGCTTAAAGGCTGGCTGGAGCCGTCCACCTGTATCCCAGAGCGTCATAGGCCGGGGTCAGGAATGTGGCACTAACTGGGTGATGGTGCGTTTCCGCCCGGAAATAGGTGAGTCCTTGGGACTCTTCAACATTAATAAATTAAGAACAGTAAGGCAGATCAGCATAGGACTAAGAGACACAAGTCCTGAAATGCATCACACTTTTAATGGTGGATCTATTTTGTATTGAGGCACCACCATGGATGATTTTTCAAGCTTTTAACATCTACAGAGCAAAAGTTACATTTTATGGATACAGCTGGATTTTTATTGGACTTGTACCAGATACCCAATACCAGTGCTCCTGACTATAAGTCCCCAGAGTGGTGTACTCCCCCTCAGGCTAAATATCTATCACCTCTGTTCACTGATCACTGTTAAAAGCAAGGGTTTAGGTCATAGGTAGAATCCAGACTGGAGAACTGAAGCACAAACATGATTTTTGTTACCCTTAATTCATATCCCATGTTGTCACTATATAAACTAAATTACCTCTTTAAATAAGAATATAATCAAATCTAAACAAGGTCACAGGCAACTTTAAATACTGTATACAACTTGTGCTTTATAATTGCGCCCAAAAACATTTTATAACTCAACCGACGACAAAAAATGTTGGCAACGGATTTCTGTATCCTTATCTCTAAAGTACATAGTAGTGATACCAAAGATATTGAGGTTTATTTAAGGAGGCTAGGGCCAGGTAATGCTATTTAGCGGCATGTAGTACCTGGTGAACGCTGGATGCTGTACATAAAACCACATTTAAGAAGCGAATCTGGTGAGTGCCTCTAACAGTGGCATGTAGCATTACATGTATTACTAGGGTCGGCTCAGTGTAAAGCGCCGGCACTCTAGGTTCAGGAGCACCATGTATTACCTTCGCTCTCCCATAAACTTCAATGGGCTTTCATTTTGTTGTGTTTAAATAGCACGTTTGGCAATTACATTTTTTTTTTGCTCAAATCATTGCGTGACATCTACTGGCCTGCAAACAAACACTTTTATATTTTTTTTGTTTTTATATTTTTATGCAGAATTGTATGTACAGGTCTGGCACTAAAGTGTCATTGTCACAGTGTTAAAAATATTGTCATTCCATGTGTTTTCACTTCGTTACTGGTGTATATGTGTTAAAAAACAGACTTTGAGCACACAGCATCCTGCTCTCTATGCTATAGCGCCCAGATTTAGAGTGCCGACGCTGTGTGTGTGTAGTTTGGTGTTGAGCGCCGAGTGCTGGATGCACTGAGCTGGCGCTACCTCTTGCTCGCTCCAGCGTTGTCCTCTTCTTAGATGTGATGTAGCCTTGGGTGCTATGCTCAGGACACCACCTAGCGTTTGCTGCTACATTGTTCTCTCAAATGTAGCATATTGTTGTGCGCTCTGTCCTCGGGGCATTCCATAGCATTCGTACCTTGCGACAGGTGTTCCATAGCATTTGTTCCTTGCAACGGGTTCAAAGGTCTTACTTTCGGTTTCGCTTTATGCACTTCCGGTTTTCCTCTGTGGAACAATGGCTCCCACCAAGTGCTGCTTCTACCAATTCCCCCTCAGCTCCTCATCTTCTTCCTCCGAGGACGATGTGGCTCCCAAGAAGAGGCAGCGTTTAGACCCAAGAGTCAACTGGCAAATAGAAAAATGAAGAATGGATCCGCACTTCCTTAAAAGACGAACTTCTTTATTGAATCCAAGTTAAATCATCATCAGCGTCTCCCACGCATTATATAAACAGCCAAAGCAGTAAAACCAATAAATGACACGGGTCATGGGAATGGGGGGTCCTGACGCGTTTCGGGTCCTTCACTGACCCTTAATCATAGATAAAAGTGCCCCAGCAAACCTACTATATATATATATATATACAACTAATGATAAAGGAGAAGAAAGGACTCACCTGTAGCAGCAGCGCAGCTCGCACGCACCGAGAGCCGAGACCAGAGGGCGGATGTGACAGGAGGGTGAGAGCGAGCGCCTCCGCCAATCACCGGCCAGAGTCCCCAAACAATCAGGGGAGGGGAAAAAACCTCCCGAGCTGTCAGAGACCAGGCCAGTGACAGCGGGAGCACCGCTCGCAGCCCCGCAGCCACATACAAAGATGAACCCACTCCACAGCCCAGCCGCAGGACTAACAAGATGGAGAGGACTGGGCGTATGCACCACCAGAAAGCCCGGTGGGGCCAGTGAGGCAAAATACTGCCGCGACAGGTGAACCCCATGGATGTCTGAAATAAGAGAAAGAAAGCATGTCAAAATGACAATACATGAGTCACCCAATGGCACCAGAGTTTACCAGCCACTAATCATTCTGAATTATACATTAAACATTAAACATTAGATTAATTAGTCTGTGACCACAGCTGCAAATAACACACATGTCAGTAAAAATGTATAGAATATAATGGGCAGACTGTGGTACACATAATATATATAGTGAAGCTGGCTCAAGCTAAATAAACCTCATATATAGGGCAGATAAAGCAGATAGATTAAGCAAACTAAATTTGTGAGGACACAGGCCAGATCTAAATCTATACCTGCACAACAAAACCATGTCACAATAGGTGACATGGCCTGTGGTCTACCCATACAGCAATCACATACATTTAAAATGCAAGGGAGAAAGTTCTTAGAAAAGATTTTATATATATATATATATATATATATATATATATATATATATATATATACGAAGAAATAATGCTGAACAGTATAGAGACATATGTAAATATGCGAAAAAATGCGAGAAAAAGGGGGGAGACAACTACTGTAAATTATCTCTTATCAACTGGCAAATACTCAAGGTATGTTTTTTTTTTGTAAAGATTTTTTTAGTGTGTTTTAGTGCCTTCTCTAAATGTGTTAGCATTTCCGCCTGGTTTTAGTGTTTATGCCTTAATATTTGTGCTGTCATTTTTAAACTTTACCGTTTTTGCTGCTTTGTGCAAATGTATTGTATTTTTTTTTTTTATTGGTTAATGTAAATGTTTTAATTGTTAGTACTGTTATTAAAGTGGATCCCAACCCATGGAACAGATCTTAGTAAGATATTATATTACTGGGATTTTAATTTATTAATACCCCAGAGCATCCTAAATTGGGATGGGCCGCTGTATACAAATTCCCATGTTTGTGGGAATGTTTGTGTGTGGCACACAATTCAGTTTTCTGGGGAATGCTCCTTCTTGGATTGTAGTGTGGTATACGTCCGCCTGTGCACTAAGATCCATTTCCTTACATGAAGCCCAGATGAATAGGCAGGAGTGGATCTGATCACGGTGACTGGAGGAGAGGCCGCTCATGCATTGTTGGCCCGGATATTTTTTTGTGTTTTTCAACCTGGGATGATGAAGTTGGAGTGCCAGGGGAACCTGCTGCTGAGGTGAGGGGGTGGTGTGGAGCTTCAGCTGAGTCCGACTCGGCAGAGTCAAAATGCCGCTGGGGAGTCCCGGTGGGGAGGAGGAAAGGGACTCGACCACACTGCCTGAGGGTTTGGGGAGTGAGAGGGAGGAGGGTGGCCCCTTGGAGTTTGGTTCTTGTGGGCGGAATAGGAGGAGTAGAGGCACCCCCAACAGTCTTGTGTGAAAAATTGTCCTAATTTTTTTCTCAGGGCATCATAGAGCCACCACCTCCTCCACAGATGTTGGCCCAGCTGGGAACCGGCATGTTGGAGGTAAGGTTGACATTAATAAAGCTCAGCACCTCTATGCATCCTCTGTTGTCTGACGTAAGCATTATTTTATAATGTCACATGCAATTGTGTTGTGAAGTGACCATGTTGACTCTAGAACAGTAGAGTATATTCTGGTGTCCCACAATATCCAGCAATTATCCGACAAATCCTAGGTGCGTCTTATGGGCAGGTGCCTCTTAGAGGGCGAAAAATACGGTATGTATGTGTTCATGACCATGTACCCATGTTAGTGGCAGTCTATAGTTGACACTCATACCTGTAGAGCCCCTCCAGGGGAGTCGGATGGCACCAAATCAAAGAGGAGACCCGGATGGATCGATAGAGGGGTCAGGTGAGTAGGTGTTATGTGCTTGGCCCTTAAAGGGTTAATAAATAAAAAAGAACAAAAAAAAGATAAAAAAAGAAAGAAAGAACAAAAAAAGGATGAGAAAAGAACAAAAAAATTTTTTTCGGCCTATAAGACGCACTTATTTTTCCCCAAAGTGGGGGAAAAAGGTCCTTGTGCCTTATCGGGCGAATGCAAAAAAATAAATAAAAAACTCACCCGTTCCTGGAGCTCCCGCATTACCTGTCACACTGCGGGAGCCCAGGGACAGCGCCCCCGCCGCTGCGATCGCTGTCTTTTACCGGCAGCGATGACAGCGGCGGGGCCAGAGACAGCGCCCCCCGCCGCTCCTCCCTCTGTGAGGCAGGCCACGCCCACCTGCTGCCCTGACCTGGGTGCTCGCATGTGCCCAGAAAGAAGCAGCAGGCGGAGGAGCGGCAGGCGCTGTCTCTGGCCCCGCCACTGTCATCGCTGCCGGTAAAAGACAGTGATCGCAGCGGCGGGACCGGGACAGAGCCCCCGCTGCTGCTTCTTACTGGCCGTCTCCGTGAATAGGGTGGGCGTGGCCTGCGCTGACGCGGTGCAAGCCACGCCCACCCCATTCACAGAGACGGCCGCTCAACGAAGCGGTGTCAGCGGACAGGTGAGTTTTACTTTTTTTTTTCTTTTTACTTATGCCGACTGGGGGGAGAGGGGGAAGCCACACAGCCAATCCTAAGGGGATGAGGGGGATGCCACACAGCCTATACTAATGGGGGGAGGGGATGCCACATAGCCAATACTAATGGGGGGAGGGGATGCCACACAGCCAATACTAATGGGGGGAGGGGATGCCACACAGCCTATACTAATGGGGGAGGGGGATGCTACATAGCCTATACTAATGGGGGGAGGGGGATGCCACACAGCCTATACTAATGGGGGGAGGGGATGCCACACAGCCTATACTAATGGGGGGAGGGTGATGCCACACAGCCTATACTAATGGGGGAGGGTGATGCCACACAGCCTATACTAATGGGGGGAGGGGGATGCCACACAGCCAATCCTAAGGGGATGAGGGGGATGCCACACAGCCAATCCTAAGGGGATGAGGGGGATGCCACACAGCCAGTGCTAATGGGGGGAGGGGGATGCCACACAGCCTATACTAATGGGGGGAGGGGGATGCCACGCAGCCAATCCTAAGGGGATGAGGGGGATGACACACAGCCAATACTAATGGGGGGAGGGGGATGCCACAAAGCCAATACTAATGGGGGGAGGGGATGCCACACAGCCAATAATAATGGGGGGAGGGGATGCTACACAGCCTATACTAATGGGGGGAGGGGGATGCCACACAGCCTATACTAATGGGGGGAGAGGATGCCACACAGCCTATACTAATGGGGGGGATGCCACACAGCCAATACTAATGGGGGAGGGAGATGCCACACAGCCAATACTATTGGGGGGAGGGGGATGCCACACAGCCTATACTAAGGGGGGGGTACATTACCTATATGGGGAATAGGAAGGGGGGAATGCCACACTGCTTATGATAATGGGGTGCACACTGCGTATATGGGAATGGGAGGGGGGATGCCACACTGGGCATATGGGGAATGGGAGGGGGTGAATGCCACACTGCCTATATGGGGAATGGGAGGGGGGAGAATGCCACACTGCCTATATGGGGAATGGGAGGGGGGAATGCCACACTGCCTATATGGGGAATGGGAGGGGGGAGAATGCCACACTGCCTATATGGGGAATGGGAGAGGGGAATGCCACACTGCCTATATGGGGAATGGGAGGGGGGAATGCCACACTGGTATATGGGGAATGGGATGGGGGCATTCCACACTGCCTATGGTAATGGGATAGGGGGAATGCCTTATTTTCCTCCCCCAAATCCTAGGTGCATCTTATGGGCAGGTGCGTCTTATAGGGCGAAAAATACGAGATATATATATATATATATATATATATATATATATATATATATAACTCAGGGGTCATCTAATGTGGTGGGTGAAGAATATCACTGCTGCTGTTAGTTTTAGAAACATGGGGGTCAATAGCAGCATTGGAATGCTCAGACGCTGCAGTGAATGAGGGAGATTGCTTCTACAACACCACACACACATCACATTTATCAATGCTTACTACAGCGTCATGTCAGTGAGACACTAGGTTACAGTGCCCAAAACCCACTTACAACGTCTACTAGCGGACGCTCTAAGTGCCGCTGTACAGACGCTTACATGCCGATACATGGCACTACTAGTGAATCAGCCTCCACGTTTATTTCAGGCACTATAGCGGTACATATACACATGAGCCATTTTTGTGCTGTAGTCCTGGATTTACTCAATTTGTATTTTAATAAAATACTTTCTAAGAATTGTTAACAAAGAATATAGTATTTTTTTATTTTAATCTTTAGTAACTGTGTAATTATTTTTTGGACTGCATGCTGCATTCAAATAAGACTATTGACCTTACACACACCAAATCTCTGGGAAACTGAGATACCAATGACACATTTTTCACTAGTCTGCAAATTGCTTTACTGGCATTTCGAATATCTCCTCATTTAAATTTATTTGATCTTTTATATTTTCTTTCTCTGAAAATATGTCTGCCATTCAGTTAACTTAGCATTATAAGATAATAAATGAGAGAAAAAAAGATCTGTCAAACTAAAATTACATCAGTGCTTCCTTCTAAAGTCCTTCATCTTTGTGAATGTTGATGCTCCAACCACATTTTAATGGCACCCTATGTTTTTATGTGCTTAGGTTATTTTGTTCGGGATGGCTCCCAGGACTATAACAAGATAATGTCGCTACAGATAATAGGTTTTGACATTTCCATGATTCCTTCTTGGTTTAAACTGGAAAGAATAGTTTTAAATGTACTGTATTAAAGTGCAACATTGCTGAGAAACGAAGCTGTCAGATGTTTAGTCTATAGGCCTAAACATTATAAAAGAGAAACGTCTAAACAGTCGATGATGTCAAGATAAATAAATACTTATTTCACTGTCAGTGAATATTTTGCTGTTAGTGAACACCTAATTGACTGGTCTATAAGATACTTAAATATTAAAGAATAGTGTAGCTTAAATGTTCAAGTACAGTGTATTGCCCAGTACACACTGTAAAGTAGAGGTGGTCCCCCAAATATGTGTTCCTCCAAAGCTAAGTGCATTCAAACAATGGCAATGTTTACACTAAGGCTTTCAGTAAAATTAATTATTAGTACTGTCTGCACACATTGGCAAGCAGGCAGTCTGAGCCACCCCAAGAATAAGTTGGGACAGTCAGATGATTTGTGTAATTTTTAAGGTATTTTATTATTTCAAAGTAATATCACTGATTTGGGTTCAAAATCTTTGTCAAAGCACAAGCTAACTTCCTCCCATATTATCTCCTTGGTAAGAGGGTAAAATAAGCCATTTGAAGTCATTTCAAATAATTATATTAATTGAATACTTTAAGTACTGTAAGTGGAGCCACTTTATTTGCTTACATTTCTGTGTCTTGGTTGTGCTGGGAAGGGCTGGTCATGGAGAAGCTTTATGCTCAACCCCCCAAGGGCCACCAACAGGCCAGGTTTTGCAGATCTCCGCACATGTGCTCAGACAGAACATGTCCTTTTGGTGGCCCTTGAGGAGGAGGATTGAGCACCTATGCTTTATAATGTCATGTGCATGCTCTGCTGTGCTCACTCAGGCCAAGCACTGAGAGTCAGAGTTGCTGTTAGACCACGTTTTTGAGTAGTCCTGGAGACAAAAGACTTTAAGGAGCATACTTTGAAGCTCTGCTACAGATTCTACCAAGCTCTGGAAAAAAGGAGAGACACATGGGCAAGGCATCGGGTAAGCTGCTTGCTGCCTTTTTATTGCTGTTGAATGTAGGGATTACAAACAGGGTAGAACATACAGTACATAGATTATTACAAATGCAGTGTTACAATGTTCACAATGAATATTCTGAATACAAGATTCAATAGGAGAGAGCCCTGCCCTTGCGAGGTTACAGTCTGAAGGAAGTCTAATGGGTGGGGGCAAAGGGGTAGGATCACAAACAGTCAGCATTGAGCTTCGTGTCTTGCGCCCTTAAGCCAGGTTGTATGCTTTTCTGAATAAGTAGGTTCTAAGGGCATTTTTGAATCCTTGGAGGGTTGGGTAGTGGTAAATTGAGCAGGGAAAGCAATGCAGAAAATTGGAGTGGCATGTGAGCTGAGGTGACCAGGGTGAAGGACAGTAGGTGGTCGAAGGCAGAGCAGAGGCTGTTTCTTGGTTGATATTGTTGAATTAGAAATGAAATATAGGAAGGAGCCTGGCTGGAGCTTTGTATGTAAGAGTTAGCGTTTTAAACCAGATTTGCTGTAGGACTGGCGCAGAACTGGATTAGCGAGAGGAGAGATGGATGAGGCGCGCAGCACAGTTCGGGATAGATTGGAGAGGTGCCAGTCTGTTAGTTGGTAAACCACAAAGGAGGATGTTGCAGTAGTCTAGTCAGAATATAACCAGGACATGCACTATCATTTTATTGGTGTCAGGTGAGAGGAAGGGAGGGATACATGAGATGTTTTTAAGTCAGAAGGGGCAGAAGGTAGCTAGGGAGTAAATATGGGGTTTAAATGAAAGGGCAGAGTCCAGAATGACTCCTAGGCACCGAGATTGGGGAGTTGCAGATTATAAACCTGATTCATAGATCATGAATCATAGATTCATTCATCTTGCAAACACATTCCTGCAAGAGTGGTTATTTTGTTGATATTTGCGTGCATATGTACCTCATGCAATTCAGTAGTGGACTTTTGTTAGCATGCCAAAACCAAATCGAGTGATTCCAAGCCTACTTTCACTGAGTAAACATACCAAAAACGTTTTTTATGGGTCACCGTTCCCGCCAGCAAAGAGCTGGCTCGTGCAAAGTTGTTAAAACTCATGCTGCCCGCTGGCATGCATTTTAAATAATTAGTTAGATTTGTCACTTATAATTTACACTTTGTTCTTTAGATATTATTTTAAAATTACTAAAAAATGTTGGACCGATTGTTTAATATCTTTTTGGCGAATTTTAGTAAATGAAACTTAACCCAACAGGCGTTTGCTATAGGCTCCACCATCATGGGCGTATGCACTTCCTTGATCTGCTGGAGTGCGTCACCACTGGTGAACCTCGGTGCAGGGGTGTGTCACTGTTAAAGGGTGGAACAGATTCATTTGGTGTATATGTGTGTGTATATATATATATATATATATATATATATATATATATATGCATCATGGGTGTGTATATATTTTGTATATATAGCTACCATTTGTGAGAAGGTTCTCGGGAACCATAACACCTACACAGTGACCAACATCCTTTCCCAAGTTAACACTGCCCTGTGAAATCCTGCAAAATTAACACAGTAAAGGATGAAAGCATTAACATCCTGACAGCCTGTGGAAAGTTAAACTTTGAAATGTCTCAAAATTTCTTTCTTAGATAACTTTAGTTATATTCATGGGATATTAATACAAATGACACAAACAGTTGCAGCTGGTATTGCACTGTCATGTGATACCAAACATTAATTTGCTAGTACACCGATCATGGCTAGAAAATCATACTCATATATGGAAAGCCATAGACAGTTGAAGTTTGGTATCAAATGAAGGGCAATATTTTGATGAGTTAGAAAATAAAGTTTTATTAATTGTGGGACATATCTGGGAAAAGTTATTATGTGGATCAGATTCGGATGAAATATTGACCTCTGCTTACTAGCCAACTCCCACAAGAGGTGTAGACTTTTCACACCTCTTGCTGTCAAGGGACATAAAAGGCCAGGGTGCAGACAGACTGGAGGAAGATCTTCTCCCCCCCACCGCCAGAGACACCAACGGCCATTAACAACATACAAGAGAACTTCTATACGCTAAGTATCATTGCTCCCTCTCAATCTCTCTCTACTTCTCCCAATCCTTCTTTCTTTCTCTCTATCTCTCAATAAGCTACCTTTACCTCCCCTCTCTCTCAATCTCTCTCTCCAAAGCCTCTCACCACAATTCCTTTCTAAACCATCCCTCTCTCTCTTTCCCTCTATACTTGTGTAACTCCCTTGCTGTAGAACCTAGGGACAGCTTAGTGTAGTAGGTGGGTGTGGGGCGGTAAATGTATGTGTTTATCAAGGTTTTAATAATGTTTGTATAGTAAAGTTGTATAGTTTTCTTGTTATTGGGGGCTGGTTCTGTTTGTATATACAATCTGTATACTACATTATTGGGTTAAGGTTTTATCTAATAAGTCTGTTGTGATTTTGCCTACATCTGTGTATATGTGACGTATATTACAGGACAAAGTTTGTTTAGATAGAAGACAAATACCAAGGGATACAATAGGATATAGACGGAGATTGATAATTATGACCGATAATCATATTTCAGGTTATGATTATGAAATATTGATAATTAATATTCATATTGATTATCATATTTCATAATTCTCCTATTACATTGGCGAGCCAGACATTGTTTCATTGTATTTGTGTGTTTTGTTTTATTAAAACGTGTGCTATTTCAGGGAATTAAGATAAGTGAATGGCGCGTAAGTAGCATAGGTACACAGTGAAGTGTAGGTCGTATGCTGGGCGCATACATTTTGAAATTCAGAGGAAATAGCACAGTTTGTTTAAAGCTTAACATCATATATAATTGAAGCAGAACCTATTTTGTATAGTATTGTATCTTCGGGTGTTAATGTTTTTCTGTTTGTTTTTTATACTCAGAAGAAAGCTGTGTGATCATCTTTGGTTTCCCTGAGGATAATCCGCCTGGTCGGGAAAGAGAGGTTCCAGTCGATAGGATCTTTTTTCAAGCAGTGCAAAAGGATATTCAGAGGTGTCATCTGAGTGTAATCCGCCTGGTCGGGAAAGAGAGGTTCCAGTCGATAGGATCTTTTTTCAAGCAGTGCAACAGGATACTCAGGAGAAAGATGGCAGCGGACAGAGTGAGTATGAATTTTTGTACACTTGAAAAATTGGGCAAAAATACAACATTTAACCCTATTCCACCCCAAACGTATAAATCTGCAGAAATGTTGTGGTCAGCGTTGTTAGATCCGGTTTATGCATATGATAAAGCATACATTAACAAAATAACGGTTTTAAATAAGACTTCTAAACGACTTCATATGCTTGCAAAGTTAGTATATACATTTGAAAATACCATTTGGAAACCTGCACATGTGGAAACAATTGTTGCCACTAATAAAGCAGAGAAGATTGAAGGGAAAAATGAATTTCATTGTCGTTGTTTAGAAAAATCTGAGAACTTGGATGCACTGCAGTCTCAGTTGCAAAAAGAAGTTCAGGGTAGAATTGACAAGGACTCAGAAATTTCTATGTTAGAAGCAAAACTGAATGACAATGAAAATTATTATTCTGACATGAATATCAAAATTTTAGGCCTGTATTCTGAGCTAAATCAGTTTAAGGACAGGCTGGCTTTTGCTGATCAAACAATCATAACACTCAGAGATGATCTGGCTGCAAAGTCACAAATAATTACAAATTTGCAAAACTTGATCTCTGACCTGTCTCGGCCTGGTACTGGTGGCATGAACGCATTGCCAATGAAACATGTTTGTGTTACAGAAACAGCACAGGGGGACACGGGGGCCACAGCGACCATGCTCCCTGTGGATCAGAGACCCAATGACTCTGGTTCTGTTACTCAGACCCCAGTGGAGCATGCACTACAATTTACCCCAGCACCATTGGAGCACAGAGGTAGTGGCGCCTTACAGGGACAGGACACAACATGGGGTTTAGGAAGTGGATGGGAAACTGTTCATACCCCTTCCAATTTACCAGTGCGTCCTGAAAGGTCTAATGAAAAATATCCAAACCATAACAATATGGAAAGGATACATTTCATGCTGAGGATCTGCAAAGAGATCCCCAGGTATGACCCAAGTTTAGATCCCTTTACAGCATGTGATATGTTTGAGGGGCATTGTAGAAAATATTCTGTGGCCCCTGAATATCGCATGGAATTATTTAAATTGTGGTTGCCAGCACATCTCATTCAGAGGTATGAGGCAACAGGGGGTATAAACCCCAAAAATGGTCAGTTTCATGATGAGGAAGAATGCCTTTCAATACTCATGAGACTGGCAACTGGTCATTGGGATGTTACTCCTTGCAAAGTTTAGACCTACCATACATGATGAGCCTTGGTCTCTTTGTAGTAGGTTTGAAGCAATGTATAGAAGGGTTACAAAGGACCATGGTTCAAAAGTTCCACAAGGCATGATTAGAAAGTTTCCATACCTTGACACAGCCATTCGGCTATGTGCAGCTAGAGAACCATCCCTCACTGATGCAGCCATGATTATTGAGCAATATAGACAAGATATATTGCACAATAAGAAATCTATAAAAGTTAGAGAGCGTAGGAATGCCAGTGTTAGGTCACAACATGAACATGGACAGCATATGTCAATTTACCCCACAGCTCCTCCACTGGAAAGGACAAGAAGCACCATTTGTTTCCAGTGCTTTAAACCTGGACATATTAAAAAAAATTGTACTCATGGGGTACGCACAAATGGTCCCAATCCAGAAAGAAGTGGCAATAATAACGGTTTCAAAATGAAACCTGATTATGCCAAACAATTCAGGGAACAGACTGACAGAAACCAGATACATGTACCAGGACAGCCAGTGAAAAATGTTGCTGTGGTGAATGTCCCTGAAAAATCAGGACATGGAGCATTTGGTGCGGAGTCTCACAAGTCTATGCAGCATTTCCCAGTGGATGAACAACAGGTGGCAGCATGCACAACTAAAATACCCACTGGCAATCTGGTGCAAATAGACTGAAGGTTAGGGCTCCCTAAAGATCTGGCTCTAGTGTGCCCTATTGCACTGGATTCTTCAGGGAGACCCCACATTAAAGCCAGAATTAAAGATCAGGACACTAATATCTTGTTGGACACTGGGGCAGAGATCTCAATTACAAATATCAAACACGACCTGGACCCCGACAGTCCTCAATGTGTGGTGATCGGATTTGATCACCAGCAAGGGGGGGTGAGAGCCCACAGGATAGATAAAGTTTTGGTCCAAATCTCCAGGTGCATCACCCTGAAGATTCCCATGTGGTACTATGCTGGCACTGATAATCTTATTGGAGCTAATGTAATGACCCAGAATGGATGGATCATTGATCTGGCAAACTGTATTGTATGGAAAGGCCCAAGAAAATCAAAGGTGTGTGTCATACAGCGCCAGTATTTGGGGCCCTCCCTACCATTGCCTGAAAATGTATCAGACGTGTTGGAGCACAAATGGCCAGATGTCTCTCATAACAGAGATCTTGAGCCTATTGTGTATCAGTATCCAGATTTGTGGGCTCAAAGCAAAAATGACTGTGGAAGAATGCATGGTGTTCAGGTGGACATTCAAGGCCCAGACCCACCGCCTCAACGACAATACCGTTTTCCACCTGAAGCAACAAAGTCGATCCTGGAAACAGTCAGTGACTTGGAAAAGAGGGGTGTGGTCATAGAGGGTAATTCATAGTGCAGGACACCAATGAATGGAGGCTCACTACAGACCTTCGTGTCTTGAATAAATACACCCCCATGTCTACACCTGTAGTGGCACAAACGCCTGACATAATGTCAAGGATAAGTGGGAGGAGCCGCATATTCTCCACCATTGATGTTGCTAATGGTTTTTTTTCAATAGAACTAACAGAAAGTTGTAGGTACAAGTTTGCTTTCCTGGTGGGTAACAAACAATTCATGTTCTGCGTACTCCCACAGGGGTTTCATAGCAGCCCTACATATTTTCATCAGGCATTAGCAGCTGTTCTTAGTGCATTTTCACGGCCAGAATGCCTCTTGCAGTATGTAGATGACCTTCTCCTTCATACAGAGACCATGCAGGAACACTTTATTACACCATTATATGAACTCCTAAGAGGGGAAGAACCTTCTCTAAAGAACTGGTCAGAGCTGCAGGAAGAGGCCTTTTCCACTCTGAAAAGAGACCTCTCCTCTGCTCCAGTCCTTGCTACCCCACATGTTGAAGGACAGATGGCCATTCAGGCCTATGCTGGTGCAGAGTCTATCTCAGCAGTCCTGTTACAACAGATAGAATCCAAGAGTAGACCACTAGGGTACTTCTCTAGGATACTTTCACCTGTAGAGAAAGGTTTTGACAAATGTACCAAACAACTTGCAGCTATACATTATGCTGTCAAAGCAACTGAACACATTGTAGGATTCAGACCCCTTGTTTTGCAGACCCCACACTCACCTCTAGCTCTTTTGTTCCGAGATATGCCCCCTGGAGTCTCTCAGCAGAGATTTGGGAGATGGATCATGGACTTGAGTGGGCGAAATTTAACAGTCGATCACAAAGCCAAAAATGTTTTGTCTCAGTTGTTAAATCTGACAGGGACAGAACATGACTGTGGTCAACCACCACAGATCACCAGTCCACAGCTTTTCAGGACAACAACAGAATCGGAAGACAGGATCATCTTTGTTGATGGGTCTCGATTTTGTCAGGATGGCACCTACATGACCGGGTTTGCCGTGCTGGATGAGACCACAGGCTCCCAAAGACTGGTAAGGTTACCAGGCCATATGTCAGCCCAACGGGCTGAATTAGAGGCCGTCAAGGAAGCCCTTCTCCTTCAGCCCCCAGGGAATCGTACTATATATAGTGACAGCTCATATGTAGTTAGATCTTTGACCCTGCATCTAGATACCTGGAGAAGACGAGGTTTTGTGGACAGTCAAAACAAACCATTGGCACATGTGTCAGTTCTGACAGAATTGTGGGAATGGGGCATGACACACCCTGGAGAAGCAGCCATAATTAAAATCCCAGCTCACCAGAAAGGGAAGGAACCCTTAGTTCTGGGAAACAACAAAGCAGATGAAGCTGCCAAATTGGCAGCAGTATCAGGGGAGCCCCGTGAACCAGGCACTAGTAATTCATCCTTATATCAGGTTGCAATAATAAGCAAAAACCTTAAGGATGGCCCAGTGTCATTTGAGGAGGAGCAAGCAAAAGATCCTCTTCTGGCATCACATCTTGCAGCACCACAAGACCCCTGGTCAGTCCAACAAGGTATTTTGTGCTATGGCTCTGGTGAAAATTCACTACCTCTTCCTGTAGTTCCAAAACATTTGCAGGCAGACCTGACAAGACTCAACCATCAGCTGTTAGGACATCCTGGTAGGGACAAGCCTCTGTCCCTTCTAAAGGATAAAATATACTGGCCAGGAATGTCCAGAACAGTAGAGGAAGTCATACAACAATGCCTGGTTTGTGCCCAAGTTAATCCTAGGGCACCTGCTTTGAAGCCAGTATTGCAGCGGGTTCCTCCGGCAGAAGGTCCATGGGCTACAATACAAATAGACTACATAGGACCATTACCGGTAGGTAGCCGTAATTGTCGCTAGATGCAACCACCTCTCTATCTTCTACTTTAAGAGAGAAGTTTAGAAGGTTAGTAGTGGGTCTCCTGATACTACGGGACAGAACTCAACCTGCCCTAGCATGTACACAGGTTCAGGGGGGACTCTCAGACAACTTGAAACATATTGTATAATCTATATAATGGCCACTTCCCATTCAACCTTCGGCAAAGGTTTCATATTTCGCTGCCAACCACTCTGACTGGTGGGTAACTCGGTGGCATGGCTGTCACAATCTTACATGCACTACCTCATCCTTAGCTCCCGTTTCTGGTAACGTAAGACAAGGATATAGTGCTGTCAACCTGGGAATTAACAAAACTATGCTCCATCCACAGCTCCCTTCGGATATCCTAACTTATGAGGGCAACCGTCCATATCTGTTTGATACAGATGGATGCTGGAGAAAAGAGGATGCTATCCTCTGTCAAGGTAGTTATAACAGGGTGCTTAAACCACAGTGTTGGGATACCAAAGGGTCCTGTGAGATGAAGGCAAACCGGATACCCTCTTACTTGGGTCAGAGGTACTGGTGTTGGTATCAAATAAAATCTGCTTTATATACCATATACACAACTAACTGTATCGAAAGAGGAGAACTCCTCCCAGGGGCATATTGTACTCTCTATCCTGTTTTAGGCATCGATGTAGGAACATCAATTACTCCGGAGAAGAGAGTAGATATACGGCCAGACACCCCTGTGAGACTCCAGAAGATTCAACGTATCCTTATGGACTTTAGTGAGGAAAAGGAGATTGTTCAAAAGCTAAAAGAGTCTGAGGGGCAAGCTACTATCCAGCTAATGCACGATGCAACTAAAATCACGGACATTGTACATGCGCTTGAAAAGGACTCAGCTGTCTCATGGTGGGAAAGCCTATTCGGATACAGTCCTAAAGCCACATCTTTCTTTAATTTCCTTATACTCAACTGAGACTAAGTCTGGCCGAGCACCACGAACACAGCCGGAAACAAGGGTTAAAGACCTCACAACTCATAGTTCTCATAGTTCTTTCATAGTTTAAGTATTGTATATTGTGGTAAAGTGCAAGGGGCCATTATTGACGGCAGGTATGTAGCACCAATGTACCTGGCATTGGTGCAGTAAAGCCGTATAGCTTGTTTTCCAGCATCAGCTGCTGGTGGCAGTTTGCTGCTGTTGCTTTAGAATAGCCGAAAGGCTAACCTGGGATGGCTTTACTGGGATGGAGTAGAGCAGGGTGGGACTCCATCCCACTACCCAGGTCCGGGTTTTGCGGGCTGTTTAAATAGCCTGGGGAATCAGCTGTGCCCTGTCCTTTGTCTGGAGCTCACATGGGAGTGAGACTCTGTGAGCCTGGCTGAAATCTCCTGTGGAGGCTGTTCATGCGGACCTGAGGCCTATTTGACTGTAAACAGGACCTTTGCTCAAGGACTAAAAACTGTTTGCCTGACTGTATCATTTATGCTGCGGTTTCCTGAAAAGGTGATGTAACCTGTATGGACATATGCTTTTGTGGATTTTTTGTGTGAAATAAACACTTAACTTTGAACTGTTTGCCTCCGCCTCTATACTGCTGACACCCGGTTGCCTACCAGAGCTAATCTCCACAATTGGTGTCGGATGCGGGCACAGCAGTGAGGCCGTTGCTAGGAGCAACCGACGAAAAAGTTTTTGTTTTGTGCATGTCCTATATTAAACCTGCCAGGCTGCTACCTGGGACTGCAGACAAAATGGAGGCGGTCATGAAAGAGCTCTTGGAGGCGAATCTGCAGCAGCAGGAGGCCAACAAGCAGCAGCAGGAGACCAACCGGCTGTTTTTGCAACATATGATGGCGCAGCAAGCTGCAGGTGCGCCCAAAAGTATTCCTGATGCCCGGAAAGCTGTCCGCTCGGTGCTCACAAAAATGACCCCTTCAGATGACGTTGAGACTTACCTGGCGGTGTTTGAGAAGGTGGCTGCAAGGGAGAAGTTGCCGCATGACCAGTGGGCTGATCGCTCCATTTCTGGTGTCTGGACCCCAGCAGGTGTTGTTTGATCTCCCAGAGGACCAAGCCGCTGACTACCCGACTCTGAAGGGTGAGATACTGGCCAGACTGGGGGTGAATGTGTGGGTTCGGGCTCAGCGGGTGCATCAGTGGAGCTACCAGTCGGCAGAGCCCGGCCGGCCCCAGTACTATAAACTGCTGCACCTGCTGCAAAAATGGCTGCAGCCGGAGTTGTTAAGCCCCACTGCCATGTTGGACCGCTTGCTGGCGGACATTTTCTGGAGGGCTTTACCGCACCCTCTTCAGCACTGGGTTGGCCAGGTATCCCCTGACAACGCACTAGGGATGGTGGACCTAGTGGAGCGATATGAGGCCACCAGGAACGTGCAAGGCGGCTCCATAAGGAGGGATTCGGGGAAACCCCGGAGGTCCCCGCCCCAGCTCAGGCGAGTGGCGTCCCCTAAACCCCCTCAGGACCTACCCCCCAAAGTCCCTGCCCAAGTGTTGTGTTGGGGATGTAAGGAGCCGGGACATATCAGAGCCAATTGTCCCCACCAGGGGGAGCCCATGGACGTGAACTTTGGTTACCGCCCTTCCATGTATGCCAGGAGGCTGTGTGCTGCCGGTGTCCCTGAGCTTGTGGGGCAAAGTCACCTCTGTCAGGTGAAAGTGGGAGACACCCTGGCTGTGGCCCTTTTGGACTCGGAGTGTATGGTTACCCTGGCAAGACCCGCCTTAGTACTGCCCGATGAGTACACTGGGCGGAAAACCGGGGTTTTGTGCATTCATGGGGACTTGAGAGACTATGCCACAGCACAAGTGTCTCTCACCACCGTCTCCGGCAGCTGGAAACATGAAGTCGCTGTCGCCGCTAAACTCCCGTATGAACTGATTATTGGGAGAGACTTTCCAGGGTTCAGGTCACTGTGGGCCAAGTTGGCAGTTCCGGAAACCCGCGAGGCGGGTGTGTCCCCTATAGACTGGCCCTACTCAGGGGAGACCCCGGTGCCCTGGGAACCGGAATCAGGAGGCACCGTGGAAGAGGTGCCCGCCCCTAAAATGGAAGAGGGGGAGTCAACCCCACTAAATGTTATGGTTGGAGATGTGGAAGAGTTGGCAACAGGTCCAGAGTTGGCAGATCTCCATGTCTCCACAATTAACTTTGGTACCGCTCAACACCAGGACCCGACACTGTCTCGGGCCTGGGAGAATGTTCTTGAGGTGGAAGGTGAACCACAACAGCCAGGGGCGGAGTTACAGTTTCCTCGCTTTGTGGTTCACCAGGAAATGTTGTACCGAGTAAACAAGGTACGTGAAGAGGTGGTGGAACAATTGGTGGTACCCAATCCATATCGCAAGTTGGTGTTGGATTTGGCCCACCAACATGTTCTGGGTGGACACCTAGGCCAGCAGAAAACACTGGACAGCGTTTTACAACGATTCTACTGGCCCAGTGTGTACAAGGAGGTGGAGAGATATTGTGAGTCCTGCCCAACATGTCAGATGACCAGCCCTCAGCCTCATTACCGTGGTCCCTTAGTTCCTCTCCCAGTTATTGAGGTACCCTTTGAGCGGATTGCCATGGATCTAGTGGGTCCAGTGCCAAAATCCGCTAGAGGGCACCAACATATTCTGGTGATCTTGGACTATGCCACGCGGTACCCTGAGGCAGTGCCCCTGCGTCACACCTCTGCCAAGCTCATTGCTAAGGAGCTTATGGAAATGTTTTCCAGAGTAGGTCTGCCTAAAGAGGTCCTGACCGATCAAGGTACCCCGTTTATGTTGAAAGTAATGAAAGAGCTCTGTAAACTGCTGCAGGTGAAACAGTTGCGGACTTCCGTTTACCACCCGCAAACAGACGGCCTAGTAGAACGGTTTAATCAAACTTTAAAGACCATGTTAAAAAGGGTGGTCGCCAAGGATGGGAAGAATTGGGACTTGCTGCTACCCTATCTGATGTTCGCAGTGCGAGAGGTGCCCCAGGCCTCTACGGGGTTCTCGCCCTTCGAACTCTTATACGGTCGACATCCACGGGGCCTGTTGGATATAGCCAAGGAGGCCTGGGAACAGCAACCCACACCCCACAAAAGTGTGGTAGAGTACGTTACTCACCTACAAGAGCGGATAGAGACCATCTTGCCGCTTGTCAGAGAACATATGGAGGCAGCGCAGCGGGCCCAAAGCAGGATTTATAATCGGCAAGCCAGGGTACGGAACTTTAACCCAGGTGACAGAGTTGTGGTTCTGGTACCCATGGTGGACAGTAAATTTCTAGCTAGGTGGCAGGGTCCCTATGAGGTCATTGAAAAAGTTGGGGAAGTGACTTACAAGGTACATCAGCCTGGGCGGAGAAAGCCAGAGCAGGTGTACCATGTAAACCTGCTGAAACTGTGGAAAGACAGGGAGACCCCTGGGGGTGACAGTCCCCGACCAGGTATGGTGGGGGTGGAGCTTCCCATCCCTCGGTCTGTTATTAGAGAAGCAGTAGTCGAGGTGAAAACTGGCGACAACCTCTCCTCTAAACAGACTCAGGAAGCCAGGGAGTTTATTAGTAGAAACACAGACGTGTTTTCAGAACTCCCTGGGCGCACTTCGGTCATCCAACATGATGTTGTCACGGAACCTCAGGTCAAGATCCGGTTGAGGCCTTACCGGGTACCTGAGTCCCGGCGACAAGCTATCGCGGAGGAAGTGCAGCAAATGCTCCGGTTAGATGTGATTGAAGAATCAAAGAGTGAGTGGGCCAGCCCCATAGTCTTGATTCCCAAGCCCGATGGTACGTTGCGGTTCTGTAACGATTTCCGCAAACTTAATGAAGTTTCCAAGTTTGATGCCTACCCTATGCCCCGGGTAGATGAACTCATTGAGAAGCTAGGCCAAGCCAGGTACTTTTCGGTTTTGGACCTCACAAAAGGGTACTGGCAGGTGCCCTTAACTGAGGCTGCCAAGGAGAAAACAGCCTTTATTACACCAGAGGGACTGTTCCAATACAAGGTATTACCCTTTGGGTTACACGGCGCTCCCACTACGTTCCAAAGGTTAATGGATATTGTCCTCAGGCCACATCGTCGGTATGCTTCGGCATATCTGGACGATATAATTATCCATAGCACGGATTGGGAAAGTCACCTACCCAAAGTCCAGGCCGTAGTGGATTCCCTCAGGAAGGCTGGGTTGACGGCAAACCCGAAAAAATGTGCTTTAGGCCTAGAAGAAACAAAATACCTGGGCTATGTGATTGGACGAGGAGTGGTCAAGCCCCAGGTGAACAAACTAGAAGCCATCCGTAACTGGCCACGGCCTAACACCACCCGCCAGGTAAAGTCATTTCTGGGGTTGGTGGGATATTATATGCGGTTCATTCCCAATTTTGCCACCCTAGCGGCACCATTGACAGACCTGTTAAAGGGACGCAAGTCTGTCATGGTGAAGTGGAATGAGCAGGCCGAAAAAGCGTTCTCCGCTTTGAAGTCTGCCCTGTGTGGGTCTCCGGTGTTGGTGACACCCGACTTTAAGAGGGAGTTCATAGTGCAGACCGATGCCTCCGAGGTAGGTCTCGGTGCTGTACTGTCTCAGGAAGTCAACGGGGAGGAGCACCCCGTTGTCTACATGAGTCGCAAATTAACACCCGCGGAGACCCGGTATAGTATAGTGGAGAGGGAGTGTTTGGCCATTAAATGGGCCCTGGAGTCTCTTCGCTACTACTTGCTGGGGAGAAGGTTCCGGCTGATTACGGACCACTCTCCCCTCAAGTGGATGTGCCAGGCTAAGGACAGGAATGCCAGGGTCACCCGATGGTTCTTGTCATTACAAAACTTCAAGTTTACAGTAGAGCACAGAGCGGGACGATTATTGGGTAACGCGGATGCCCTGTCCCGAGCACATTGTTTGGCATGTGTCCACCCCCTCAGGGTTGAACAAAGGGGGGGGGGGGTATGTTGTAAAGTGCAAGGGGCCGTTATTGACGGCAGGTATGTAGCACCAGTGTACCTGGCATTGGTGCAGTAAAGCCGTATAGCTTGTTTTCCAGCATCAGCTGCTGGTGGCAGTTTGCTGCTGTTGCTTTAGAATAGCCGAAAGGCTAACCTGGGACGGCTTTACTGGGATGGAGTAGAGCAGGGTGGGACTCCATCCCACTACCCCGGTCCGGGTTTTGCGGGCTGTTTAAATAGCCTGGGGAATCAGCTGTGCCCTGTCCTTTGTCTGGAGCTCACATGGGAGTGAGACTCTGTGAGCCTGGCTGAAATCTCCTGTGGAGGCTGTTCATGCGGACCTGAGGCCTATTTGACTGTAAACAGGACCTTTGCTCAAGGACTAAAAACTGTTTGCCTGACTGTATCATTTATTCTGCGGTTTCCTGAAAAGGTGATGTAACCTGTATGGACATATGCTTTTGTGGATTTTTTGTGTGAAATAAACACAGACTTTACTTTGAACTGTTTGCCTCCGCCTCTATACTGCTGACACCCGGTCGCCTACCAGAGCTAATCTCCACAATATGTGTATGTGGGGATGAATATATATGTATATAGGGGTGTCTATGGTATAATGCATGGGAGGAATAGACAGGAGCCACTAGGGACAGAGAAGGTGAATGTGATTACCACCACGACTTTCCAAAGGTATGGTTCTAATGAAGATGTCCTGAATGTCATGAAGGGTTGAGAAGCTTTGCTTCCTCCCATAATTAGGCACCAACTACTTAGACATCAACAGCTCTCAGGGATTACATGCTGCCATGTAAGGATGCAGTCATCAGTCCACCAAGCCCACCTAGGCCTTGTGCCTGTGCACTGAGTTAAGGTGCAGGGATGAGTTGATATGCGGGACTGCCAGAAAGGCCTGGGTAACTAATCCAAAAATGAGTCCCATATTGTCATGGTGAGCTGTTGCCAAAGGAGCACAGAGAGAGGCTATCCTGAGGTTGAATCTGGATAGGCCATTCTAAATAACAGCTGGCACCACAAGATGACAACCCTTTTCTAACGTCAACTCATAAGTGAACAGTTTCCGTGGACACCATATGACAGGCTACAAAGGAAGGCAGTGACACTTACCTGTGAGGCGGGGCATGTCTAGGTACCTGGACTCAAATTATACTTCAGTGCATCTGAGATCGATACCACATTAAGGAAAGTTGAGGAGGAAAATACAGTCGAACCAATCATTATTTGTCGGGTCTCCGACAACAGGGGGAATGTTAAAGGGTGGAACAGATTCATTTGGTGTATATGTGTATATATATATATATATATATATATATATATATATATATATACGCATCATGGGTGTGTATATATTTTGTATATATAGCTACCATTTGTGAGAAGGTTCTCGGGAACCATAACACCTACACAGTGACCAACATCCTTTCCCAAGTTAACACTGCCCTGTGAAATCCTGCGAAATTAACACAGTAAAGGATGAAAGCATTAACATCCTGACAGCCTGTGGAAAGTTAAACTTTGAAATGTCTCAAAACTTCTTTCTTAGATAACTTTAGTTATATTCATGGGATATTAATACAAATGACACAAACAGTTGCAGCTGGTATTGCACTGTCATGTGATACCAAACATTAATTTGCTAGTACACCGATCATGGCTAGAAAATCATACTCATATATGGAAAGCCATAGACAGTTGAAGTTTGGTATCAAATGAAGGGCAATATTTTGCTGAGTTAGAAAATAACGTTTTATTAATTGTGGGACATATCTGGGAAAAGTTATTATGTGGATCAGATTTGGATGAAATATTGACCTCTGCTTACTAGCCAACTCCCACAAGAGGTGTAGACTTTTCACACCTCTTGCTGTCAAGGGACATAAAAGGCCAGGGTGCAGACAGACTGGAGGAAGATCTTCTCCCCCCCACCGCCAGAGACACCAACGGCCATTAACAACATACAAGAGAACTTCTATACGCTTTGGCCCTTATTCATCAAGCGATAGCGCCAGGTAGTGTCTGACGAGCGCCAGGTAGCGGCAGCTAACGGCGACTACCGACTCAAGTACGCCCGGCGGCGGTCACAATGACGCATTTATCAAGCAAAATGAGGCTAGCGCCGGCGAGAGCGACGGCTAGCGCGGCATTCATCATGAAGCCGCCTGGACCGAACAGCGCCGCTGCAAATTCCCTCACAGCGCCAGGTATGAGCTGTCGCTCCCTGGCGATGTCCAATGCATTTCAATGGAGCAATTTATAATTATTCATAATTAATTGGTATTACTTTTTTTTTTTTTTTTTTTAATGTCAAAAAATCGGAGAACACTTCTGCAATGTTAGGATTTATTTTTAAGTCAAAAAAAAAAAAAAAAAAAATATGTGCAGAATTGATCTAACAGGTCTGAGATTAATGTATTCATATTACAAAATGATTCTAAAAACATGTATAATGTTACATTCAAAAAATATGGTTGTTTAGGGGTTAAAAACTAGTTAATACACATCGCCGCCAGCGCTCTGGGGTTTAAACAAGGAATGGACAGCGACAGCACATTCGGAGCGTGATTTGTTGATGAATATGAAGCTAGCCGTTCGCTCTGGCCATTCGCTGTCAGGCGCTCACATACAACGCTGGACCTGTGAAACAGCGACACCCCAGCCCGTATTCAACATTACCGCACACCGACTGAGTCGCTGTCATCAAGCTAATGCCGGCCAAGCACAGCGAATACTGGCTGGCGCTGAAAAAATCACGCTACAGTCGCTCATCTGTCGCTACCTGGCGCTATTGATGAATCGGCCTCTAAGTATCATTGCTCCCTCTCAATCTCTCTCTACTTCTCCCAATCCTTCTTTCTTTCTCTCTATCTCTCAATAAGCTACCTTTACCTCCCCTCTCTCTCAATCTCTCTCTCCAAAGCCTCTCACCACAATTCCTTTCTAAACCATCCCTATCTCTCTTTCCCTCTATACTTGTGTAACTCCCTTTCTGTAGAACCTAGGGACAGCTTAGTGTAGTAGGTGGGTGTGGGGCGGTAAATGTATGTGTTTATCAAGGTTTTAATAACGTTTGTATAGTAAAGTTGTATCGTTTTCTTGTTATTGGGGGCTGGTTCTGTTTGTATATACAATCTGTATACTACATTATTGGGTTAAGGTTTTATCTAATAAATCTGTTGTGATTTTGCCTACATCTGTGTATATGTGACGTATATTACAGGACAAAGTTTGTTTAGATAGAAGACAAATACCAAGGGATACAATAGGATATAGACGGAGATTGATAATTATGACCGATAATCATATTTCAGGTTATGATTATGAAATATTGATAATTAATATTCATATTGATTATCATATTTCATAATTCTCCTATTACAGTCACCATGCTGAACCAAGGTGGATAAGACAATCAGCACCTTTGCACCCCTCCCTGTTTACGGCCAACGAGCAGGAGTAAATTAAGCTGGTAAGTACCCATGCTATGCCATGCTTCACCTACGCATGTTTGCCACTTTACAGCAGCCAAATGGGTGGATGAAGGCATAAGAATATGCTCAGGCCACTGTATCCTGTACCACCCTTTCCTGTCTCTCGGGCACAGTTGCAGGATAAGAGCAAGGTCATAGACCTCAATGATGGTGGCCTGGAGGGCTGTGTCTGCCAGTTTGCTGAGGTGTGTCAGTGATTCGGCGTAGATGCAGGGAGCGATTAGGAGATGTCTAGGCCCATGCTGTTTCAGAGTCGCGACATGCGCCTACTGAGTGGTGCATATGCCAAATTGGATAGTCCGATACATGCATTGGCCAGCTGCACATGGGGCAGATGTGAGACACACATGTTTCCCCTGGAAACGTGTCACACCACAATAAGGGGAAAAATAGTGCGCATGTGTAGCTAAACTATACCTTCCAATGTCCCGGTTCTGGCTGTGGTAATCCTGTTTCTACCCCACATCATGGTGTCCCACTTAGCTGCCAGGAGTCCCACAATCTAGGGAAGTGCCAGCATCAGCCATCGCTGACCACCTCTGTGTTGTGAGTCCATCGCTGCCTTCTCTGTGCGACCATGCCCCAATCTGATGCTGAGCAGTCATTGGTGATTTAGTGGATTACTTCACCCCTACACTGCCTGTTCTTTCTAGCATCAAGCTCAGCTCCATGATTGCCCTTGTCCTTCTAGCTGCTGGCAACTGCGCCCGGGAATGCTGCAGATAAGGAAAGCCTGCAGATGAGAAACTGGATCCTTACTATACATGTGAGGCATCCTGACACTCTAAAGTAAAAAATACAATTCTGTGAGTACTCACCTGTAGAATTGTTTTTGTAGTATACAGCACACCCTGTTTCACTTATTCCTTACGTCTGGGTTATCCGCCACAAGGTGGCGCAGTGGACTGCAGAAAGACTTGTGGCATCTCCTGGCCCTATAAAAAGCCAGGAACCTCCCACAAATTCCCAGTGTTACAAAGCAGTTAGACAAGAAGCCGGGAGAACAATAATGAAAGAAATACCACAATGAACATTTGAATAAATCACCATACAGAGGTGACCAAGAATAATAATAACAAGGGAGGGATGAAACAGGACGTGCTGTATAAAACAAAAACAATTCTACAGGTGAGTACTCACAGAATTGTATTTTTCCAAGTATACAGCACGTCCTGTTTCACTTATTCCTTACGTCTGGCACATCCAAAAGCAATGTCTGTAAGGTAGGGTGGGATTCCCAAAAAGCAACGGCGGGCAGTTCAAACCACTGCTGCCTGAAGAACCTTGAGGCCAAAAGCAGCATCAGCTGACGCTCTAACATCAACCTTGTAAAACTTGGAAAAAGTATGAACAGAAGACCAAGTTGCGGCCTTACAAACTTGTTCAACAGAAGCTTGGTGCTGAAAGACCCAAGACGCACCAATAGCACGAGTGGAATGAGCAGTAAGACGGAAGGGAGGATCCTTTCCCTTAGCAGAATAGGCCTGCACCACCGCCTGACGCATACACTTGCTGATAGTGGATTTAGCCGGAGGCAAACCCTTCCTAGACCCAGAAGTGAGAACAATCAGAGCATCAGACTCTCTGCAACCAAAGAGAACTTCAGAGCCCTGACCACATCCAGAGAATACAAAGTCCACTCCTTGGAATTAGCAGGATTAGGACACAATGAAGGCAAGACAATAGTCTCGATTCAGAGGCACATTCGTCTGGACTTTCGTAGCTGTCTGTGAAAGTTTTTGTGTGTGTTTGTCATTTTATTTGTTTTTTTCGTTAATTTTTCATTCGTACGAACATTCGGGCTAATGCGTATATGCGCTTTCGAAGAACGAAAGCAAATCGGATCATTTGCGTTAGTGCAGATCATTTTTCCATCAAAATCTCAAATTTTGCGTTCGTTCAGTGAACTTACGTTATTGCTATGGGCTTGCATCTCATTCAGAGAGCTGATTGCAGAGGGACCACCACCCTATAAAACCGTTTCATTTGCAATCCCCTTATGGTACCATTTTGACCTCGGATACCCTTGCAATGAGCCAGTTGTGTGCCTTTGTGGAGGAGCATCACGAGCTCCAGCTAATGGGAATTGAATGTGTCAGCAGGGCCGAGACCAGATTGCACCGGCGACGCATGCATATCGATGACATGCATGACGTTGAGCTGTTCGAGCTGACCAGACTTAATCGCGCTTCCCTCCATAAATTGTAAAGTGAGCTGCGCCCATGGTTAGCCCGTACCACAAGGAAGGGGCAATGTGTAATTTATGTTAGTATTTTCTTATTCTTTCAGGGGATTCCGGCTATCCAGTACTTCCCTGGCTGCTGACGCCCGTCCTTCAGCCACAGAATGCCGCACAGGACACCTACAATCGGGCACACCGGAAGACCAGGGCCGATGTGGAGAGGGCCTTTGGCCTGTTAAAAACACGCTTCCGGGGCGTGGCCGTGGCATGGCAGCGTGAACACGCTAGTTCAGGAGGCTCCTGCAAAAACCCAGCCTATTAAAAGCTTTTTGGGGGTTTCAACCCCTATCAAATCTCCCAGGAAGATGGGAAAACGGGGAGGCCAGCGACAGAGCTCCAGAGCCGGCGGAGGACAGGCGATCACCCGGTTTTTGAAGCCGGAGGATGGGAGCAGGAACCCACCTAAGATGGCGCCGGAGCCGACCGTGCTCAGGGACCGAGGCGAGCGGCCGGATGCGGCGGGAGAGACGGCGGTGTCGGGAGCTGTGGGTGACCGGCGGTGTGAGGAGGGGGGAACCGTTACCCCCTCGCGTCATCTTCAAGAGAGCCGACAGCAGCCCTCCTCTCTCGAGCGGGCGGGGAGCAGAGATGAAGAGCTCGCCGCTCGCAGCAGCAAGATGGCGGCCGCACAGATGTCAGAGTGCGGGGACTGGGAGACGCGAGCAGCAGAGGAGCTGCATCCCAGCGAGGTACAGCGGGAGGCGGGCGGGGGCTCCCCCTCGGGTATGCGGGTGACCCTCACAGCAGCGGGGTCAGAGAGCCCACAGCGCAGTTGGGGGAATCAGAGGGGGACAGGCCCACACCCCCCTAGTCCAGGGACTGCCGGGTCAGCTTCCCCCCACAGCACAGGGGACCCAATATGCATGGAGGAGGTGGAGGTCGAGCTGCCTCCCTGCCCGCAGTCGGGACCAGCTGCCTGGCAACCTAGGCTGCAGAACCAAGCACACAGCAACAGCCGGGCAAACTCCAAGCTGCCGGTTAAAGGCCAGGAGGCCTATACATGTGGGACTCACCTGCACCACCGCTTCCCCTTGCCAGACCACGCAGAGCAGGAGAGGATCTCGGGGGTGCCCCCTGGAGACCGGGAGCTAGAGAAATGGGGCGCGCGGTCGGACCGGGGGGGCATCCCGAGCCCGTGGCCCTCGACAGAGCAGTTCGCTCCAGCCACAAGCTATGATGGGAGGATAAGAGGTCTGCTTTCTCCGGTCGCTGGGGCTCAGCGGAAATCACCCATAGAGGGGCCATGCCTACATCCAACACCACCCCGTCTCGGAGGGGGAGGATGGGACTCTGGATCTCTGGTTTCAAGGAGTGACAGCCCCCAGTCCCCATGCGGTTTGTCCAACTCACTAGACAACACTGAGCCCAGATTTAACCCTTTGGGTCCGCGAAACGAAGAGATAATACACCAAGCAGTGATACATGCTCCCCAGCGGAACCTGGACCTCGACCTGCACTCGGTCCTCCTCTCCCTTCCCACTAAGGCAGACCTAGAGGCAATCCCCACCAAAGGGGACATGGAAACCATGATCTCCAGAATAGAAAAGGCCTTCCGGAGGGACCTGGAAGCTGTCCAACACAACGTGGCGGCGGTGGAGGATCGGGTTTCAGCTCTAGAGAATGCAAGAACCTCGACAGCGGAACGTCTTTCCCGCTTGGAGAAGGCGAGCGATGCGCAGGCAGCCCAGATCTCCAACCTAAAGCTACACTATGACGACCTGGAGAACAGGAACAGGCGAAACAACCTTCGCCTCCGGGGGATCCCCGAGACACCTCAGTTCATGGACTTTAATGAGCTTCTGGGGAACCCGCCGGACACCGCCATAAAGATGGACAGAATACACAGGGTGGCAGGCCGCCCACCGGGCATCCCAGATGGCCCTGGGGATGTCCTATGCAGAGTACACCATTACAAGGTTAAAGAAGAAATCCTAAAAAAAGCATGGGAGGCGAGACAGATTGTTCGCGACTCCGCACACATAACCATCCTGCCGGACCTAGCCCGCTCCACACTCTGGATGAGAAGACAACTGAAGCCACTTCTTCAGAAGATAAAAGATAGCGGTGCAGTGTACAGATGGGGCTACCCTTTTCATCTCGTTGTCAGAAAAAACGGAGGTTCTTTTACGCTCCGGGCCCCCGGAGACCTGGACAACCTTTTTGTGTTTCTTGACACCGCCCCTCTGGAGGTCCCGAATTGGTTGGACTTCCCTACGTTCCAGCCCCTGCCGCAGAGGATTCAACGCCGGAGGGCCCCGATCGGCCACGGACGTCGACGGGGAGACAATCCCCCCCCCCCGGCCGAGTAGCTTTCGGGACTACTTTAACACAATGCAGTGGACCTGATCCCCTCGCCTGGACTTCTCCCCCCCCCCGTGAAAGTGTTTTCCCCTACCCTGTGCCAGGGCTGGCGGACTTTCGGGTTGGCGGGGCGGCCCTCTTCCCACCGGCTATGGGGTTTGATTGGGACGCCTTGGGTGCGTTGATGGCCGTGGTTTCTGTGCCCTGGGGTCCCCCCTGCTCGCGCCCCCCCCTTCCGTTCCTGTGGCGCCTCGTCGTGCTCACCTGGACACCTGTGGCGTTGGCTGGGCCGTTGCTCGCCCGGGGGGGGCGGGGGGCGAGCCGAATGTGAATCCGCCCCTGCGTGGGTGGTCCAAGACGAGCTGCTGATACTGCACCCCGCCGGGGGGATGTGGCTCAGCTGCATCCGGTGACGGGTTGTGGTCACTCGTGGGGGACGGGGTCTCCACTGACTGCCTCGGCTATCGCCCGCTATTTTGGGGCGGTGCCGGAGGTGTCAGGGGAGGGCCGCAATTGAGTGTTCTCCTGCTCTCCGGGGGGGGCGGATCCTGGCCTCTCCCCTGGTCGGGTGGCTCCGTGGTTCCTCCGTGCTTTGACTGCCCGTTGCCCCTGGCTGTCGCGCCTGGGCACTCGGGCGGCGGCCCGTGAGGGGGCGGTGGGTGCTGGCTGGTGCCGGGCCTGTCCGGGTCTGACTGGGGGACTGTCGAGGACCGCGGGTGGCGGGTCTCCCGAGCTCCTGTCCCACGCCTCCCCCCCCTGCCTTGCCGTTTGCGCCCGGCTGTCATGGCGGCCTGCTGTGTCCTCAGTCACCATTATACCCGGCTGTCATGGCGGCCCGCAGTGTCCTCAGTCACCATTATACCCGGCTGTCGTGGCGGCCTGCTGTCTCCTCAGTCACCGGTGTGTCGGGCTGTCGTGGCGGCCGGCTGTCATCTCAGTCACCATTATACCTGGCTGTCGTGGCGGCCTGCTGTCTCCTCAGTCACCATTGTGCCCGGCTGTCATGGCAGCCTGCTGGCTCCTCAACCACCATTATACCCGGCCGTCATGGTGGCCTGCTGTGTCTTTGGCCACCGTTGTGCCGGCTGTTGTGGCGACCTGCTGTCGCCTCGGTCACTATTGTACCCGGCTGTCATGGCGGCCTGCTGTCTCCTCAGTCACCATCATACCCGGCTGTCATGGCGGCCTGCTGTGTCCTCAGTCGCCGTTGCACCCGGCTGTCATGGCGGCCTGCTGTGTCCTCGGCCGCCGTTGTACCCGGGTGCCGTGGCAGCCTGCTGTGTCCTAAGTCACCATTATACATGGCTGTCGTGGCGGCTTGCTGTCTCAGTCACCACTATACCTGGCTGTCGTGGCGGCCTGCTGCCCCCTCGGTCACCATTATGCCCGGCTGTCGTGGCGGCCTGCTGTCTCCTCAGTCACCAATATACCCTGCTGTCGTGGCGGCCTGCTGTCACCTCAGTCGCCTTTGTGCCCGGCTGTCGTGGCGGCCTGCTGTCTCCTCAGTCACCATTATACCCGGCTGTCGTGGCGGCCTGCCGTCTCCTCATTCACCATTATACCCGGTCGTCGGGGCGGCCTGTTGTCTCCTCGGTCACCATTATACCCGGCTGTCTTGGGGAGGCGTGGGACTCGGATAAAATGCCTTGGAGTTTCCTCGTCCGTGGGTGGTTGGGGGGGGCGCCCCGCCGGTCCCATGCTCCACTAAATAGATTGATCGGCCACTCTGGGGGAGGTCTTGATGGGTGGGGGGCGGGCCGCCGGTGTGTCCGGGGAGCGGCGGGTGGTTCTTCGGTCGGGTGCGCAGGACTGACCGCGGAAAGGTGACCCTGGTCTTCCTAGCTGCCCCCGCCCCCCCCCCACCGTTGGGGGCAATGAGCCGCGCTCGGCTCTCTGGTCACCCCGGTGGCACTGAGATTGATGGCTATCCTGAGGGGGGGTTGCCTGGCGCTTATTGCGCGGGTTATGGGCGGGGGGTGGTCCGGCTGGCTGGGGGATGATTGCCAGGGGCAGTGAGGGCTACTGCATAAGTGTTTTCGGCAAGGGTTGATCAGGTTAATCAGGCTGCCATAGAGTTAAACAGGTTAATTAAACTGTCATAGAGTGTTACTATGGAGTCGAAGAAGGCCCTGGCGTGTTATCTTGTTTACAGATTGTTTTTCTTTTAACCCCCCTGGGGGAAACCAAGTCTTGGACCGTCCCTCGTTTGAGGGGCTGAGTTGGGCTGGGGAGGCGGGAGCCTCCGTAGCCTTGCAGCGCCACAGTTTTTCTACCCCACATAGGCCTGCGCGCCTAGGCTAGTTCGGCCTAAGGCGGGCGTTTTCTCTTTCCTTTTTTTCTTTTTTTTTTTTTTGCTCTCCTTTTTCCCTTTCCATTAAATTTCCTCCCTCCCTTCATCCATCCCCCCTCTCATAATCCCTCCCCGATCTGTCCTCCCCCCCCCCCGTAACCCACCTTCTTTCGGGTCTTGACAGACCATCCCTTTCCCATTTCCCTTCCTTTGGGCCGGGCAGCTGTGCTCCTTCTGCTCTTGAGGGCGCATTGATCCCCTGTATACAGTTGCCCTGGTTTTGGGCTCTTCCCTGCAGTGCCGACGCGGGTGGTCCGGACCGGGCGCAGGTGACGCGATGGATCTCAGGATCGTCTCCCTAAACGCTAAAGCTCTCAATGTCCCAGAGAAGCGGAGAGTATGCCTGAACCTATTCTGGAAAAAAAGGGCGCAAATAGTATTTGTACAGGAAACACACTTCCGGAAGGGGAGAGCTCCAAGATTTTCGGACAGGCGCTTCCCGATTGGATGGCACTCCCACTCGCCTGATTCAAAATCCAGGGGAGTGAGCATTTTGATCGCGGCCAACACTCCATGGACCTTGATAGACAACATACTTGACGAGGAGGGCCGCTTCATTTTCGTTAAAGGGAAAATAGGTACCCAAGTATTCACGTTCGCTAATATCTACGGCCCCCAACTCGGATCAGATTCGCTTTATTGAGCGCGCCCTGGATGCTCTTCAGACGTTCTCGGAGGGCGTCCTGATTTTTGGTGGCGATTTCAACGTGGCCCTGGACCCACTGCTGGATGCCTCCAGAAAGGCTTCCCATCTATCGTTCTCAGCTCTTAAGAAACTAAAAAGTTCCCTACGACTCTCCCAACTCATAGACCCGTGGTGTTTACAAAACCCTCGAGGTCGAGATTACACATTTTACTCGGCACCTCACGACTCCTACTCGAGGATAGATTACCTCTTCTTGGAACACAGATACCTGGAGATTGTCCAAAAAGCGGAGATTGACCCTATCTTAATCTCAGATCATGCCCTGATTTCACTGTCCGTGAAACTCCCCGAGCGGTTGTCCAGGCCGAGTACCTGGGTGCTCAACGAGTCGCTACTTCAGGACCAGAGCCTAAAAGAGGAGATTAGGAAGGAGCTACAGTCATACTTTACAATCAACGCCAACCCGGAGACGTCTCCCCTAAACTTATGGGCAGCACACAAATGCTACATCAGAGGTATCATCATAAAAATAGCCTCCAGAAAGAAGAAGGAGCGGGAGAAAACAACGGCAGACTTAATACAGAAAATTGCCCATTTAGACTCGGAGCACAAAAAACGGGGAGCTGAGGAGACCAGACAGGAGCTGGTAGCGACACGTGAAAAACTAAGAGACCTCTTGCTAACCAAAGCGAAGGTTTCGCTGGTTAAGGCCAGATGCTCCTTTTATGAATATGGGAACAAATGTAGTCATATGTTAGCTAGGGCACTCAGAGAGCAGAGAGCCAGCAACTTCATACCTCAGATAATGGGGAGTGGAGGGCGTTTGCTCGCCAAACCGGCAGACATTGCTGGGGTCTTTAGAGACTTTTACTCCAAGCTTTACAACTTGGTGGAGGGGCGCCGGGCAAATGGGCTACAGGAGGCCCGAGGGTATGTCACGGCGTCAGGCTTGCCCACATTGAGCCGAGAGGTGGTGGAGGCCATGGAGGAACCCATAACGGCACAGGAGTGGTCGCTGGCAATAAAATCGTCCCAAACGGGAAAGTCTCCAGGCCCGGATGGATTTACATTGTCCTATTACAAATGGATGGAGGACATCCTGACCCCAAGAGCAGTGGCGGCCTTTAACTCCATATCCCCAGAGCAAGCTTTACCTGCGGATATGTTGAGGGCACAGATAGTGGTGATACCTAAACAGGGAAGGGACCCACTGCTCTGCTCCAACTACAGGCCGATATCGCTGCTTAATGTGGACCTCAAGATATTCGCGAACGTCCTGGCGACCAGACTCCTGCCATACCTGGGCAACCTAATAGGCCTGGACCAGGTGGGGTTCACTCCGGGTAGAGAGGCGAGAGACAATGTGACCAGAATTCTCAACTTGATTCACCTGGCACATGAGCAAGGGATTCCTGCTATGATGCTTTCTACAGACGCTGAGAAAGCGTTCGATAGGGTCCATTGGGACCTTATTCGCGCCACCCTTGAACACATAGGCCTGCAGGAAAACATGAGATCGTGGATGCTGTCCCTGTATTCCTCTCCCTCGGCATGCGTCAAAGCCAATGGTGTCCTGTCCGACTCATTCCCAATAACCAATGGCACCAGACAGGGGTGTCCCCTGTCCCCGATTATTTTCATTTTGACGTTAGAACCCTTCCTCAGGAAGGTTAGGGCGAACCCAGACATTAAGGGGCTGTCGGGAGGTGGCACGGAACATAAAGTTGCGGCCTTCGCTGACGACTTGCTCTTTTGCATCTCGCAGCCAGAGACGACCATCCCCAATCTTCTGAGAGAAATGAGAGAGTACGCTGAGCTGTCGAATTTTAAAATCAACTTACAGAAATCCGAGGCACTCAATGTCTCTCTCTCACAGAGACACTTGGATAACACACAAGCCAACTTCCCCTTCCGATGGGTATCTGGAGCGATCAAATACTTGGGAGTCCGGATAACACCTCAGCTCAAAGACTTGTTCGCCCAAAACTTTCCACCTCTCCTAAACACCATTAAAAGAGACCTCCAAACATGGAAGGACAGGACACTGTCCTGGTTTGGTAGGTGTAACGTACTGAAGATGAACGTCTTGCTGCGCCTGCTCTACCCTCTTCAGGTGCTGCCCATCCACATACCATCTGCCTTCCTGAGGGATATCCGATCGGAATTTATACGGTTCATATGGGGGGGCAAGAACCCGAGAATTGCCCAACAGACACTGACGCTGCCGAAGGTGAGGGGAGGGGTGGGACTCCCGGATATCAGAATGTATTATGCAGCAGCGCATCTAAACAGGATCGTGGACTGGAATCGTCATAAAAATAGCAAACAATGGGTTCAACTGGAACAATCATGGGCTCTGGTTCCACTGGCGGGCCTCCCTTGGTCCCCGGGAGAATTACCAGGCCCGCTCAAATCTCATCCTACAATAGGCCCGACCCTCCGGGTGTGGGCAAGACATATGACGAAAGATAATATAGCCCCGTCGCCCTCCCCGCTTCGCCCGATCACGGGGGCATTGGACTTCATCCCGAACCGGCTTGATGCGGGCTTTGCGAGATGGAGGGCGCCTGGTCGTGATGTCGCCTTCGAGTTCCTTAGTGGCTCCAACTGGAAGTCCCTGCAGGAACTGCTGAGCTGGGGGGATGCCCCCCGTCTGTCATATTGGAGGGCACTGCAGGTATCGCACTTCCTGGCGAGCCGGCCCCCGCCCAAGGAGTTCGCCAGAGAGTTGACCCCATTCGAGCGCTTATGTGCGACAAACGAAACTACCAGAGGTACATTATCCACGATCTATAAAATGCTGGTGGACCCAGGTGAGAACCACATACCGAATTTTATTTCTGCGTGGGAGACGGAGCTCGGGGTCACATTCACCCCACCTCAAGTGAAGAAAATGCTGGAGCTGGCACAACGGGCCTCAATAAGCAACCAGTATCAAGAGGCGGGCTACAAAATACTGAGTCGATGGTATAGGTCACCACAGACACTTCATCGCATCTTCCCATCGGTTCCTTCCTTATGCTGGAGATGTGAGAGCGACACGGGCTCCCTCTCGCACATTTTCTGGGGATGCACAAAGATAAGGGGCTTCTGGGAGGAGATCGTTAAGTGGATTCATAAGATAACAGGAGAACCGATAGAACTCTCCCCGGAGGTCCTCCTTCTGCATTCTACCAAAGCCTCAGTAAGCAAATACAAGAAATCCTTGACGGTCCACCTGGTAAACGCTGCCAGAGCATGTATCCCCGCCAGATGGAAGTCGACTACCCCGCCAACCATCGGCTCTTGGATTAGGAGGGTGGAAGACATCAGACGAATGGAGCCCTCCTTCAGCGCACTGAGGAGAAAAATAGATGTCGGTGGATGCAGTGGTCCCTGTTCATGGAGTCGGTGGCAGGTAGGACCCTGAGGGACGAGACCTGAGGTGCTTGGGGGTCGCTCGGGGGCCGTTGTTGGGCGGGTGTGTTCGATCCGGTCCGGGTGTTACGTCCCCACGCCTGTGGCAGCTCTCTCTCCCCGCTTGATGGTGGAGGCCTGGGCCTCCTCCCCCTGGTCCCCCGCACCCCCCCCCGACCTTTCCCCCCTGTCTGGGCCTCCTGTGGGGTCGCGGACGAGGATGCGCCCCGTGGGGGTGCGGGCGGGGATGTGGGGGGTTTCTCTCCCCTTCGTCGGTGGGGGGCGTGGGGGGGGATCGGGGGGGAGTATGGGGCTATTATGAGTTGCAGGGCCGCCCATGCCCTCCCTACCCTGGGGCCTGCTCCCCGACCCCCCCTTCCCCTTCTGCCTCGATTTTTCTCTTGTTCCCTCTCACCTTTTCTCTACCTTCCCCCCTCACCCTTACTCCCCATCAGCACACACCTTCCTCCCTTCCCCTTACTGGTATCATTGGAAAAAAGTGAAGGGTTGGGGCGCTGAGACATGATCCTTGACTGAATTCTAGTTGACGGGTAGGCCATGCACATAGAGTAGTTGCCAAATGCTGTAATGTTGAATTCAAGTGTTATATTGTATCTGCAATGCTCAGTAGCTGTAATCAAAATGTATAAGTGTGATCTGTCTTTTCGCCTTTACTCTTTTCAATAAAGATCTATTGTTAAAAAAAAAAAAAAAAACACGCTTCCGGTGTTTGGACCATACTGGGGGAGCACTCCAGTATGACCCCAAAAAGGTCATAGACATCATACTGGCCTGCTGTGTCTTACATAACTATGCCATCATGCAGCGTGTCCCCTGGTAATTGGATCTGCCCCCCTCTCCACCCAGCTAGGACCCAGAAGACCACTACTGTGGCACACCTAGTGCCTCTGGCCAAGCAGTTCGGTCCAATTTGATTCAGACACATTTTGCATAATTTTTGTTGCCTGTGTTTGTTTTGTGCCTGTAATTATTATTTGCTCCTCTAATGTTGCCTTGTAAATCTTTTATTATTTTTTGGTTTATCAACTAGTAATGAGTTAATTACTAAAATATTCACATATGATCTGAGACTCATGCATTTTTTTTGCCCTGTTTGTTTATGAAAACCTTAAGTAATATAAAAATAACCAAAACATTAATGCATCAACTTAGTCAACAACAGGTCAAGTCACATTCAATATTTTTTACTGAAATATGAACATTTGGAGTTGAAGGGCACTCACATACTTCATGTACATACATAGTACAACATTAAAATACATTTGTGGCAAATCATGGCACCTAGCAATTGGACACATCCAGGAGTTTTAAAGTAACGCACTCCAGGCCGAAGCTTCAATCCTAAATTAAATACACAGACATAGGGAGCAAGCATTTGCTTGTCAATATTTGCCCTGTAATAAATAGGGCCACATACACACCCTCTCCTGCTTGGCCACATTTGCCACAGGCACAGGTGGAAAGCAGCCATACCTATGCCACATACACGCATGTAGGTCAGTGGCCCACCCAAACAAGAAGCCCCAGTCCAAATCCAAGTCCAGTACAATCTCTGCCAGTGTTCAAGGTAGTAGTTTGCCAGCCCAGAATATCCCCCAATCATGCCTACAAACAGGTTGAGCCAGATGCAATGTAAATAGGCCAAAGCCTGCAGCGCAACAGCTAGAGTGGCAGGTTCAGTGAGGCTTGAGCTCAGGCATTGGCTAGTGGGCTATCTCAGCACTCTAATGAGCTATATGGGCGGAAATCCAAAGCATACAACCCAAGCCATAAAAAAAGGCTATATTGGTAGCGCTCACCAGACAGGTCAATACAGTGGGGATGTAGAGTAAAGATGTGGAGCAGATACAGGGGAAATAGGTGTTAAAATGGTTGATGCCCATTAAACCCTGGTGGTGGGCCTTGGAGGTGGCACATCACCTGGGCATGTGTGGCATTCATAATCTGCAACTGTTCCAACATGTTTCTATTGGTTGTTCGAACTTCATCCAGCATGGCACTGAAATTACTACTTAAGGTGGCCATGTGGGTGTTGCTAGTTCGAACATCATTCAGCATGGCACTGAAATTACTACTTAAGGTGGCCATGTGGGTGTTGCTAGTTCGAACTTCCTCAAGCATGGCTGTGAAATTAGTAGATAAGGTGGCCATGTGGCTGTTGGTCGACCTAAATTCTGTCAGCATGGTGTTTAATGTATTATTTAAGGTCTCTAATTGTGCAGTAAGCTGCTCTGTGGTTCCTTCAGTTAGTTGGCGAAATAAACGCCTCTCATGGTGCCATGCTGACTCATGATCGGCACGCGCCTCCCCTGGGAAACTGGGTGACGTAGCTGACTATGCCTCCCAATTCCCCGGGTTGGAGCGCCTTCAGATGATGGACGTCTAGGCCGACCAACAGCCACAGATGTGCTTGCCAAATCCTTTGCCGCAGACCTACCACTGGGGACTGTAGGCTCAGTCTCTGCATGCTGCCCACCACGATGGACTGGCAGCATGCGGCCAGCTTTACTCTGCGGCAGAGGGTTTGGTGAAGAAACATGTTGGGACAGTTGCAGATTATGTTCCAGGGGGGTCTGTTGTGAAGGTCCCATCAAGGTGGCATCCTCCTCCATCTCCTGGATTTCCTCCATCAGTGTGTTGGTCTGTTGGGACATGTGAAAAAAAAGGTTCAGTTTGTGCCCTAAATATATTTTTTATGCAAATTAGTCATGTTAATTCACATGCATCAGCAGATTCAGCAAATTACACTTACCGTATATATCGGGTCCTGGCTCCTAGGCAGCATGAAAGTTGACGGCATGGTTCAACTGGATGAGGCTTCCACACTAGCTGAGGGTTGATGCTGGGCTGTATTGCTTAAAAAAAGGCACATAAACACCCAAATATGCATTGCTGATCTGTATTACTACATATGCTTCAATAAAACACGTGGGCAAGCAGAAATGGCAACTCCCCCAACGTTCCAAGGTGACCTTCACTATGAATGTCATTATCTGTTATATGTATGAGTCACCCTGTACATACACATTGGTCACCTTAAATAAAACAAACATGCATGTACTGCATGTTATGAGGCTTTACACATCCCCAAAGGGCCATTAGGGGCCCACACTCTTATTTGCCTTAAGATTATGCTGGTGGGCATTCTTCCTATGTAGACCTTTCCCTGACCCCAGATCAAATATTTGAGACAAAAACACAGCTCAAACCCAAGTGGCCTAAAGAAGTAAGTGTTGGATATGATTGAGTCACATAACAGGCAGTCCTTAGCTAATATTAAGACTTTAATAGTGACCAGAAATACTGTCCAAGGTCATGTATGGCCTAGCAAATTAGAAAATGGACATTCCAAAGATATTCAACACCCTGCTAAAACTGTAACCTCTCCTACAAGCCACTCCCTAGGGGCATGTGTTCATATGTGCCTGTGAGCCTCATTTTAAACGTTTAAAAAATTTCACATACACACTAACATTACTAACCTGCTGGAATAGTAGGGATGTCCGTGTCCCATTGCCCCGAGTGTCCCTCTAAGGCCACGGGATCTATTAGGCCCAGCACCATCTCCTCAGCTCTGGTAAATTGTAATTTAGTGGGGAAGCCTCCGCCAGTTTGTAAGCTGAAAAATATAGTTTGGGAAATGTATGAAAATGTGGACAATACAAGAAGCAGACAAATGCACAAAGCATATATGTACCTGTAATTCGCCATGTATTTTCTTTCTTCCGTGCTGCATACTTCAGGTCCGATATTTTGCATTGAATCTGCTCCACATCTTTGAGCTCTTCCCCCGCTACATTGACCTGTCTGGTGAGCTCCTCTAAAATTTCAGCTTTGCGCATTTTGCTGGTTGCTTTGGATTTGCGCCCATATAGTTCATCATGTAAGGTCAGCCCACTAGCCAATGCCAGAGTTTGGGCCTCCCCAAACCTGCCACTCAACTGTGCTCGGCGCAATGTCCGCCCTATTGCTTGATGTTCCGGATCATCAGTGGTTGCAGGCAATTCGGGGGACATTTTGGGCTGGCTGTGTTGGGGAGAAATGTAGGACAGGTGGCTGACTAAAGATTGTACTGGACTTGGATATGGACTTGGGGTCCTTGGCTGGGTGGCCACTGAACTTGCAGGCGTCAATATGGCATATGGAGAGTGCCTTGCCACCTGTGGTGGTTGCAAATGTGGCCGAGGAGGAGAGGGTGTGCTTGATGTTGTTGGGCTTCTTGCCCTGTGCCTCAGTGGGCCCTTGAGACTTGTGCTTGCATGCCCCTGAGAGGTAGTTGGAAGTGTCTGTGGTGATGCTGAGCTTTGGGGGCTGGGACTTCTGTCCCGGTGGCTTTTCCTCTTCCCATGTCCACTTTTCCCACGTGGGTGTGGAGATGGTGACCTTTGGGTGCTGGTACTTCTGTCCCGGTGGCTTTTCCTCTTCCCATGCCCGCTTTTCCCACGTGGGTGTGGTGATGCTGAGCTTTGGGGGCTGGGACTTCTGTCCCGGTGCCTTTTCCTCTTCCCATGCCCGCTTTTCTCACGTGGGTGTGGTGATGCTGAGCTTTGGGGGCTGAGACTTCTGTCCCGGTGGCTTTTCCTCTTCCCATGCCCGCTTTTCCCACGTGGGTGTGGTGATGCTGAGCTTTGGGGGCTGGGGCTTCTCACACTCTCGTGGGCTTTTTTGCGGGCGTACCTGTCTGCTTGGTGGCCTGGGGCTTCTTCTTCACCACTGCCTCCTTTGGTTTGCTGGTTGGTGGTGCCTTAGCAGACTTTGTTGGTATTGTCGCCATGGCCTGCCCACTGCGGGTTTCCCACACCTTCGGCATTGGAATTTTTGAGCGAGTGGTGGGGCCTGAAGAAGCCTCCTCACGCTTATCTTGCTTTTTGCTGCTGCCCTCCTTGGCTGCTTTTGGCTTCGCGACAGCTTTTTTGGGTGCCATAATGATGAGACTCTGAAAGAAAATGAGCTGTGCGGAACCCGGAAACCGCTGGGGCATTACTTATCTGCTGCAGACAAGAAGAAAGATGGCACCCATGATCTTCACCCGCTCACAAGAAGAGCTGATTATGCTTGTAAGTGTATTTTAATGCCTTTGATTTTCCATCTAAATGCATGCCTAGCCCTTAAGGAAGCGCAGGAAGAAACGGTTTGGTTGAAAAGTGTCTAAAACTCCATGCCAAACAGAAGTTAGGGCCCACATGTGCGAACCAAGTCACTTCCATCTAGAAGGATAGTTTTAGCCAAGAAATGTGTCTGGTAATGTCATTTAGTCAACTGATCGATTTGTGACAGATATTTGTATGCAGTTTGATCTAAATACTATGTTTTTTTTGTGTTTTTTAGACGATGCTTCAGCGCAGGTACGACTACCTGCCCAACACTTTTGAGAAGAGGACTGTCGCCCTGGAGATCGTTTCTAGGATCCAGCACGAGATGGACACCACCTTCACCCACACGCAGATCATGCAGCACTGGTTGGACCTGAAATGGCCCCACATGCCCCGGGTGCGGCGATTTTTCGGACTCCATTTCCCATGTAAGTACATAGCGATTGCATGCTAGATGTAACGAATGCACAAGGTAGGCCTTTATTTATAAATTATTTTCTTTTCTAGTGCTGGAAATGGAGTACCGAATCCGACGCACCCGGAGGCGCACAGGCCGACCAGTGCTGCATGAATCTGCAGCAGGAAGTGAAGGTGGTGGATCTCCAGAGCGATGTTCCTACCCCTCCTCTGTAGGGGCCTCCGACCAGCCCCTGGACCTTTCTACAGAGGAGGGGCGTCACGGCGTGGGCAGGGAGTCGTACCAAGCGACGGAGCCGTTAGCCTCTGGTATGTGACTCTTCATGTAACCGCACACACATGCATGCTATTTGAAACAAAGCTGATTCCCTTAATCTCTTTTTCTAGATTTTCATGTAGCGGGTGAAGGATCTGTGGAAGAGTCTGCAGCAGATCAGGCCCAGGAGGCACATGGAGAAGGTGGGTGATTTCACATCTCTCACTTTCTCTCTAAGCGTTTCATTTGATGATGCTTGAGAATTGCTCTTTTTATCTTTTTGAATAATTATTTTTTGTCTGTATTTGTTTATAATGGTCATATCCGTCTGTACGATTGCTATTATTTGTATGGCCTCAGGCTCAATATGGATAATTTCCTGAATGTTGTCCTATGCTGTTTTTCTCTGCCCTTACTCTAATAAAAACTATTATACAAAAGAAAATTTTTTTAAAAAAAGCCATAAAAAAATGGCACTTTGTATTAAACCCCAAAAAAAACAAAAACTGTTTCAGTGTCATTTTATTTTCAAAATACATTAACACAAAACGAATGGGCCAAGAAATATTTAGAGATGAAGATTCACATGACCGCGAAGTGATTCTTATGTGTAAGTTTTAGGGGAAATGGAAGAAGAACCTAACCGCGAAGTGATTTGGGTAAGTTTTAGGGGTGAGAAATGGAAGAAGATCCGAACCGCAAAGTGATTTGGGTAAGTTTTAGGGGTGAGAAATGGAAGAAGAACCTAACGGCGAAGTGATTTGGGTAAGTTTTAGGGGTGAGAAATGGAAGAAGAACTGAACCGCGAAGTGATTTGGGTAAATTTTAGGGGTGAGAAATGAAAGAAGAACCTAACCTCAAAGTGATTTGGTTAAGTTTTAGGGGTCAAAAATGGAAGAAGAACCTAACCGCAAAGTGATTTGGGTAAGTTTTAGGGGTGAGAAATGGAATAAGAACCTAACCGTGAAGTGATTTGGGTACGTTTTAGGGGTGAGAAATGGAAGAAGAACCTAACCGCGAAGTGATCTGGGTAAGTTTTAGGGGTGAGAAATGGAAGAAGAACTTAACCGCAAAGGGATTTGGGTAAGTTTTAGGGGTCATACATGGAAGATGTAGCAGAAGTGAGTGACCCAAATATGTAGGCGAGCACTTTAATGAGTTAAGTTTGTAGTGCGCAGGCGTAAGATCATAAGGATTTTCGTCTGGACGATCATTTATGGAAAAATTGAATCAGAATCTAACGGGAAACGTAAAGGATTCGTGGGAGGAGTCGATGGAAATAGGGCAAAAACGAAAGCCGACGTTGTAACATGAGAAAATAAAACAAAAGTCACGCTGGAAAATGAAGATGGAAAATTCTCGTACTCGTACTTTGGCATACCAACGGACGAAGACTTTACAGAAGGCTTGCAATGCATGCATAGAATCGCATGTACACTCATACGAAAAAACAGATCGACACAAAAACGAAAGTCTTTTTTTGTCTCTCTGAAACAACCCTAATGTCCTGAATGAGATGAAAGGTAGACACAACCTTAGGCAAGAAATCTGGCTTAAGCTGAAACACCACCTTATCCTGATGCCGTTCAAAATAAGGAGATTCGAAGGAAAGCGCCGCTAGCTCAGAAACTCACCTTACAGAAGTGATAGCCACCAAAATGGCTACCTTAAGAATCAAAAATGGGTAAGGCGGCCTTACGGATAGGCTCAAAGGGAGGCCCTTGCATAGCAGACAACACCAGATTCAGACCCCAGACTGGTAGCAAAGGCTTACGGGGTGGACGCACATGGGAAACACCCTGGAAAAAAGTTTTAACCAGCCGGTGACTGGCAAAAAATCTTTGTAAAAAAATTGCCAGAGCTGAAACATGGCCTTTGAGGGTACTAAGTTGAAGGCCCAAATCCAAACCATGTTACAAGAATTTCAGAATTCTGGGAAAAGAAAACACCCTACAGGGAAGAGACTTGGACTCACACCAGGCAATGTAAGCATGCCAGACCCTGAAATAGATAAAAGACGAGGACTTCTTCCTAGTCCAAATTATGGTATCAACAACAGAAGCAAGTAACCCCTTTACCATCAAGATGGAGGTTTCAGCAGCCAAGCTGTTAAAGCTAGTGTTTGTAAATTGGGGTGGCATAGCTGCCCCTGAGTGAGGAGATCTGGATCCTTGGGCAAGATGTACCGGTCCACTGCCAACTGCACGACGTCTGCAAACCAAACCCTTCTTGGCCAACAAGAGGCCACCAGGATGGCAGGTACCTGCTCCTGGACTATCTTGCGCATGACCCTGCCCAGGAGAGGAAACAGAGGGAACACATAGAGAAGCCGAAACTTCTTCCAAGGAATTGCCAATGCATCCGTGGTGAAGGCCAGAGGAACCTGAGACAGAGAGACAAATCTGGGAAGTTTGTGATTGTGAAGAAACGCAAACAGGTCCACGTCCGGCTGCCCCCAGCGATGACACAGGGAGAGAACACGCGGTTATTGAGGGACCATTCCCCCATACAAGATGTCCCCCTGCTCAGGGAGTCCGCCTCCTGGTTCTCCACCCCCGGAATGTGAGCTGAGATGCAGGGAACATGCTGTTCCGCCCAAGACCTGATCAGGGACACTTCCTTGAAGGCTCGCTTGCTCCGAGTTCCTCCCTGATGAATGATCGTCTGGTTGACTGAGCGGATCTGAACAGCCCGACCCCAAAGGTGAGTGGTCAGGCGAGAAAGAACCAATTTGATCGCCCTCAGTTCCAGGACTTTGATGGAAGCATGGGCCTCTTGTGGTCTCCACCAACCCTGGAACCTCAGGGACTTCCAGAAGCCTCCCTAACTGGTCAGACCAGCATCTGTGGTGACCTTTTCCCAGCACAGGGGCAGGAAGGTCCTGCCCACTAGAAGGTTCCTTGAGTCCAGCCACGACAAGAGGGACCGTCTGGCCAGAGGGGACAGAGCAAACTCTTGATGCAAGGACACAGGGTACCGATCCTAAACTGACAAGAGGAGTAACTAAAGATTTCTCATGTGAAACTGAGCAAAGGGGGCTGCCTCGAAACAGGGCACCATCAGGCCCACCAACTGCATCCCCTGACGGATGGAGGGATGAGGACATGATAGCAGAGCCCGAGCCTGCATCTGAAGATCCTCCACCTTCTGCTGAGGAAGGAACACCCCGACCTGAGCTATCCAGAATCATGCCCAGAAAGGACCTCACCAAGGATGGGGACAGAGAAGACTTGGAAAAGTTGAACACCCAGCTGAAGGACTCCAGAGTGGAGGTCGCCATCTGAGTGTCCTTGGCCCGAGGAAAGGACTGGGCCACAATCAGAATGTCGTCCAGGTAAGGAATGATGCGGATGCCCTGGATCCGTAGCAGAGCCATCATTCCCGCCAGTATCTTGGCGAACACCCGAGGTGCCGAGGTGATACCGAAGGGCAAAGCCACAGACTGGTAATGCTGATCCTCCAGCGCGAACCTTAGAAATCTCTGATGACCTGGAAAGATAGGCACATGAAGATAAGCATCCTTGATGTCCACAGTGGTCATGAAGTCGCTCGGACGAAGGGTACTGACATCAGAGCGTAGCATCTCCATACGAAAATGCTTGAATCTGACAATTTGTTAAGTCCCTTCAGATCTTGCAACCGGAGGACAATACCTCCTGTATCCACCGGTCTCAGACGTGAATGGGTGAGGGCGCCCCTTCATGCCTGAGGGGACTTGTGAGAGGGTTTGGGGTTGGTATCCAGAAGAGACCGGGACGACCACGGGATCTGCCACGACCCCAAGAATCTCTGCGGCCACTAGAGAAGAGGGAGCCACGACCTCCTCTGGGAGCCGAAAGGAAGGAAGGAGGATGGAGGACCCCCGAAATGGCCTCTAAAACAGAACAAAGTAAGAGAGTACTATAGTCCCCCCCCCCTGCTACCAGCTGTAGCACCATTAAGGAGACGCTTGAGCAGCCTCTTGAGGGCAATAGCAGTAATGGCAGCGGCACAGGTCGGACGCAATCCAGCCCCCAACACAGGTAAAAGTACGGCAGGCCAATTGATTCATGCGCTGGTCCTCACCATTCCTCAGAGAGGTAGTGTCAGGGGAAGGCATGACCAAAGTATTGGACAAGCCTTCTTAACAAGATCAGCAGGAAAGGGATACCTTTTATTCAACCCTTGGGCACAGCAGGCAGCCTGCTAGGACATTCCCATTCTTTAAGTACCAAAATGGTAAAATGTTGCTGCTCAGGAAACTCTGGACGCTGTTTACCAGGGCGAAAGAGCTCCCCCTGCTTTCTCTTAGCCACCTCAGGGGCAGCAATGTGCAATATAGCAAAAACATGTGACAGCAGATTATCAGTGTCCTCAGGGTACCATGAATCCTTTCCGGACACCGACCCAGGGTCACTATCGCAACCCTCCTGCTGGTTCCCAGAGGAGTCAGAATCCTGGGAAAGTCCCCCCATCTCAAGGGGGTGACAGCCACCAAACTCATCAATCCCCACATACACCTTAGCAAGGGGGGAGGGCCTGGGATCCAGGTGCCGCTTCTTGCCAGAGGCCTTCCTAGGAACAGGCCTGGCAAGCTGCCTCTCAATGTTATCCACCCGCAAAGCCAAATCAGAATGATACTCCCTGTTAACAGTGCCCTCACAGGGGCCTAGTTGCAGGAGCGGGGGAGTAGGGGAAGCAGAGTGAGGTGCAGAGCTGGGAAGTGAAGCAGGCAAACCAGCTTGTAGCGCAATTACACTGTCAGCACACGGCATTCACACACCGTGACACCGTTAATCACAGGGGATACCCACACATGGAACATAGCCGGGCTTGCCCCGCAGGGCCCCTAAGCACGCTATCCCCTGAAGCCTCCCTATGGTGATTAACACAGGCACAATAGACCAGTAGTGGGTAAAGGCTTTAGAAGTCACCAGGGATGCCCTCCCACAGGATGCCCCCAGAAGTCTATTTTGTGAAGGGGGAGTGAGGGGGAGGAAGGAGTAAGCCGGGAGAGCCACAACCCAATGGTATCCCGCCTGAAAGACATAAGTAAAAATACACATTAGCATCCCGCAGCAAATGAAAATCCCAGGGTCAATAAAACCCCCCCAAGGGGGACTCACGGACCAAAGACACCGCGGGGTCACTCAAGCACAGACCGCTAGGTAAAGCGATACACCAGGGAAAGCAGCGCTGCAGCCGGGAATCAAGAAAACCAAACACGCAGGCTGTACAAAATGGCGCCGGCTGAGGTACCTCGAGGGGCGAGCCACAGGGGAACAGCGAGATCCACAGCATCACCAGGCCCCGCCCCCCCCTCAAAGAGCGCAAAAACGGCGCTCACGTGACCCGGCCGGGGCCATGACAATGCAAAATTACCTCAGGTTATAGCGCCCACAGCCGCGGCGCATAGTACAAAGCTGCGCGGCAGCTAAAACACCAAAAAACACACCAAAATCACCAAATTACCTCAGAAAACACCACACGTGACCTGGCCAGCGCCTTGACAAAGCAAAATTACCTCAGGTTATAGCGCCCACAGCCGCGGAGCATAGTACAAAGCTGCGCGGCAGCTAAAACACAAAAAAACACACCAAAATCGCCAAATTACCTCAGAAAACACCACACGTGACCTGGCCGGCGCCATGACAAAGCAAAATTACCTCAGGTTATAGCGCCCACAGCCGCTTTGTGTAGTACAAAGCTGTGCGGCAGCTAAAAACACCAAAAAACACATAAAAATAGCCAAATTACCTCAGAAAAAACACCACCACTGACACCCGTCCCTGCCCCCCCCCGAACGGAGTCAGAGAGGGGGGGAGAAGAGAGGGAGACGAGGGAATGCAGCAGCGAGTATCCATGGCCAGGGAGGGGAGTGGGGGAGCCCCAGAAGTAAAAGAAAATTCCCCAAATTACTCACCCCCTCAGAAGGCAGTGCATGAACTCCGCATCCCAATCAGGCTCACCATAAAGCCTATGGCCGGCTCCCCTTTGTAGTACAGGGTCTGCGGCTTGGAGCAGCGCTCCTGGAGCACTTGACCTTAGTGCTCTTCTACCTTCATCCGATCTGTCAGCCGAGGCTGGGAGGCAGTGGGAGTCCAGAATCGGATGGGAATAGACTTGCAGGGCCACAGGCTTGGTTGCCCCACTCACCTGCGCAAGAGAGAGAGAGACATCTTCTATCTTCGCAGTCCGACTGCAGAAGGAAAACTGGGAATTTGTGGGAGGTTCCTGGCTTTTTATTGGGCCGGGAGATGCCACAAGTCTTTCTGCAGTCCACTGCGCCACCTTGTGGCGGATAACCCAGACGTAAGGAATAAGTGAAACAGGACGTGCCGTATACTTGGAAAATAAAAAATTAACTGACAGAGAGCCGCAGCTGGGTCACATTACTGACCTGGAACATTCCTCATCCATCCCCACTGGAGTGCACCCTCACTTAACCTGTTCACTTCCAAGGAGTTTAAGTGGAACAAAACACAGTGCGGTCAGTCATGGCATGGCAAATGGCTCTGATTGCACAAGAGCCCACGCATGTGCTGTAGGACCAAGAAAATGTGAGTTTGTACTGGGCGATCTGTGGGGGTTTAAAGTGGACCAAAACCTGGGATTCTGACTATCTGTGGATTCTGTGGGATGCCCCACTGAGTGAAATCCTCCAGGTTGCCCACCAAAACTCACCTTTCCCCGGTCCTATGGAACATGTGCAGCCTCTCATCCAGTCAGCACACTTGACTGCGCTGATGTCAAAATGTCTCCAGCAGAGTCTAGCTGAGCGGTGCCGAGTAAGCCAGCGGCCACATCCCTTCTACCCTCTAACAGTGAGCATGCCCATGCTGGCCATTCACAAATGCCTAACTCAAGGCATAGCAGGCAGTGGCCGCTGCTCGTGCATGTGCCGATGGATAGGGGAGAAGGTGACTTTACTGGGCGACCTAGGGATTTTTATACAGGAAGGGAGGAGGTAGTCCACAGTGGGGCTTTCCAAATTGGGGTGCTTCCAGCACAGGGAACAAAACCTGGGATAATTAAAACGGACCAAAACCTACATTTTTAACTAGCATCCTCTGAATTGCTCCCCCCATGAATAGTAACGCTTGCCGATTTTTACTGCTCTTGTTTCATTCTAATCCCAGGTAATGGCGCCTAATTTAGCTGTAAATCTCCACCTCCTCCATTCAGTGCCACTGCTGTGTGTGGCAATGATGTCATTGCCACACTTGTGCAATGACTGATAACCTGTCATTTTACAAAAGGGGACAGAAAAAAAATCAGTGTTCCAAGACAAAATAAAAAAAAATCAATTTCTATTTCTACACCCTAAGAAGAGAGTATCCAAGTTCAGTGTTTTGTTCTGCTTTAAAGCCCACCCCAGCTAATTTTTAGATAGAAAAGAGTTGTAAATGTTTTAGAGTCTGCAATATAGGGACTTACCTTCACGTAGATAAACACCTAGCCCAAACCAGCAACTAGAAATACTCACCTCATCCAGTGTCAATTGTACCAAAGCCATGGGACAGGCTTGCTGCTGCACACTTAAGGAGGACCTATCACTGCCGACGCCAGTCCTGGAGACTACAAGAATCAGAGGCTGGCTGACTAGGTGTTGCCCCACTGTGTGAACCCTCCAATATCTCAATAACTTACCTTTCCAGCATCACTGCAGCTGAGGCATGCTCCCACGCCCAGCCATTCAAATAGGCCAGGAATGGGTGCACACTGCAACCTGCATGGTAACTGGGCATTCGGCCTGCTCCCTAAGCCAGCACTCAGTTCAAAAAAACACTTTATGCTGTGCATTAGTATGCACAACATAAATCACTGATTGGACGGGCCAGTGCTGTGCCATGTGAACAGCAGAAAGGTTGTGTGGGTGATCTGGGGGTATCAACTCAGTGGGACATCTGAAATTGGGACAGTGGGACGAGGAAAAAAGACATAACCAGAATAGTGAAAATCCTGGAGATAGGTCCACTTTAAAGAAGAAAGTACCAAAGCTTAAAGAATTTTCAGGCAAATTACAAAAAAAATGCTATACTCACCTTTTCTCCCACACAGCCCATTGCTTCTAGTATGCAGCTGGATTCAGGTCCATAGCTGTCTCTTTCTGTCTCTCTGATGTGGAGACTCCCTCAGCCTCATCACTGTGAGCTTGAACATGTTAGGTATTTTCAAACCCCTTACCATTGCAGTGAATGGGGGTGGCATGCCAGCGCGCTGTGACTGATGGGGGGGCGTCGACGCATCAGAGAAACAGAAAGAGACATCCGATCATCTGGGCTGCTATGGACTTGAATCCAGTGATCAGGTATGAGCTGCAGCTTCGAATTAGAAGTGATGGGCTGCATGGGAGAAAAGGTGAATATAGCGTTTTATTGTGATTTGCCTGAAAATTGACTTTTATGGATGGATTTGTTCTTGCACTCCTAAAGTGAAATTACAATAAAACTAAAGCCAAGGGACAAGCTTCACATCAGTTCTCCACCTCCTGTCTCTACCACTCCCCTAACCCCTCCAGCCCCTGCTGCGGTCCTCTACCACTCACCTAACGTTTCCATCCTCTGCCACTGTCCTCTACAACTTACTGAACCCCTTCACCCCCTTTCACTGTCCTCTACCACTCACCTAACCACTCCACCCCCTGCCATTGTGCTCTACCACTTACTGAATCCTTTTACCCTGTTAATGGTCCTATTCTACACACCTAACACCATTCTCTGCCACTGTCATATACCACTCAAAAGCAGCCCAGGAGCAATCCGAAGAAAAGGAGGCCCAGGTGTTGGGCTTGGATTTACAGCTAGAGCCTGAGAACTCACAATGACATGTCTGCTAAGTGCTGGTGTTTTGTCCTCATTGGACCAGGGAGAATTTGACGCAATGGTGTCATCTAAAACAGGCCCCTTCCATGAGTTCAACAAAACACAAGCTGATGTCTCCAGAAGCATGCCTAACATCACATGTGTCTAGTTCTGAATTGTCTTTTCATGTCCTTACAGACCCTGACCCTTGACCTACCTTTTTTGTCTTTACATGTGCCATGGAGCAGAGTACTGGGCCCAGTATCCCAGATGGGATCCAAATGTTTTTACGTTTGTTAAAGTTTTTACCATTTTTAAAGTTTCAAAACATGTTCTTAACTATTTTCTCCCAACATTTTCTAAAAAAAATCACTTTAAAGTCTCAAAGGACAAAAAAAATGGAAACAATAAAAGCAAAAGTTGAACAAGAACATTATGCAGTGTGGTGTGTTCTGGAATTCCAACATGCTTAATGCAGGATACAGAGGGGGAAATTGTGGGGAGGAAGGTGGAGACAACCACTAGTAGGAAGCAGGTAAGAACAAGGAAAAAGGTGAGTGGCACTGGGGACGCACACTACATGGGATGTCCCAAAATGAGCCAGGAAGAAGAAGGTTAGTGACACTGGGAACACCTGCTACATGGGATGCCCCAAAAGAAACCAAGAAGATGAAGTTAAGTGACACTGGGAACAAACGCTACATGGGATGCTCCAAAAGGAACCAGGAAGAAGGTGACTGATGTTGGGGACACACACTACATGAGATGCCCCAAAAGGAACTGTGGGAATGCACACAAACACAGGATGCCCTAAAGGTGGACGGAAAAAAAACAAACCCATATGCATATACCGGCATGCAAGCAAGATGGCTACAGAGCGATGAGAACCAAGGACTCCAAGGACGATGAGAACCAAGGACTGCTGCAACATATGGTCGGAAAAAGGTACAAACTTGCTTCCACGCAAAACCGTGCAGTCATATGGCCTGATGCAGAGCCTCCTCTGAACTGCCCTTAAAACCTTCCGATTGTCCGGGGATCCCGTTTGAATCGTGGCTCAAATGTGATGCAGCGCCTCCGTCGGAATGGCTCCCTAACTGATCCGTCAATTTGACTTCACTCGGAAAGCTTTTTTTGCTCTCTCGGGTGCCTTCAATTTGATCGGGGCTCCCGTTCCCGTTCACACGGGCGGCCCGTTTTTCCCTGATTTTTCCTGCCTTTTTGAACGTACCTGCTTGCCTTCCGTTGTATTTGACCTTCCATTTTGGTGTTTTTTTCAAGTATACTTACATCTCCATGGCTATTCAGTTGGCAATCTGGCTACACGCAAGCGCACATCCCTCAACCTCCATTGGAATATACATATGGCAACAACTGCCAATTTCACACATATGTATATATTTTAAGAATGTTTTTGTTGTTCCTTCTTCCTTGTCCTTAATGCATACCTTAATCTCCTTGGTTGTTCCTTCTTCCTTGTCCTTAATGCATACCTTAATCTCCTTGGTTGTTCCTTCTTCCTTGTCCTTAATGCATACCTTAATCTCCTTGGTTGTTCCTTCTTCCTTGTCCTTATTGCATACCTTAATCTCCTTGGTTGTTCCTTCTTCCTTGTCCTTAATGCATACCTTAATCTCCTTGGTTGTTCCTTCTTCCTTGTCCTTAATGCATACCTTAATCTCCTTGGTTGTTCCTTCTTCCTTGTCCTTAATGCATACCTTAATTGTTTGTGTGTTTTTCTGATTTATTGTCCCATATCTAAACCTTTTGTGTCATGTAAATGTGTGCTGATGTTGTGTGATTGTACTTTTGCAGGAAAGACAACTCTCAAAATATTATAATTTTTTTATTATTCAAACGTTGTTTTTTTAAGTTTTTTTTTTTTTGGTGGTAAAACAGAAACAAATAAATGTTTACATTTTTAATATTTTTTAAAAAATTAGGCCTCAGGGTCTTGTGGATGTTGTCTTCTTTGATCTGTGAATGAAAAACAACATTAGTTTAGCATTGTTTTTTTGGTTTGGTTGGGCGTGGTTTTTTTGGGGCCCTTTTCAAACCGGACCTTCTGCGTGATTTAATGAAAAGCCCAAACTATTTAAAAAAGATTCCGCAGCATCTTAAAATAATATATAGTAAATTTTTAGTCAATTAATTATTATTATTTCCCCCATTGGGCTGCAACTCAGTTCAGGAATTTTGGATACGTGCGCCGCCATCTTGACTCAGAATCATCACACTTACTGAGGAGAGGAGAGTGGGATAAGGTACAGGGGGTGGGTTATAGCTGTGCTTTGCTCACACAGAGCAGAGCTGTGCTCTGGAAAAGGTTGGTAAGATGATTTGTAAGGTGGACAATCTGTATGTACAGGGTGTGGGAAATTTTTAAGATAGACTCTTATTCAGAGTTAAGGTCCGCTTTAAGGGCTTTTGTTTTTAAATTAAGTTGGAAATGTCTCTGAATTTTATGTTTCAAATGTAATTGTTTGCTCATTTTCTTTAGTTTAAATAAACACCACTTACAAGGTTTTGGCCGCACATTGCGTCGGGGGCGGAGTCTCCCTTCATCCTCCCTCTGTGGCAGTTGGGAATCTGTATGGATGACAAACACACTGATATTAGAGACTGTTGTTCTTTCATGAATATAATATTAAGTTAGGCTTCTAGGTATCAATCTACTCACCTTCCACAGCAACCTCTTCCTCCTCGCCCCCTTCCTCACCCATCCCTTGGGATGTTCCAGCGACGTCTGAATCTACAACAATAGTGCACATGAGTATCTGTATTTAATGCATGTATTTCCACATATCTAACTATATTTCCCTTACCGGAGCCCGGTTGAGGCTCTGTTCTGCTAGACTCCCTGCCGTCAGATCCCCCCCTCCCCTGCATGCTGAGGTCCAGCGGCTCCTCCGAGTCACTTACAGAGGAGGGGGTGGCCGTTGACCCTGGCGGTGGGCCACCTACACCTTCACCTGTTTCGCCCAACACTGGGCTGTGTGTCCTGGTCCGGGTGGGGCGGAACCGTAGATTCCATTCATGGGCTGAAATACAAACACAATCATTAAACCACGCCCAGGCGATGCCAGGGTTATAGGTGAATTTACATTTGAAACACTTACATGGGAAATGTTTGTTGAAGTACCGCCTCACCCGGGGCTTATGCCTTCTTTTTAAATCAGACCAGTGTTGGGCGATCTGGGTGAAGGTATAGGTGGTTTGGGATCGGCGTTCTATCACCTCCACCACCTCCAGGGCCAACGTCCGTTTGGCATAATCTGACGGCAGGAAGTCGTAGCGATTCCTCAGCATCATCTGTTTTTTAAAAATACAAGGACACACCATTAATCCACCAAATACATTAACAAGTTTCCTGGCCTAACTCAAGTCACTTTATTAACCTCTTGCTGCCTCACATTGCCCTAGTTCTGCTCTCTGCATGTAGGCTAATTTGTTGCTGCGTACATGTGTTAAACTAAGGTGGGCTGGTATGTAACGTGACAAACTAAGTTGTTTCAGACTATTCTTGTTTTTTGTTTTTTTTTAATTACAAGGAATGTGTGCGCGCACATAAACGCACGCTCGCATACTCACATCCATGATGATGTCTTCCTGCTCCGGGGTAAAGATGGCGGGCGACATCTTGTCTTCTTTACAAAGCTAGATAGCTCTGACGTTCCCCCGCGTTGACGTGCGTGCGCGCAGGCGTGCACTCGCTGTTGTGCACACCCACACGGGAAACATATTTAAAGAACAAGCCACTCCGCTCGGTGTAGGATACCATATCAATATTGGCAGACCTAAAGTGAGCAAAAATAGCCAAGCAAGGCCAAAGGCACATAGCAGCCGCACACATGCCTCATTCTAAATAAAACAGAAGAGCAGGCACAACACACATGCAGAACATGCACCAACTTAAACGGTGGGTACTCCACAGACACAGGCACATTCCCCAAAACGCAGGAGCAAGGAGACATTAACCCATTCACCCCCGCCAGAAAAAAACAAACAAACACACCAGGGTGCTAAATCTAGTAAGACCCTGCAGCATACTCAACCTCAACACACCAAGCATACCCACAAAACCTAAGCACAAAGCATGGCTGTTGCCAATGCTGTTTGGGTACATTATGGGGTTCTGTCCGTCGAGATACTAAACAAATCAAGCGGACAGTTGTGGACCTGAAATCATATAGTTGTCCAAAAATGGACATGCGCCGGCAGCAGAGGTAAAGCCCAAATGCATTTAGAGTCGCTTTTGGACCAGCATGTAACACTTCTTAGGTGTGATTTAATCTTCCCCAGCCTGCAGACAGGGGGTGGTTTCAAGAAAATACATTGGCCACAAGGTTGGCACGGATTGTGTGTGCTGGCCCACTTTGTGTACCAGTGTAAGGAGGGGTCTGTTCGTCAGAAATAGGTAAAGGTTCTGCACCCAGGTCAGTATATCGAGCAATCCTGCTTCTAATGGCAAGGTTGTGCAGGACCCCACAAGCAAGAATTATTTTGATAACCTTGCCAGGCTGATACTGAAGAGAACCCCCACTCTGATCCAGACATCGGAAACGCATCTTCCACAACCCAAAGGCACGTTCCACCACAGAGCGAGACCTCCTATGGGCTGTGTTGTAGCGCTCCTGTGCCTGGGAAGATGGGTGCAGGATGGGTGTGAGCAGCCATGGTAACAAGGGATAGCCTGAGTCACCTGCAAAAATCCAAAAGACAAACATAAGGTGGATGGCTAAAAAAAGGTTTAGGTGTGCATAGAAACATTAGTACACAGGGACAAATCGGTGAGCTAGGTATGGTGGGAGTAATTAACATTTTTAATGAGCCTACAAACACATGCAACCTGTACACTCATTAAAAATGTCTGGGTAATGCTACTTAGATAAGAGTGCCAAAACATAAACCAATAGTGGTGAATACTTTCACCCATTAATTTATAAACAAACTAAATAAAAAACATTTTCAAGTTTCAAGGAAAGGGCTCACAGATTAGTGGGGTAGTGGCAAATCCACATTCAAACCTGGGGGCCAACTAATACAACTTTAATATACATACCCAGTAACCATCCTCCAGAAATATCTCCAGATTGAAACCGTTGATAGAGGCTGGAGTTCCTCAAAATGTGCGCATCATGCGTGGACCCAGGAAAGCCAGCAAACAGACTGAAAAATTGAAGATCAGGGCCCGCCACTGCCTGAACATTGATGGAATGGCCCATCTTCCTGTTCCTGCACCAAGCAAAACAACAGTGGAATTAGTGTGAGCCTTAAAAAATGTTTGTTAACCAGAAAAAAAACAGAACCAAACCACATACCTGAACAGATATTCCTGGTCCGCAGGGGGGATGAGCGAGACATGTGTGCAATCGATTGCACCAAGGACGTTGGGCATGTCGGCTATGTTATAAAAGCCCAACTTAACCGCATTCCAGGCTTCCCCTGTTTGAGGGAAAAAAATGTAATTCTGTGCCAGGGTAGCCATGCCATCCAAAAACTTGGTTAGGCTGCGGCTCAGCGTAGACTGGGACATCCCCAGGGAGAAGGCACCCAGTCTCTGGAATGAGCCGTTCGCCAAAAATTGCAGGCAGCCAACCAATTTGGTCATACCTGCAATTGCATGCCCCTTTCTTGCGGTGGGGGCTAACCATGGCCGCAGCTCGCTATACAAGGCATGGAGAGAAACACGGTTAAGGCGGGTGAGCTCGAATAGGTCAACGTCACTCATGCCATCGATGTCCAAAGGCGTGCGCTGCAGCCTGGTTTCTGCCATACTCAGAACTATCAGACTGCGTAGCTGGCGCCTTTGATGTTGGCCCACAGAGGAATGCATTCCCAAAAAGCACGGAGCTCCAATACGGCTGGTCAGACTTGCCGTAACTGAAGGCCCCGTTTTATTAGGCTGATTTCAATCGGAAATCAAGGCTCTGCATCACTGAAAAAAACGGACCAATGAACGAGGCGTCCGTTTTCCCGGGAAACAGCCTCGTGCGAGCCGACAATTGGAAAGGCGGCTGAGCGCACACCTGAGCGCATAAGCGCACACTAAAATCAACGTAGCACCCTTTCCTGACCCGATCAAAGCCCAAAACCAATGGGAAAACGCATGGGAGAACTGAACGGGGAGGCTCTGCATCAAGCCAATAGAGTGGCTTAGAATCTGACTTTTTATATAATTGTTAACAGAGATGGTTGTAGGGGGGTTAGATGGTGGTAAAGTGACCAATTATGTCGTGTCCATGTTTAGCTTGAGCATGTGAGTTGACAAGAATGAAGACATTACTGTAAGACAGTTAGCAGGTGAAATAGGAGGGAGGAGAGATTAGGGTCAGAGAGGTATATGTCAGCCGCATAAAATATATAAAAGTGAAATTTGTCAAGACCATGTGTAGACTTAGAAAAAGTAGGGGGCCTAGGACAGAACCTTGCAACACACCGACAGAAAAAGAATGAAAAGAAGAAAGAGGGTCTTCTCCCTTTTTTTTTCAACTAGCCATCTCTTTCTGATAGCCTCCGTTGTTTTTTATCCTTTCCTCGTGTTTCCATTTTCTCATTCTAGTAATTTCATTCAATCAATCCCATTTTCACTCTTTTCCCCATATTTTGCAGTAATAGAAGCAGTGGATAATGTTGGGTGTTGCAGTTCGGCAGTTGATGAACATAGCATATCCCATGGTAGTGTCAATTACCGTAATAATGAAGCAAGGCCAGGTTTTATTGTATAGGGGCTATGTATTTATTACCTTTGCCCTGCACCATGTATAACTTTACTAATTAATGGGGGTGTTTCTTAAAAGCCCCCCAAAAATCCATATCTCTAAACATCACCACCATGCCAGATTCATCTACAAGTTTACAGAGTGAATCTCTACTCACCTTTCATCCATTATTATGCCATGTCAATGGCGCAAAGTGTGAGTGCAGATGGTGTGCGCTCCACCACTCATGCTAAGACAAAGCATTGCCATTTGCTTACTTATGTAAAAGGTTACAATGATACAGTATCGGTGGAGAGTATACTGTGGGCGCTACATGGTTGGCGTTAGCATGATGAGAAAATCGAGCTATCTGCCTTGCACCATTGCATTAAATCACTTTCCTGTTTGGGGGAGAACCTTTTGGTGCATTACTATTACTGGCTGATCTGAATGGGCTTGGGGCCATCCTTGTCTCTAGATTCTGCCTCCTTTCCCTCCGACTGTGGCCGATAGATGTACGAATATGCTCTTTGGCTCTGTCTTTCCTTCCATCCTCCTTCACGATAATGCGGGGCCCACCGCATGATCACCTTCTTCATAACCACCCTAGTGGATAAATAAGCCCCCGCCGCTATATATGGGCAGACCCCCTATGACTTTTGCTATAGGGCCCTGTTAAACCTCTGCTCCTTTGCCTCTTCTCTTCTACCAGGTCACTGTTTCTTACATGTTAACTGTCGTTCCTTGCCACTGTCAGTAGTGTTGTTTTTATAGTATTCTAAATTCTTTTACAAATACCTCTGCTCTAGTTCTTTTCAGATCTGCATGGTGTATGTGTATTTTCCCTTCTATTTCCCTTATGATGGTATTCTCTACTATAATGACTTAGGCCCTTATTTAACAAGGGATAGCGCCAGGTAGCGAATGGTGAGCGAACGGTAATGACGCTCACCGCCACGAGAACGCCGGCTCCCCTCCGCAATCACACATTTATCAAGCCGATCCTGCTTAGCGACTGACAGAGCGCCAGATAGCGAATCATTCATCATTATTCCAGCCTCGCCCCACAGCGCCAGCGAGCGACCTTGAACAGCGACAGGTATGACCTCTCGCTACCTGGCGCTCTCCAATGCATTTCAATGGAGCAATCTTTAAATATTCATAATTAATTGCTATTAATGTTTTTTTTTTTTTTTTTTTTTTTAATGTCAAAAATTCTGTGACCACTTCTGCAATGTTAGATATTTTTTTTTTTAAGGTAAAAAAAAAATTTGTGCAGAATTGATATTACAGGTCTGATATTAATGTATTCATATTACAAAATGTTTTGAAAAACATGTTTTTTTTTTTCTAAAAATATGGTTGTTTGGGGGTTAAAAAACTACTTTTAACCCATCGCCGCCAGCGCTCTGGGGTTTAAACAAGCATTTCACAGCGCGAGAATTTTTGGAGCGTGATTTGTTAATGAATATGCTGGGAGCCGTTCGCTATGGCCGTTCGCTGTCATGCGCTCCCATACAGCGCGGAACCTGTCAAACAGCGACTCCTAACCCCGTATTCAACATTACCGCACACCGACTGAGTCGCTGTCAACAGCCGAACAACGGCCGAGCACAGCAAATACTAGCGGGCGCTGTGAAAATAACGCTACTGTCGCTCATCTGTCGCTACCTGGCGCTATTAATGAATCGGCCTCCCCGTGTATTTGTTTATCCTTTTCCTCTCAGTTTTACCTATATTACCAGCTTCTACTCCTTACTTCTGTAAGCTTGTGTTGTGTTCTTGCTCCAGTATATATTTTTTTTTAAATCTCCCCTATTTGCCTCTTGTTTTTGAAAAACCTCTCGTAATGTGCCCTCTCTTGCTATTTTTTCTCACTTGTTTTTTCCCTCTTGTCTTTTCTGCAGTATCGTCTCTAACAAGTTTCATTTATTTTTTATCTTCTCTCTTTCTCCTGAAATCTTCTGTAAATGCTGTCTCCTTTTCTAAAACCATCCTTTCCAACAACATAATTGAAAAACATTTTCTAATCTTCACCTTCTTCTACTGTTTCATACATCTCCATATTATACCTCAACTGCCTCAGTACCATTTTTAATTATACTGTAGGTATTTTCCATTTTATTCAGCCCATCCTTAATCCTTGCCCGGTCTTAATTCCTTACACATTTCCATCTGCTGAAGTAAAAAATCCTAGTAACATAGTATGTAAAACTGAAAAAATACTTTAGCTCATTTTTTCTAGATCTAATTCTGCATCAGTTTAATTTTCTACAACCAGATTTTCAGTTTCATTTGAATAATATAATTGAATTTAATCTTTTACGCTGTATTTCTTTACATTTTTATGTGTGTGTCATCAATTCAAACCTAGAAGTGATTACAAATAAATTAGAGGATGCCAAAAAACTTGTCATCTTAAGATACACTTTTGATTTTAAAGTGGGACAAATCCTGGGAATTTGATTTTCCTTGGTTTTGTTCCATGCCCCAGTGGCATCCAGAATTTGTATGCCCTGCTGTGTGAAACTCCCCAGGTCACCAGTATTCACAGGCTTTTGTCTAATCAGAGCCATTTGCTGTGTTTATTTCAAGTCATTGACTTTGAAGGGGAGCACAAGCCAGTGCAACTCCAATGGTATGAGCATGCACAGCCCAAGGATGTAGGGGATGTGGCAGCTTGCGCTCCCCATTGAAAACAATCAGAGCCGCTTGCCGCAAAATATAGTCAAGCCAAACGGCTCTGATTGGGCAAGAACTCGTGCATGCACCATTGTACTGGGGAAAGGTGAGTGATACTGGCACCCCGGATGGTTTCACAAAGCTGGCATCCAAATTCAGGATGCCATGTGAAGGCCAGCTGTCCGGGCTGGGTTTTGTTCTGCTTTAAGTAGCATGAGTAGCCTATATATTCAAAATCGATTTACTATTTTTAGAAAATAAAATGTGACATTTTGTAAAACTGAACCTTAATTCAGACCACAAGTGAAATTAGTTTAGCTATAATTGATCACATTGCACCCTCTATGTACTGGGTAAAGTAATTTCAGTAAATTATATAGTTAGAGGGGAACCTATACAGATTAATCTTGTTTCATTCTTTATTAAAAAATAAAGCTATGTAATAGATTTTAAAGCACTCAAAGTAACTGAACAGATTTAATTAAAATGCACAAAAAGCAATCAGTTGCTAGCTCATAATATTGTTCATTTTTACAGTTGCTCTTAAGGTGAAGAGCATTACAAATCTTATATACTAGCATCCTGGATTCAAACAGGAAATTAATAAAACAGATTAGGAAGAGATAAGCTTAAACAAGAGGCACAACATGATAAAAGCATATTGTAAACAAGAAAAGGAGGGCACTGAGTATATGATATTATATTTTCCAAGAAAAGGCAGCAGATGTTTGCAAAATGAGTGAAGCCGTGTCCGAAAGAGAATGCATAAAAATGTATTTTCCTCTTAACTGCTAGGGGCTTGCATCTAATGCCATCCTCAGGGATCCATGCTTTAGAAAACATGCAGCAGATGTTTGCAAGATTTAAGCGAGGTCCACACCATACATTTTTTTAAATGCTGTAGAACAGGTGTGCATTTACTAGTGGTGATACATAAAGTTCTAATAGATGGTACTTAATAAGGCTGCAGACTGCCTCAACCCAGCTTGCTGCCATCTTTACTCTACCTAAGCCTAACTTGCTCCATACTTGGTTGGCAGCTCGTGAGATCACCTTTCAATTTCTTTTGACAGTAAATAAGCAGATAGCTTTTTTCTGTCCGATTGATTTGTTTTTTGCGAACATGTCTGGGCTGGCGCAGCACAAGCGAATGAGCAAAGACTACTTGATCAATGAATGCCAGCACAGACAATTGCCCATTTGTGATCGAACCAAAGACCAACTTGTGCAATCACTCCATGAAGCTGATTTGGAGGCACCCACGCAGGCCTTAAAAGATAGGTTTGCATGTTCCAGCACTGCTGAACCTTCCCAGACTGAGGTGGTTGTTGGAGAAACGCTTGCTCACACTGGGTCTCCCAGCCCTAGCCTCTCTACTTCTGGCCGGGAACCCCAGCTCAAATCAGTCCTGACCCAGCTAAGCACCACCGATCCACAAGCCTATCTACGGGAAGCAGCATGGCATCTGGCAGAGAGGAAATATGCCCGCCGTCATGAGCTAAAAATGGCTAAAATCCGACTTAACACCCCTGACCCTGCTCCTCTCTTGCCTTCAGTGGACTCTGCCTTTCCAACTGTGGGTTCTGCCCCAAAGTTTCCTGTAATGGACACAAACTGCGACGTAGATGTGTACCTGCAGTCATTTGAAAAGATCTGCCACCAGTATCATTTGCCACAGTCTCAGTGGGCATTATACCTAACCTCAGGGCTGAGGGGCAAGGCTTTGGAGGCATTCATTATGTTTGCCTGCTGAACCCCGCACCTGTTACAACTGTGGGAAGGTCGGGCATCTCCGACCCAACTGTCCAGAGAAAAAAGCAACTGCTGCAGCTGGCCAGATGGGCACCTCTGTGCTGTTTGTCCGCCAGAGTGTCCGGAGCAATGATGAAAACTTGCAGTCCATTGTCGTCGGCAACTGCCTGGTCTCAGGATTTCATGACACAGGAGCAAAGATCCCTTTGGTTCACTTTGAACTGGTGGGCCCAGAAAATATAGTCCCTGGAAAATTCCTCGCCCTCACCAGAGTGGGAGCGGCCCGTTCACATGTGCACCTTGCTGAAGTGTTTATGGATTGGGGAATGGGCCGAGGGATGTGAGTACTGGGGGTCTCTAATGAGTTTCCCACGGATGTGCTGTTGGGCAGAGACCTGGGTCAATTGGTCTCTTGTTATGAGCCCTCAGTGGGCGCATTGGGGTCACCAACTGAGCATTCAGGTCATGTAAGGGTACTGAGTAAAGGTGCAGGTGTGGCATCAGGGTACCTTGCGGGCGGGCTGAGGGTGGAAGCCGGGTTTGGGACACCCAGATCTCCCAGAGAGGGGGATGAAAAAGGGGTAGGTAGTAGCACTGTAGAACCCCTTAAGCCTAACCTTATTAAAATTGTGCAGAGTAGCTCTGAAGTCCCGGCCAGACAGACACTACACAACATACATCTGTGTCAGGGCTGCTGGGCCCTCAGGTGGGTGTTGGTAGGGTGATTGGAAAGTGTGGAGCCACCCTAGAGCATGCTCTTCAGGCTGGCCTTAGACTGGAGTGCCATCACAGATTGAGATATCCAAGAGTTTGACCATACTGGGGGGATAAGCCTAACTTGACTGTTCTCTTCAGTGCTTCAAAGGTCCTGGATTCCTGGATTGCCAGGCAGAGCCCCAACAATGATGGCAGTTTGGCCTGCCCTGAGCCATTGACTTCACTCCTAGCAGGCCTCAACCCCTGCTCCTGGTCACCCCGGGGCAGTGGACTGGGACTTGTAGTGCCACCTTGCTGCCAAAGTGACATAATGACATCCCCGGGAAAGCAAGGTGACCAAGCATTGTGACCGAATCAGGAGGGCCTACGTCTAATCGCAGACTTTCCAAATTGTCCCAAATCTGGGGCTGTGGCGAAGGATACAATCCCTGGGTCCTGGGATCTGCCAGGTGGTACAGATCCAGGGCAGCCCATACCAAAACTGAGTGAGATGCAAGAAGGATCAGGTAGATGGGTCAAACTACTCCTTGCCCTAACATGAGGGTCATTCCAGCTACTTATGGGCCCCCTCATTTTACTCCCCAACACGTGGGAAACATGGCTGCTAGTTTTCCGATCACAGGAGTCCATCTTCCAATCCCTGCACATGGCTCTGTAAAGGATGGGTTCACTAGGAACGGGTACAGCCAGATACTGATGCTGCCCAGTAAGTCAGTTGCAATGGTAAACCTGAGCCATGCCTCTGGGCCCCTATGCTGCTTCCCTGGTGAAGGTGTGTTCCTTCCGGCCTTGAGCACAGCCCCAGATGCTAACATTAGGCCTGGAAGGCCCAGTGCTTAGGAAGCCTTCCAGTGCAGGCCCCTGCCAGCCTGGACCCGCTGATGTGGATCCCGGTGGCACAAGGAAGGAAGGCGACTGGGGACCTCTTCTTTCCTCTTAAGTGTGCGCTTTGGGGAAAATGACTGTGGGTCACTGTCCCCATCTCACATCATAGGGCGAAGGTGTGACCAAAAATGTAGTGAATGTGTCTGTGTATGTATATATAAATGTATATATATATATATATATATATATATATATATATATATATATATCTTGGCTGACCTGGTGTAAACCACTCATTTCTTGATATACATGCCGGGTCAATGGTGATAACCCCTCGAATGTGTCCTCTTCTACTCACCCCCTTCCCCACCTAGTATTAAATGCCAGTGGCTTTGAGTAATCAAATCCCAGAGTGGCTGAAAAGAAAAAAAAAACAAATCACATCAACAGATCACAACATCTCAAAGTTCCTCTCCTGGTGTCTCACCCCCTCTGAAACAGTCTGTAATACCAACACCAGCCCCCTGGTAGGAGGCGTAGGGAGCCCCCCTTCTGGGGCCTATAAGCATGGCTGGCAAGAGCGGCCGAGACACTCAAACTTTACCATCAAGAGTAACACAGGTTTCATTGTAACATCTAAGGAGGAGACCTGGAACCATTGGTCTTTGGGAGACGTGTGAGGACTGAGAGACAATTGATTCGATTGAACCGCAGCCCAGAAAGACTCTTAAGCATTTTCCCCTTTCTATTTGTATTGCTATCTATTTATTTGTCCTGCGTTTTATAGTTAATCTTGCTTTATCACCTTGCACCTTTTTTTCGTTGTTTTGGGTTTTTGTGTTTTTTTTTTTTAATACATTCTGAAAATACAGCAGAGGATGCTCTGACTTAAGGATCTAAAAAGCTCACACTAGTTCTGAAGAGCCTGGCTACATTACTTGCCTAGGATACCCCCTGCCTGGAAGTGGTTGTGGGTTGATTGATTTGTTTGATCTGATTGTGTTGTGTGTGGCTTAGATAGTGGCGAACACTGTTTGATCAACCCGTGCAATCGCCACAACCCCTGCTGTAGAATCTAAAGATGTATGCGCATTTTTTTTTAAACTTCATGGAACATTCTAGCTGACAAAAGGAGTTGATTGTATTACAAAATAGTTTTTGGGTGGGGGTAATTTTGCTTAATCTGTATTACATATTTAAAGGCCGTCGATGGGCCTGTAGAAAAAAATTAACCTTACTTCCCCACAGCTCGTCACAGCATGTTTGGTTCATCATTGCTTTTCAGTTGAGATCTACTGTGCACCTGCACATAGGAGGCATCTAGGATTTGAAGTAGAAAAGAATAAAATAAATACTCTGAACCAAATGTTGTGCCAAAACACCATCTCCCCAAGAACCAAATAATAGGCAAAGTGCCTAATCCCCCCCCATTACAGGCATAATGGCATTTCCCCCATTCCCCATAGGCAGTGTGTCATTTCCCCCTCCAATTCCCATAGGCAGTTTGGCAATCCCCCCGCACATACTCATAGGCAGTGTGCCATTCCCCCCCTCCCAATCCCATAGGCAGTGTGGTATTCTCCCCCACATTCCCACAGGCAGTGTGACACCTCCACTCCTATTCCCATAGGCAGTATGGCATTCCCACTTCCCATTACCATAGGCAGTGTGAGATTCCCCCTCCCATTCCCATAGGCAGTGTGGCATTCCCCCTCCCACTCCCATAAGCAGTATGGCATTCTCCCTTCCCATAGACAGTGTGGCACCCCCCTCCCGTTTCCAAAGGCAGTATGGCATTTCCCCCTCCCCTTCCCATAGGCAGTGTGGTATTCTCCCCCCCATTCCCCATGGACAGTGTGGCATAGCCTCCACCCATTCCCTATTGGCAGTGTGGCATCCCCCTCCCATTCCCATAGGCAGTGTGGCATTCCCCCCTTCCCATTCCACATATGCAAAAAGAAAAAAAAAGGTAAACTCACCTTTCCATCATACCTGCATTGCTGGCCAGGCTGTCACAGCCACGGGAGGCCAGAAGGCCACGCTCGAGCATCATTGCTTTTCAGTTGAGATCTACTGTGCACCTGCACATAGGAGGCATCTAGGATTTGAAGTAGAAAAGAATAAAATAAATATTCTGAACCAAATGTTGTGCCAAAACACCATCTCCCCAAGAACCAAATAATAGGCAAAGTGCCTAATCCCCCCCCCCATTACAGGCATACTGGCATTTCCCCCATTCCCCATAGGCAGTGTGTCATTTCCCCCTCCATTTCCTATAGGCAGTTTGGCAACCCCCCCGCACATACCCATAGGCAGTGTGCCATTCCCCCCTCCCATTCCCATAGGCAGTGTGGTATTCTCCCCCACATTCCCACAGGCAGTGTGACACCTCCACTCCTATTCCCATAGGCAGTATGGCATTCCCACTTCCCATTACCATAGGCAGTGTGAGATTCCCCCTCCCATTCCCATAGGCAGTGTGGCATTCCCCCTCCCACTCCCATAGGCAGTATGGTATTCCCCCTTCCCATAGACAGTGTGGCACCCCCCTCCTGTTTCCATAGGCAGTATGGCATTTCCCCCTCCCCTTCCCATAGGCAGTGTGGTATTCTCCCCCCATTCCTCATGGACAGTGTGGCATAGCCTCCTCCCATTCCCTACTGGCAGTGTGGCATCCCCCCTCCCATTCCCATAGGCAGTTTGGCATTCCCCCCTTCCCATTCCACATATGCAAAAAGAAAAAAAAAGTAAACTCACCTTTCCATCATACCTGCATTGCTGGCCAGGCTGTCACAGCCACGGGAGGCCAGAAGGCCACGCTCGAGCATCAGCCACGCCTATCAGCTGTATGGAGCCAGGTACTTTCTCTGTGTGTGCAGGCGCTATGGAGAAGAAGCAGCGGCAGCAGATGCAGCGAGGACAGTGGGGAGAATGCGAGTGACGAAGGCAACGAGCAGGGACCATTGGGCTGCCCATCCACCCGCCGCTCATCCATCTTCTGGCCTCCCATATTATAGGTCAAAAAATAGTGTCCCGGGTTTCACATGCTCTAATGCAGTGTCAAATATGCCTTCTTTAAACAATGGGGGTTGTTAATTATTTTGTGAAGTAAGTTTAATTTGTGGGTGTATTGTGCAGTGCAAGTTGCATCTTGGGGCCTGATTTATGAAGTCTCTGCCCCATTTTGCATCATTATCACCAGTGGTTTGACAAATGTACTATTGTGCCTGATTTATGATGTGTGTGAGAGTAAGTGCCAAGTAGAATGCTTTTTTTACAAATGAATCCATGACTGTTGTCTCTTTCACAGCACAGCATGGCACTATTGTATAAGCTACACCAATCATAAGTGGCATGTAAGCCTAAGCTACTTAAAGCACAATAGCAGGAAATGTATTAAAGTGTTTTCTGTATGAAAAAATGTTGAAAGGCAAAAAAAAACCCCAAAATGCATCATGTCAAAAATGCAAATAGGTGAGTTGAAGCCAACTGCTACTCTTTTACAAGTTGTCCAAAGTTACTTTTTCCTCCCTATTTTCACTGCAATGCTAACTTATTTGTAGCAAAGCAGTATGATGCCTTGTTGCCCTTTGTTTTTTTTTTTTGCTTTGTTTTTCCTGACTTTCTAATTAATGTGGAATAGTAAATGTCATTGATAATGTTTAATTGTGTCTAATTTTGCACTTTGCATTTGGTGCATTATTTTTGGTGATGGTGGTTTAAGCTGGCCTGGCAGTGTTGTTTTGCATCTGTTGTTATTGTACCCATTTATTTAGTTCTAAGGAAGATTGGCAAGTTATTTGGCTTAAAGTGGACCAACACCCAGGATTTTGACTATTCTGGGTCTTGGTCCACTTTCCCGCTATGTGAAACCCCCCAGATCGCGTGTAAAAACTCACCTCACCCCGCTCCTACGGCGCATGCGCGGCCGCTCGTCCAATCAGCGTGCTCGGAGCACCTGTGGTATGCTCGTCAATGAGACGTCTTACCACAGCGGCTCCGAGCACGCTGGCGGCTGCATCTTGCGCTTCCCTGTAACAGGGAGGTCTCGCACCGGCCATCCACAAATGGCCGGCCCGGGTACGTGCCCTGCAAGAGAGAAGCGTGAGATGCACCCGCGGCCCGTGCATGCGCCGTTGGATCGGGATCCAGGTAAGGTTTCTGGGCGTCCTGGGGGGTTTCACACAGCGGGGAATCCCGATTTTGGATGCCCCACGGGGAGGGATTGGATCGGTCCGGGAATCTTATAGATTCCCGGGCCAATCCGCCTGGGTGTTAGTCCACTCTAAAGCATTTTTAAAGGAAATTTTTCATGAAAAGCACGACATAATAAAATACTTTCAAAACTGGAAAGGTTGAGACATCCATAAGTGACATTTTCAGCTGCCTGACACAGGTGGTGACAAGGTTTATCTTCATTGCTGTTCTTATTTGCAGTTTATGGGCCGTATTTATGAAGTGTGCCATTAAGTGCCGTTTTGCTGGCCTAGTGCCCGTTTTTGAGCGTCAGCATCTCTTTCTTTTTTGGTGCTGCTATTTTGCCAGAATGGCACTGCAAGTCACAGCACCTGTTGCTAACAAATCGGCTCTGATTGGTACAATAGGTATTGACTGCCATGTGTCAGCATAAAAACAGTTCAACACAGTTCAACACAGTTCTTCACATTGTGGTCTATAGGATCTAAACATACAGCACTATTTAAAAACAAGAGCGCCATTTGGTAAATCAGGCGCTGAGAGGTGCAGTGGCTAAATATTGATGCTGAGAGGTATTAACAGCCACTGACGCTTGATAAATCAGGCTCCCCATGTAAGCAGTCACTCCTATCCCTGACAGTTGACCATTACTAGTACAAGTAGTGTCCCTGCTACTGCTGGAGAATCTCCCCTAATAATGTGCAAAACACGGAATATAGTTTGTTTCAGTCATGACTGCACTCTTTTTTTCCCACATCCCCTCCTTTTTTTTTTCTTTTCTCTTTATTATCATGATAATTCTTCTCTTTTTCACTTACTCCCATCTCCCTATTTTCTTTTATCACCTTTCTCATTCATGCCATCCTATAGAACGTATTGTTCTGTGCCACATACACACCTACTTCTGGAATCTCATGGCAATGATTTGTGTCAAAGAGCAGAGTGCTGTGCTGCGGCATCAGCGAGGGATCTGCATATTGCCACAGGTCACTGGCACAGGATCCCCAGAAGTAGATGAGTATGTTGCATGGACCACTGGGTTTCAGTAGCTTGGTTCAAGGCAGGTCTCAGACGATGTGGACCAAATGTCCTCCAGGCTGCTATGGATGCAGGGGCCACTTTCCAATTTTGATGCCTGCAACCCTCTGAATACAGATTATGCTTACTGATCTGTATAAGTCAGCCATCATCTGGCAACACAAAAAAACACATCATGGGTAAACACCCCATGTCTCGACATTGCTGCCTTGCACTCTGCCCACGTGGAGTGGCAGCTTTGATTGGCTAGTGCCATTTGCTGATGGAGTTTTATTCTTCTATTATTCTTCTGATAATGATAATTTTCCATTGAAGACGAGTTATAGCAAAAAAAGTTGGTTGAGTGAGAAACTCAGCAACTCCACACTACAGAGGCTAGCAGAAAAATGCTCACAGATTTCCAGTGAAAACGGGGAGGCCAATTCATCAATAGCGCCAGGTAGCGACAGATGAGCGACTGAAGTATGGCGCTATGAGCGCCGCTAGCGTCAGCCGCGGGCGGTAGCGATTCGCTATAGCAGGCCTCCTCAGTCGCTACCTGGCGTTGTTTGGAACAACGCCTACATTGCTGAATATGATGTTGGCCCTCAGCTTTGTAGGCGCTGTCAGTCAGTGTGACCACGCTATTCTACACAGCGCCTGTTAGCTTTGCTGTGTCCTGGCCATCCAGTACCTTCTGAATAAAACACATTGCAACATGTTGTTTTAATTTTTAGAGATTTTATTTTGTGTTGAAAAGGAAATTAAATAAAACCAGATATTAGAATATAAATGCAAAATAAAACATAATTAAACACATAGCCACATTTTAAATTATTTTATTTATTTTTTAAAGAAAAAGGAAATACAATTAAACCACCAATGACAAAGAAAATGAAAATAAAAACAGAAATGAGAAAGAAAAGGAAAATAGAAAAAGAAAATAAAAACAGAAATGAGAAAGAAAAGGAAAATAGAAAAAGAAAATAAAAACAGAAATGAGAAAGAAAAGCAAAATAGAAAAGGAAAATAAAAACAGAAATGAGAAAGAAAAGGAAAATAGAAAAAGAAAATAAAAACAGAAATGAGAAAGAAAAGGAAAATAGAAAAAGAAAATAAAAACAGAAATGAGAAAGAAAAGCAAAATAGAAAAAGAAAATAAAAACAGAAATGAGAAAGAAAAGCAAAATAGAAAAGGAAAATAAAAACAGAAATGAGAAAGAAAAGGAAAATATAAAAAGAAAATAAAAACAGAAATGAGAAAGAAAAGGAAAATAGAAAAAGAAAATAAAAACAGAAATGAGAAAGAAAAGCAAAATAGAAAAGGAAAATAAAAACAGAAATGAGAAAGAAAAGGAAAATAGAAAAAGAAAATAAAAACAGAAATGAGAAAGAAAAGGAAAATAGAAAAAGAAAATAAAAACAGAAATGAGAAAGAAAAGGAAAATAGAAAAGGAAAATAAAAACAGAAATGAGAAAGAAAAGGAAAATAGAAAAAGAAAATAAAAACAGAAATAAGAAAGAAAAGGAAAATAGAAAAGGAAAATAAAAACAGAAATGAGAAAGAAAAGGAAAATAGAAAAAGAAAATAAAAACAGAAATGAGAAAGAAAAGCAAAATAGAAAAAGAAATTAAAAACAGAAATGAGAAAGAAAAGCAAAATAGAAAAAGAAAATAAAAACAGAAATGAGAAAGAAAAGGAAAATAGAAAAAGAAAATAAAAACAGAAATGAGAAAGAAAAGCAAAATAGAAAAAGAAAATAAAAACAGAAATGAGAAAGAAAAGCAAAATAGAAAAGGAAAATAAAAACAGAAATGAGAAAGAAAAGGAAAATAGAAAAAGAAAATAAAAACAGAAATGAGAAAGAAAAGGAAAATAGAAAAAGAAAATAAAAACAGAAATGAGAAAGAAAAGGAAAATGGAAAAAGAAAATAAAAACAGAAATGAGAAAGAAAAGGAAAATAGAAAAAGAAAATAAAAACAGAAATGAGAAAGAAAAGGAAAATAGAAAAAGAAAATAAAAACAGAAATGAGAAAGAAAAGGAAAATGGAAAAAGAAAATAAAAACAGAAATGAGAAAGAAAAGGAAAATAGAAAAGGAAAATAAAAACAGAACAGAGAAATAAAAGGAAAATGGAAAAGGGAAATAAAAACAGAACTCAGAAAGAAAAAGAAAATTACAATAGGAAGTAGAATGCAAAGGAAACTTTCCACATAATTAAACACATAGCCACATGTATCTATATATAGTAGATTTTATTTTTAAAATCTACAAAAATTTAAAAAGGAACCGAAGAGAAAAGGAAATTCAAAATTCAAACAGAAAGGAAAAAGCAAAGTAAAGGGAAATAAAGTTTGTAAAGTGCCAAATACGGATCACGGTGCATGTCTTTGTGCCTGAAAAAATAAGAAAAGTGCAGTTAGTATAGATCTTTAAAGTAGTATTGTTGTTGCAAATACAAAAATGCATTACTTGATAACCAACATTGGCGTCTTACACCCCCCTTAGAGTGGTTTGGGTCATCTTACACCCCCCCTTAGAGTGGTTTGGGTCATCTTACACCCCCCTTAGAGTGGTTTGGGTCATCTTACACCCCCCTTAGAGTGGTTTGGGTCATCTTACACCCCCCTTAGAGTGGTTTGGGTCATCTTACACCCCCCTTAGAGTGGTTTGGGTCATCTTACACCCCCCTTAGAGTGGTTGGGATCATCTTACACCCCCCTTTGAGTGGTTTGGGTCATCTTACACCCCCCCTTAGAGTGGTTTGGGTCATCTTACACCCCCCTTAGAGTGGTTTGGGTCATCTTACACCCCCCTTAGAGTGGTTGGGATCATCTTACACCCCCCTTAGAGTGGTTTGGGTCATCTTACACCCCCCCTTAGAGTGGTTTGGTTCATCTTACACCCCCCTTAGAGTGGTTTGGGTCATCTTACACCCCCCCTTAGAGTGGTTTGGGTCATCTTACACCCCCCTTAGAGTGGTTTGGGTCATCTTACACCCCCCTTAGAGTGGTTTGGGTCATCTTACACCCCCCTTAGTGTTTTTTTGGGCTCTTTTGGATGGTAGTTCTAATACATTTAGCCAGTAGTGCAGTACTTGCATTAGAGTGAAGGTTAGTTAGTTTACCGCAAAAAAAGAAGTGATCATCCTTTCCCTTAGCTCATCGCCAGTCTGGGTGTCCTCACTTCTTGCTGCGGGCATGTTGGGGATTTCTGGCACCAGTGCTGTCTCCTCGGGGGCTTGGATTCGGTGGGAAATACATATATTGTGTAGCACACAGCAGGCAAGGATGATTTTGGAGACCTTCTGTGGGCTGTAGAGCATCTCTCCTCCTGGCCGTGCCAAACAGAGAAAGCGTGCTTTCAGCAGGCCGATGGTTCTTTCCACAATGCTTCTGGTCTTGCGATGCGCTGCATTGTAGCGTTCATGGGCAGAGGTCCGTGGGTTCCTGACCGGAGTCATGACCCACGTTCTCTGCCCATATCCCTTATCCGCTGTAGAAAAAACACAAGGAGAGAGACAGCAATTAGTACTAGTACATGTTTTTTTGTGGTAGTTTGGTTAAATTTGGCTTACTAGGCCACATATTTGCAAAATACATTGACATGGTTAATTTATTACCCAGTAGCCAGCCAGCTGGCATTTCGTTGTTATCAAACTTCCGGCACAGGACTGTCCGCTGCAAGACGTAAGAATCGTGGCATGAGCCGGGGAACCCCGATCTCACCGCCCGCAGCCTCATGTCTGGGTCACAGACAACCATAACATTAATAGAATGGAACTGCTTCCGGTTTCTGTAGGACAGCTCCTGTGCACGGGGAGGGCGGAAAGGGATATGTGTACCATCAACGCACCCTAGCACATTCGGGATCCCTCCCATCAGATAGAAAGTATGTTTTATTTTGGCAACCTCTTCCTCATCCTCAGGAAACTTGATGTAAATTGGGATTAAATCACAAATTGCCAGAACTACCTGGATTAGTATGCGGCTCATAGTAGCCTGGCTTATCCCGCTGAGGAGGGCGGAGGTTGCCTGGAAGGTCCCTCGTGCCAAAATATTGAGAGTGGCACACAGGCGTACTATGCCTGGAATGGAATGAGTGCGTTTGGTGGATGGCTCGATTTTGTGCTTAATCTGATCATATAGGGACTGTAGTGCAGCACGATTCAGACGGAAGCGGCTCCTGATCTGCTCGTCACTTAAGTCCCATACTGAAAGGCGGATTGCAAAGGAGCGGGGTGCCCTAAGCCTCACAACACCCCGCTCCCTTTCCTCCTGCTCTTTCAGCATACACATACATCCATCCACCCAGACACCATACATCACCCTCTTATCCATCACACACACTAAAGATATATACAAAACCAAAAAAAAAAAAAAAAAAACACTAACACACAACACACACACAAACAATCACACTCCACACACACCCGCTACAATGCAGCTCACCACAAAACCAGAACTATAGTGGTCCAAACCACCAGCCTGCTGAAAACCAGCTTTCTAAGTTAGGCACAACCAAGAGGGGAGTTGCTGCACAGCCCACAAAAGGCCCCAAAATCAAGCCTCACTTGCTGTATGCTACACAATATTTGCAGATGCCACCAAAACCAAGCTCCTAAAGAAACAGCACTGATGTCAGAAATCACCCAACAAGCCACAGAGAGTGAGGACAGAAACCAGACAGAGGCTCAAATGAGCTAAGGGAAGCGAGCACAGCACCACACCACAGCCTTTGCCACAGTGTAAGAATAGCAGAAGCTTGAAAATTCCTTCAATTTATACTTCTCTTTCAAAAGGGACAGGTCCGCTTTGCCGCCTTTTGCGTCGCTCTGCTATTTCCGGGCGCCAATTAGCCGACCCAGGTGTGCGTAAAACAGAGTGCGCACGCGCACGCTAGTAGCGCTACTAGCGTACTTGAGCCGAAACTTGCGTGCATTAACGGACATGGCCCAAAAATCAGTGGTGGCCCAATGAAAGGTAAGCTGCTGTTTTTTTAAATAGCCGTTAGCCTAACCACATGTCCCAAGGGTTTGAGATACATCAGTCCATTGTTGGATTTGGGTGTGTGTTGTTTGGTTAATGAGGTCTGTAATGAGTTAATTGGCTAACACACATGCTTCAGTCAGTGCAGTGGAGGTGTGCCTAGAAGGAACTGGGCTGTATGTGTGAATCAATTAAGTGGCCTGCTTTTTGATTGGCTGTTAGAGCACATAAAACCTGGCCAAGCCTAAGAGATTGCAATGCCATTCTGTAGTCTGCATGCGTGCTTGTTGGGTGTGTATTTGTGTGTGTGTGCAGCTACAGGATGGAGCCAAATTCAGGACATCTGCCGGCCACAGCAGGCCCAAGTAGGAGTTTGGTGGGTGCTGTGCGCAGACCTCCCTTACGGAAAAGGGCACAGCCTGAAGGTGGGGCAGCACCCCAGGCTAAGCGCCCAGGTGCCAAGAGGGAGCCTGAATTTAATTTGGCTGAGAATAATCATCTTGTGCGCCTTACACTTGCTAAATGGGAGCTGATATTTGGCTCCCAAAGCAAGTCCATAGGCAAACAAGAAAGAAGCAAACTGTGGGATGCCATTGGTGTGGAGCTTAGTAGCACTGCTCAACACCCACGTAGTGGCCCATCCTGCAGGAAACGCTTCTACACTTTGCGAGGGGCCCTTATGAAAAAGATGAATCACGATCTTGATGTGGACAGTGGGTTCATCCAGGCTCCAAAGAGTACCTACAGGCCGTATGAGGAGATGCTGAAGGCCAAAATCCCACTGGCTCGGCTGCAGGGTGTGGATCCTGGGGATGACACCACCGGTTGGACTGAAGGTACATATTTTCTGCCTTTTGTACTAACCTAATGTTAATGTATGTGATTTGCATTTTGACATTCTGACCAACTAACAGTAGGACCTGTGAAGTATTACATTAGAGCTCAAACATTTGTTACTTTTCTGTCTGTTGCTTTATGCATAGGTGCACATGCTGCTGTCCGGGATGTGCCTCAGGACACCCAAGCTCCTGCCCTTCCAGCAACCTCAAGGCTACCCCAGTCTGCCATTGAAGGTATTTACCCCTAATTTTGTTGCTGGTTGTTTGGGGAACAAATGGGTGTGGGAGCAGCTCAAACAATCAAGTTTTGCACTGTTGAGTATTAATAATATGGGCCTGCGGCCTAATTTCACGCCCACTGTAACACTCACAGCAACTAACTAACAAGGCCCTAACATGTGTAGATATGTTGGAAGCCAGAGATGTGTAGCCATATATCGGCATATCAATGTGGGAGCCACACTGGCCTTGATTAGTGAATATTAGTGAAAGAGCTGCTCACACACCTTAATGCATGTTGTATTTTTGCACGCACATTAACTATGGCTCAATGTTGGCTTTATTTTTGCATAGCTCCCATGCCTTTGGCCCCAGCATCTCCTCCGGATCCCACCTACTCTTTGGATGTCGGTAAGTGCATGTGTCCACCTTGCTTGATCCACTTTTACCCAAGTGCATGTGTCTCATTCCTCTTTTTTCTTGGTAGGCCAAGTGACTGGTTCATCTTTGGACCCCACTTCCGATGTTGCCGGTCAACAGGACCCTGTTGGTGTGTAGAGCAATACATAATGTATCCTTTATGCTGTTTATGTTACACTGGTTCAATTTGGTTAGTCTACTAAGCTACATGTTTGCTTGGTAAACTTGAAGATGCCTCTTGGGAGTGCTTGTTGCCTCCCCAGGGTCAGTCTATTAGTTATTGGAGTGATAGCAATGTATTTTGGCGGACATCTTTTTTGCCAAACATTCCCCGTAGTAGTTTGCTGAATATTTAGAGACATTCCTTGTGTTTTTTAGTTGACCCGAATATCGGAAGTGGCTGTCCAGAAAGGGCCCCTCAAGTTCCGGCTGCCAGAGATGAGGGTAAGTTGTTTTGCCTTGCTCTAGTCTGTATTTTGGCTCTACTTTTGTGGCACTTGCTTCTGGCAACTTGTGTGTCCACATGTATTTTCAAGGTCCAAGCTCGAGTGAGGACCCCACTCAAGACATCTGGGAGATTGCGGGTATGTGTAATTTAAGCAATGTTTCTGATGTGATTAGCAAAAATTATTGCCTCTTAGTCCTGTAACATACATGTTAACAATCTGAGTTTAACAGATACCTTTGGTCTAGTGTGTATTTTGGCACTTTTTAGAGGTATGGCCTCGATAGCCTAGCCAGGTTACATTTGAGTTTGGGCCACAGACCTACTAACCTGATTTTCCTGTTTAGCATATGCCAACTTGCCGGACATCTCGGATGTTGAATTGCCACTCTCTGGCAGCGAAACCTCGAGCCTACCTGTGCCGGAGGACACGAAGGTAACATGGCTGATGTAGACGACCTAGAACCACATTGGCATCTTCGTGGGTAGTGGAAGAAGCAACATGTCACATTTCCTTTCATTGTTGTTTTTGCAGGAGGCGGAACCAGAACCCCAAGCTGGGACCTCTTCCCAAGTCCCATGTGGCCAAGCTTCCGAGGCTCAGACAAGGGTAAGTTGTATAGTGACTGTTTAGGGTATTTATTTTGAGGGGCATACCTGCATTGGTTCTGTTTGACTAAAATGTGGTTTTCTATTTGTTTAGCCTCAAACCACAGCAAGAGGAGGTGTGGCACCAACCAGTGCAGATTTCTATGAGCTAGGGGTCCGGATGCTGGAGGACTACAGTCGCCAACAGCCGCGTGATGGAACTAATGAGCGCATTGCGGCGTTGGAAAATCAGGTGCTGATGTGTCAGCAACAAAATGAGGCCCTGCAGCGCCAGATGGACCAGTTGCTCCAAAACCAACACCAGAACCAGGAACTTGGTCGGCTGGCAAATCTAATGGAGCAATCTCTCCTGCGCCAGGAACAATCTCTCCAGCGCCAGGGACAATCTCTCCAGCGCCAGGAAGAATCAATACAGCGCCAGGAAGAATGTCTCCAGCGGCAGGACCAAACTTTGTTGTTGCTACAACAGCTCATACAACAGCAGTCTATATTTTTTACTGCACTGTTGTCCCCCAACACCGCCCCTAGCAATGACTCCCAACCTCCCCGGCCACCTAGCCAAGAATATTAATTTTGTATATTTTTGTATTTGTAAATATATTTGCTTCACCCACCTCTAAATTGTGTGTTTCCTAAGACCTAGCTAATAACACAGTCAGGGATGAGTATCTTGATCTACATATGTCAATGTATTGGTCAATTTAGCCCACACATTTGAGACCATAGCTTACTATGGTTAACACCTGAAATGGCTCCAAAGGTATGGCTAAATTGACACACAAATGGGTTTTGAGACAGTTAAACTATGCTTTGCAATGCAACACACTGTAATGATGGTAATCAAAAAATTTAATTATCAAACATGGCCAACAGGGCCAACATTGCCCAACAACGGGCATCAAGAGGCCAGCCTTCCCCCCACCCTAACGACGCCGCCGGCGCCTCTTCTTGGCCAGCAGCATCAGCTTCAGGAGACGGATCTCCCGCCACAGTCTGCGATGCTGGTTTTCACAAGCTGTAGAGATGTAGAAACAACAATTTTTTAATAAATTGGATGTGACCTCAACAGACACAGATGTAGCAATGTAATGTCAGTGTGTCCAATTAGGTGACACTCACATTAACATTGTTGACCACTGTGTGCTTATTGGTTAACATGATATGAGTACTATTGACTGGCAGGAATGTGAACAACACATGCCAAGCATACATTTACTCTTAAAGTGTACCAACACCCACGGGTGATCGGCCCGGGAATCTATCAGATTCCCTGCCCGATCACCTCCCTCCCCGCGGGACATCCGAGATCGGGATGTCCCTGGGGGTGAAACCCCCCCCCAAACCCCAAAATACCTACCTCAGTTTCTGTGTGGCAGTGCCGCCGGGCCCTCCCTGGCGCCCCTCTAGACGTGTGCGTGCCTGCGGCGGCCGTCTGTGAATGGCCGGCGCAGGCACGCGCGCGTAAAAAGGGGCGCGGGGGAGGCGGAGGAGGAGGCAATTTGCCGTGGCTTGTACGTTTGTTGGAGTCAAAGTGAGTTCAGGGGGTTGTCACACAGCGGTGACGATCAGGGGTGCCCCACCGTAGTGGAACAACACCCAGGAAAGTCAAAATCCTGGTTGTTGTTCCAGTTTAACTCTTGGGAAGCAAAGAAGGTATAATTCCCAGTGTGTCCATTTTTGTGTTTAGTAACAGCCAAACATCAGGGCCTAAGTCCGAACGAGTACACGAGTTTGCCCTATAATGTTACAGGTCCAGACCTAATAGTGCCCATTTGGTTGTGTCTAACGCAAAAATAGTCTCTATGTGGCCTAATGAAGAATGTGAGCCAACAATCAAGCATGCAAACAGGCATGTTGGATTATTGTCCAAACACATTGAATCGAGATGTGTGTGAAATTAACACATAGGTAAATTTAAAATGTCTGCAGATGTGACTAGAAGACATAGGTTTCACAAGTCTTTAGGCATATGAAGTGGGATGTACTCACCATCGCAGCTGTGGCGGGGGCCCATGCTGCTGGCCGTCCCTGGAGCTGGGGTGGGGAGGAGGGTCTCTGGCTCCGTCTGCGTAGCAACATCTGTCAACAGAAAGCAAAAGACAAAAACACAATTAGTGGGCAAATGACACCTGACTATTTGACATCCATCTGGTTATTGAGTCTGAAAATGCAAAGGCTTGCATGGTTACATACAGGTTGTCCTAAATTAGCATATTTCCTGGACCATGAGTGTCAATTTGTTAGGCTTGACACATGTATCCCTAAAGAGAATGTGCAAATAACATAGACAGTGCTATGTAAAGGAATCTTTAGCAGTTGTTTGGCTAATGTTAATAGTGGGCCACATGTTGGAGCAGGAACAACTTAACCCAAGAAAACAAATTAGAACACCCATCATGGTGTGGGCAGAAACATAGGGGTGGTTGACAGTTGGCTAGCACTGTAGTGGGGTTTGTGAGGTTAGGGTACCTTATCAAACCAGCTGTGACAATGGACCAGGAAACATGTGTCTGTTACAAGTGGGCCTATACACAGGATTGCAGCAAATCTGGGTTTGGGTCCGCTTTGGCAGAGCAACACAATTTGCATGAGACAACGTACTCCGCGCCTGCTGCCTTCCACACATCACTCCTCGAGTGTGTGCGCACGCGCAGCCCATTTGGAAAAAGAGCGCAGGCGCACACACATCTAGAGTGTCACACAGGAGGCTGGGACGGTGGCTTTGGCAACCCCCAAAGAGGTAAGGAGTTTTGGGGGTTTTTTTTGTGGGGGGGGCCCTGGGTTAGGGATGTGATTTGTCCTGGAACCTTCCAGAAACCAAGCACCATCAATGTTTGGGGGTACACTTTAATGAATGTAATAACATTGGGAATGTGATGGCTAACCACAAACACTTACCATGACTATGCCCGTGGAGAATCCTACGCCAAAATGCCATGGAGGTGCCGCCTATATGATGCCCTACAAATTAGAGAGGAATGGCAAGGGCTAAGGACACATTGCAAGATGAAACCTGTCACAGACTAACAATTAAAAAATGTACACTCACCAGGGGATGAAGCGCCACTTGAAGCCCAGGGAGGGCTCTGAGGAGGAGGCGGGGAGCCTCGGCTCCTCACACTCTGGTCGGAAGATCCACCAGGCAAAGGGCCACCCTCCTCCCTCTCACTCCCTGCTTGAGAGTGGCCCCTTGCCTGGTGAGAGTCCTCAGACTCAGAGTGTGAGGAGCTGAGGCTTGATCCAGCCAGCCCCCCAGCAGCACACTCCTCTGGGGCATCATCCCCTTCCTCCCCTGGGTCCTCTAAATAGGACCCGCAGGAGGGACCCTCCCCCGATGACTCCCCCGAGTCCGCCTGCCTGGTTCGGGGGAGGAATCCCTTCCCACGTTTCCCCAGGGGAGGACGCTTATCTGTGTGGAGGGGGTGAAAGAAAATAATTAATCTAAAGAGCACAAATGGACACAGCTTAGCAGATGATTCTGCACAAAGGCTAAACATAACATAAGCTTTAACTTACCTGATGCGTAGGCATCATATAGGCGGTACACGCCTTCAGGGTCCCGGCGCTTGAAATCCGACCACTTTTGTTGAATGGAGCGGATGGTCAGCTCGGTGGTGAAGCGCCGGGACACTGTGGCCTTCACCTCCATGGCTATGCGTTTTTTGCCTCCACGGGCATAGTCATATTCGGCCACGCAGAAGTCCTATGAAAAAAGAACAAACAAACTAAAATCAATACATGACATCAGAACACTGTCATAAACAGTTATACAGAGACCAGATCAAAGTGGACCCACACCCAGGATTATCAGTATTCTGGGTTTGTGTGCACTTTGGTGGGCCACACCAATTGTGGGTGGTCCGCTGTCTGCAACCCCCTTGGAAGGCCACAAATACACCACTGAGGACACTCCCACGTAACTCCGCAAGCCAAAGACAGCGCTCCGCGCCGCTGTGGTATGCGCATACAAGGCCGTTGGGACGTGCATACCAGCTCAGCTGGGTCTGCACGGCAAAGTACGCATGTGGCGTTTGACTCTAACCGGGAGTGCGCATGCACCCAAAATTACAATATGTCTGGCGCAGGGGTACACCCTGCTAGAGGTAAGCGCAATAGGCATCCGCAGCTAACGCATGCACAGATGGGACGGGACTGAGGTAATTTTTAGGGTCCTCCAGGGGGGGGCATCCCAGCAGGACATCCACAATGGGGATGCCCCACGGGGAGTGCTCAAATTTGGTCTTAAAACCAAAAAATTTCTGAACCAATCCCCCCTGTGTGTTCTGCAACTTTTAAGCTAAAAATACAAACCAAAAAATACTCACTTTTACCACCTGGCCATTTACTCTGCTATCCACCCGGGTGCGCTTTCTCTTACTCGGCCCAGGAGGGGAAGGGGTGGGAGGGGTGCTACTTGAGGAAGGTGAGGTAGGTTGGGGAGGTGGGGGAGGGGTGGTGGGGTCAGAGTCTGAGGAGGAGCTGGGGAGGCGCATCACTCTGCGTCTGGGCATCATATTGGAAACGCTAAGGAGGAAACAGGAACCGGAAATGACCCAAGCGACATTGGGAAAAAGTTTAAAAAAAAAAAACGCTCCGCGCACCAGCAACAAGCTATTCTCAGCTATGTGCAAGCTAAGTGGCGGAAAAACTAAAATGACGCTTGAAAACAAGCTAGTGGCATAAGCGCAAGACAGTTTTACCTTAAGGTGGCGTTGAAACGCAAAGGAGGATCCCGGAACCGGATATGACGCTAGCAACTGTGCTTCAAAATTCCAACACAAACATGCGCGCAACAGGGACAAGCTAATATCAGCTATGTGCAAGCTAAGTGGTGGAAAAACATTAAAATGACGCTGCAAAACAAGCTATTGGCATAAGCGCTAGACAGTTTTACCTTAAGGTGGCGTTGAAACGCAAAGGAGGATCCCGGAACCGGATATGACGCAAGCAACTGTGCTTCAAAATTCAAAAGCAAACATGCGCGCAACTGGGACAAGCTAATATCAGCTATGTACACGCTAAGTGGCGGAAAAACATTAAAATGACGCTGCAAAACAAGCTAGGGCAAAAGGCGCCACGAATTATTAGCTTGATTTAGCAGGGGATTCTACATACTGTAATGCATAGGTCCTTCTAAAGCATACACCGTTGTGCTTAAATATACAAATCTTATTCCTTCCCAAAGTCATCACACAATCAAACTAGACAACTACCTGAAAATGTGGCACACATGAGAATGCATAACGGGTTGTTATGAGCTGGTACGACTGAATGTTAATCCTGCAATATGTGGCCAGGCACGCTCACAACTACAGTGTATTCATTAACAACGACTGGGGTCGCGGGAAGTGAATTCCTTGCAAATGGCAGAAGGGCACATGTATGAACAGCACAGCGCCGCACAACGCAGCGCAGCGAGGCACAGCGACGCTCGCGCCGCCACATAGCGAATCAAAACAGCGACTGCACAAACACTGACCAACACAGATACATCAAGGACAGGGCTGCCGAATAGCTTGGGCGCTGACAATTTCGAAGAGCGAACGTGACCGCCCAACCTGACAGGCTACAAAATAGCTTTACAAGCCCCGATTGTGTGGAAAACCAGCGATTTTGATGCCAATGAGTTTGGGTGGAGGAGATGCAATTCCCATGTCACTCACAACATTACATTGTGAAAAAAAAAATACATATAAATAACCAGCCAGATTCATTAAACAGATCAATATAAACATGTGTGGAATTTTGTACCAAAGAAAAAAACCCAAAAACCACTAAAAACAATCATTGCAGCGTCTGCCATTGAAATGTATAGGAGAGCGGCAGGTAGCGCCAGGTAATACGTGTCGCTGTGAAGGAATTTGCAGCGGCGCTGTTCGGGCCAGCCGGCTTCATGATGAATGCCGCGCTAGCCGTCGCTCTCGCCGGCGCTAGCCTCATTTAGCTTGATAAATGCGTCATTGTGACCGCCGCCGGGCGTACTTGAGTCGGTAGTCGCCGTTAGCTGCCGCTACCTGGCGCTCGTCAGACACTACCTGGCGCTATCGCTTGATGAATAAGGGCCTTATTGTCATTGGCAATCCTAAGATCTTGTAGTACCATGAGGCTGATTTAAGACCAGCGCCATGTATTACCATGTATATGCAGAGGCGCTTAGAGTGTCCACAAGTGGTCGCTGCAAACGGGTGCCTGGCACTATAACCTAGCTTTGGCACTGGACAAGTGACGCTGTAGTATCCTTTCCAGCATTATTAAATGTGGTGTCTGAAGGGCGCTGTAGAAGCGCTCTACCTGAATCAATGCAGCGCCTAAGCGTACCAATGCTGTTCTTGTTTCCTAACCAATCTGCAGCAGCGTTCTTTTTTACCCACATTACCCAGACACCTTTATTACACATCACATTTCATTTTTTAGTGTTTATTATATTTTTTCGACCACAGTCGACCACAGCTGCACCCGACCTCGACAGCTATCCTGTTTCAGAAAACCTGTCCTCAGACAGTGACACATATACTACAAGGGGCCCCAGAAGGAATAATAGACCTAAGACTCGGGAACCACATTTTCGAGCACCCCCCAAACCAAACGATCCAGGAGGGGCGGGAGGAAACGTAGTCAATGGAGCAATGACCCTGAGATCGGCCAAATGGAGACCCCTGTGATGAGCCTCTCTTCCAGACCACTCTCTGATGATGAGATAAGCCTGCTCAGCAGAGGTCTTTCTTTTTGCCCTACTTCTCGGTTTGATTTCTTCAAATTTGATATAGAGCTATTTAAATTAGTATAATCAGCTTTATTGGTTTCCAGAAAAGGGAAAAATAGTAGGGACAGGGAGGGGGATACAGAAAAAAAGGGGGGAAGGACATATTTGTTACATCACTTAACACAAGAAATCATGAAACAGAGTAAACAATCTATCCAGAAAAGTACATGCCTAGATATTTTATAACTGGAGGTTGAAAGTTGATTGGGAGTCCAATCTCTATGTTCTGCTCTATGCACATACACATAGCAAGGCCCTCCAGCAGGCCACCGTCACCCACATGAGGAACCCTGCACCCAACCGGTGCTGGGTGCAAGTTCCCTATACCGTAAGAGCAGTATCACAAGCAATATCACAAGCAAGCCCCACACATCGAGACCTGATCCTGGGGCAGGTTTTATGGTGTACAAGGTGATGCCCTGTAGCGGTCAGGGAGAGAAACCAGGGGAAACCAAGGACAAACCACAATTAAGGGGAGGACAGCAGTTAGGTGTGAGAGATGTTGGGAAAGGTTGGGAAATGCTGGGTGCAACCTAATCCCCTTCACTCAGCTGAGAGTGTTACTAAAGACTTAAAGGAGCCACAGCACTCAACCCTGTTAGCTTGCAGACTTAAAGGAGCCACAGCACTCAACCCTGTTAGCTTGCAGACCAACCTATAATCTGTCTCTAAATCTGGTAAAAACAGAGGCTCGGTCTCACACATCTGCAGAAGTATGCTAAGCTGCACCCCCGATCGGGGTGCCCCGCAGTCAGGGGTCTGATCGGTCCGGGGAGGGTGTTGGTCCACTAGGAGACGCAGCACTCAACCCTGTTAGCTTGCTGTTCACTTTGAATTTGTGCAAGCACATGGGGTGTGGGGTCTAGGCTGTATTGCAAGGTCTTGACCCTTCCACCCCATGGCTTGCACATGAGGTTTAGGGCAACCTCAGGTAAGCTGCTCCCATTTTATCTCTTGCGTTGTATGTCCCAAATGGGGCTCTCATAGATTAGAGTTAGGACTGCACCCATAGAGGCACCTTGGCGTGGTGGTGCAGCTTAGCATACTTCTGCAGATGTGTATGACCGAGCCTCTGTTTTTTCCAGATTTAGAGACAGATTATAGGTTGGTCTGCAAGCTAACAGGGTTGAGTGCTTTAAGTCTTTAGTAACCTAATTGCCCTGCTGACGTGCACCTCCCAGGTTAGTTATAAAATGGTCTGAGCAGCTGCCACTCCCCTCTTGTTCACTTCAAAGCTGAGAGTGTACTTCCTCTGAGTCAGGTGCCTAGATAGTGTGCACACCCTCAAGTATCTATTCAGAGCAGGGCTGGGAGATGGGAATCCTGGAACATAATCCACCCAGACCACGATTCTAGGAACCATTCCTTTGTACCCTTCATGTCAGAAGTCAACTCCTCCATGCAACAAATCCAGTCCAGTTTTTGGACCCATTCCATTAGCGTGGGCACCACTTGCGAATTCCAATGTCTGGGGATTATAGCTCTCATGCAAAATTCCTTTCTTAAGGGCGGACAAAGAGCCCGGCAAGAGCGACAGGAGGGCCAACTGTGGTGTGTTGGCTATCCTAACCCCCGGGACGAGTTGGTACATAGTTAGAATGCGATCCCACAAGGCCTTGGCTGCTGGACACCCCCACCCAATATGGTTCAAGTTCCCCTTCCCTGACATACATGTCCAACATCTATCTGATTGCGAGGGTTCGAATCTGTTTATGGCCACTGGGCACCTATGCCACCTGGAAATTACTTTGTAGTTCTGCTCCTGGGGGGTACAGGCTGAGGACAAGCCATGAATACAGGCATAAATTTTAACGAGGTCCGACTCCGAGATCTGGATCCCCTGCTCCCTTTCCCATTTACCGATGAATGAAGGATCTGACTCAATCTATTGAGTAACGCCTAGAGACCTGCAATCATGTTCCCAGGGGGGGCGTTTGAGCGACCAGAGCTTCAAATTCCATTGGCTGGAGTTGAGGGGTTTCCACTATGTTGCTCGCTGTAATAAAGGCCCTGAGCTGTCTATGCAGTAGCCAGGAGATGTGGCCGCCCTTAGCCTCTCTTTTAAGATCCTCAATAGTTGGAACTCTTCACGAACTTAGTATGTGACCCAGCGTAACCTTGGAGGAGGCTTCCCATATAAGAAAGCTACCAGAGAGCATCCTCGGTTCAAAGGTGGGATTGCCAAATAACGGAGTAAGGGGACCCGGTCTGCAAATGCTGCTAGCGACCACCCGTCGGACAGGTAGTGTGAATTAGGGGCTAGAGTCCAGCGTCTAAAGCACAAGGTTAAAATGGCGAGCAGTGCTGTCCAAGAAGGAAAGGGGCAAAGGCCGTGGCGGTCCGGCCGGGCAAATGCTCAAAGAGGGGCATGGGTCTCATCTCCTGATAGGGAGCCGAGCCAGCAGGGTAAACAGATGCAGAACCGTCAACTAGCGGGTTCACTTAGACCGCTCAGATCTGCGGGTCAGGGTTAGGCGACCTCCTCTTCTTCCTATAGGTCTGCATGGGCTGCGTGGCCATTGGTAACCGACTTTGTCCCTTCCTCTGTCTCTCTTTGAAACACGGTCTCCATTCTATTGGTATATCTCAAATGTTTTTTTATATTAGTGTCAAAACACCAAACAAACTCCGCAGGACGCCTTCAAATTAAATACAAAATCTTTGCAGCATTTGAAACCTTATCCACCTCCTATGTGAATGTCAGATGATAATAACTCGTGCAGGCTCCCGTCACCACATTATAAATGACGTACCAGATAGACAGATATAGCTTGCAATATGGTTTAGATCCTCTTTAAGGTGTGAAAAACTTATATCTACTTTCCAACCAATATAGGATATAGCTGTGTAATCATAATAAATTTAGGTCCTCCTTGATGTTCAAAACTCCTTATTGGTCCTCCACTCCAAAAGCCGAATCACATAGGGACAAACAAATAAAAGCACATAGCGTGATATCCTTAAAAATTAAGAGCACCTGCCCTCATTTATTAGGCTTACCGGCAATTACAAATATACACGCCTTTAAGACTCCAAGTCAAAACTTCAAAGACAGTACCGGAAGGTGTGCTGTAAAAACCTCTTATGCTCTTATATATGCTACCTCCAATACGGTTTATGTCTGAGCCTCAATGCAGCCGCGTTTTACACACCGTCTCCTCGGCCGCAGGACACGGGAACGCTCGTTACTCTTGCTGCTCTTCCTCTCAGTAGGTACGTGATGACGCCTATCAGTGCTGGACCCGCCCAACGCGTTTCGTCGTCAATGACAACTTGATCATGAGCCCATGATTAAGTTGTCATTGACGACGAAACGCGTTGGGCGGGTCCAGCACATATTGCAAGCTATATCTGTCTATCTGGTACGTCATTTATATTGTGGTGACAGGAGCCTGCACGAGTTATTATCATCTGACATTCACATAGGAGGTGGATAAGGTTTCAAATGCTGCAAAGACTTTGTATTTAATTTGAAGGCGTCCTGCGGAGTTTGTTTGGTGTTTTGACACTTATATAAAAAAACATTTGAGAAGTATCTGCAGACTGAACCAACACAGTCTGTTATACTCCAGCGTGGACATTTATTTATATTCATCATTTTACTCTGGTTATATATAATATATAAAAAATAAGTGTGTAAGCGCGGTGTTTGAAGAGGTTTCTTCATCTTCTGTAAATTCTATTGGTATAGTTCTCGAAGTCCTTTCTCGAGGGTAGGAATCACAGAACAACCTCAAGGTTGTTTTGTGCATAAGGGATTAATTCTGACACTGCTGGACCTCCAGATGTAGGGGAGCTGGATCCGGCTGGGGGTGAGGCCGCGCTCCATAAACCTAGCTGTGAAGGTCCCGCCACATCCTCTCTACTGCTGACCCTTTCCTCTCCCAGCTCCCGATCCGCCACCATCTTGGATTCTCCTCTCTTCATGTTGTGAAGTTCTACGGGAGGGACGAATTGACGAATTTTAGCAATCCGGGGGATGCCAACAGCTGCCCGGGTCTTCTTCTTTTTGGCCATGGGATCCAGGTACGAATTGCAGGTGTTTCTTGGATGGTTAGGCGTAGAGCTCTCTAACGTGCTTCTAACACGGCCATGAGCAAGCGACGCCCCCATAAATATTTAAATTAGAGAGAACTTTGAAGTTGAAACAATTTTTCTCCTCTAACCATACCAATACCCGTGACAATATTCAGGCAAGACCTAGTGGCCTGAAGCTCAAGAGCCAGTTTGTACCCCCTGCGCACTTTGGCCCCATTGAGAGCTATATAAAGACCGTAAAAGCAGAGACTATACACTCTAGGCAATCTAAAAAGTACCAGAACCTCTCCAAATGTGAATAGGTGGCATTGTCCGCCCTTAAAAATGATGATACAATAATTGTCAAGCCCGCCGACAAAGGCGGAGCCATTGTGGTAATGGATTATATTATGTACTAGAGATGAGCGAACCGGTTCGGACGAACCGGAATTCGCTCCGAATTTCAGGAAATATTCGATTCGGCACGAACCCGAATATTTTGTGGTTCGTGCCGATCGAATTTTTCCTGAAATTAAAAAAAAAAAAATGCCGGCATGGTGGGAGCCGGCCGGCGGGCCGGTAAAGCCGGCCGGCCCGCTCCCACCATGCCGGCATTTAAAAAAAAAAAAAAAAAAAAAAAAAAGCATTTTTGCCGGCATGGTGGGAGCGGGCCGGCCGGCTCCGCTGTCAGCGGAACCGGCCGGCCCGCTCCCCCAATGCCGGCATTTCAAAAAAAAGCAAACACTTACCTGCAGGTCCGGAGCGTGGAGGCCGGCGCCGCTCTCAGCTGTCATCTGAGGGCGCGTCATCAGAGCGCCCTCTGATGACGCGCCCTCAGATGACAGCTGAGAGCGGCGCCGGCCTCCACGCTCCGGACCTGCAGGTAAGTGTTTGCTTTTTTTTGAAATGCCGGCATGGTGGGAGCGGGCCGGCCGGTTCCGCTGACAGCGGAGCGGGCCGGCCGGTTCCGCTGACAGCGGAGCGGGCCGGCCCGCTCCCACCATGCCGGCAAAAATGCTTTTTTTTTTTTTTGTTTGTTTTTTAAATGCCGGCATGGTGGGAGCGGGCCGGCCGGCTTTACCGGCCCGCCGGCCGGCTCCGCTCCCACCATGCCGGCATTTATGATGGGAAACTTCGTAAAAGTTCGATTCGGCCGAACCCGAATTTCTTTGTGAAATTCGGCGAATCGGCCGAATCGAACTTTTCAAAAGTTCGCTCATCTCTATTATGTACCATAAGCACATTATGGAGATGCTAATGGATACTACGAGTTATGAGAAAATCTTGAGCAATCCCATTTGGGGGATACAGAACATGGTGCAACAATATATCTCTTTGGGTGTCACTAATGGCTGGCTAAGTGAGAATACAGCCAAATATATTGATATCCAATACCCCATAACACCAGTAATTTATGGTCTTCCTAAAGTACACAAGGGGTGCAATCCCCTCAAATTTCAACCCATTGTGGCGGGGACAAACTCTGCCACACAACCACTTGCCCAATGGTTGGACTATTACCTGCAGCCATATCTACAATGGCTACCCTCATATTTGAGGGACACTGGGGACTTCCTAGACAAGTTCAAAGACATAAATGTTGGGAGCAATGATTTATTGGCAACAATGGACATCTCTTCCCTGTAAACCAGACCTGGGCATTGTAAGGCCCCAGGGCCACATACTGCCCTTTGATTGGCTCTGACCGGCCCGCGACCAGCATTCCCTATAAGGTGCACGGCCGGATGCTGCCGCCGCCCCGGCCGCTCATTCCCACCCACTGTCTGCACAGTCTTGCCAGAAATTATAGTGCCGGGTTTTAACAGCACTTTTGCCACTCTGTAGTGAGTCTAATGTAGCGGGGGCATGTGGAGATTAGAGCCTGCTATCCTATTGGACAGCTCCCTCCTGCAGGTTTGGCTGTGGGCGGAGTTTCTCTTCCCGCCCTTGGCCTGTACTGCGTGGCATGTGTCAGTCGCTGCGGAGCTGACGCCGGAGATCGAGGTATTCCAGTCACTTGTCTGTGCCTCACGTCGCAGGCTGCTGGCACTTGTCGTCCACACCAAATGTGTTACATGCCGTACGCAGCGCCTGATGGTGCACTGGCTCTCGTAGTTCATTTCTGGCCAGACCAATGCTTTGGGAGGGTGGGGGGATCAAGCAAGGTGGGAAGGGTTTCACAAAGCCTTTTATCCAAGGTCGGCCACTGGTCTCCCCCCCCCCCGGGCATCCCAAATCGGGATGCTCCACTTTTTGAAACCCTTTTTACTCAGTAGCAACGTGAAAAAAGGCGGACTCCTTCTCTGAAAGCAGAACAAAACCCAGAGCGGCCACTGGTCTTCCCCCTGGGTATCCCAGATCAGGATGCACCACTGTGTGAAACCCTTGTTACTTAGTAGTAAATTGACAAATGGTGGACTCCCCTTTAATGTGGAAATGAACCCAGAGCGGCCACTGGTCTTCCACCTGGGCATCCAAGATCAGGGCTTTGTTCCGCTTTAAGGGAGGGAGTCTGCCATTTTTCATGTTGCTACTGAGTAAAAAGGGATTCACACAGTGGGGAATCCCGATCTGGGATTTCCAGGGGGAAGACCAGTGGCTGCTCTGGGTTTTGTTCTGCTTTATGTGAGGGAATCCGCAATTTTTCACATTGCTACTGAATAAAAAGTGTGAGCAGTGCTGTGTTACTTTAATAATAATGTAAAGGAGGGGGGTTATTCCATCCTAACCTGATTTGGTCATGATGTTTTAAAGCAGACCAAAACCCATGTAAGCCAGCCCTTTGGAGTGTGAAGGAATCCAGGGCTGGGTACAGGCATCATGCCTCTGGGGCATCCCAATTTGGGATGACCTGCTGTGTGAGACCTCACTGGACACACAAAATGTGGTTTACTTAATAAATTACATTTTTTGTAAGGCAACCTCACTTTTTCATTGTTTAACTATAACATATACTTGTACCAGCTTGTCAAAACAGTGCTATTTACTGCTTTTTATAAAGATATATAATTAATATTATGCAGAATTGAGTTCAGCCTTTTGGCCCGGCCCTCCACAATATTTTTAGTTGCTCATGTGGCCCCATGGAAAAAATAATTGCCCACCCCTGCTGTAAACCAACATCCCGAATAATCAAGGAATTAAGGCTGTGAAGCATTTTCTTATGCGAGAACCACCAGACATCACGATTGAATTTATTATCACAGGTCTGGAAATTGTACTGTACAATAATTACTTTAGATTTGAGAACATGTTCGTTAAACAGACTCTTGGCATGGCTATGGGTAGTGCTATAGCTCTGGCCTTCGCCAATCTATTTGTTGATTTTTTTGAAGAAAGATATATTCACTAGAGATGAGCGAACTGATTCGCCGAATTTTCCGACAAAAATCGTTTCAACCCGAGTTTATTCGCGACGAATCGCTATTAAAAATGGCTATTTCTGAGCCTCCTAGAGCCTCAATAGGGTTGTAAACCATTCTGCCTTGCTGTGACATGCATAGGATGCGTGTTGGGTTAATGAAATAATACTGTAAATAATTATCACATGCAGATCAGAGGCATCACTAATAGAATCGCAGAGCGGCACAATTGCAGAGTGTTGAGGTGGCATCACTATGAGGGGCCCCTATAGTGCCTGAAAAACACAACGTGGAGCAGGCAGCAGCAGGAGCCCAAAAATTAGCTGAATCACACCCTGGAGTTGCAAGCAGCAGCATCCGCCCAAACGTTGGTTGGAAGAGACACTGGAGTTGGCAGCAGGAGCCCAAAAATTAGATGAATCACACCCTGGAGTTGCAAGCAGCAGCAGGAGCCCAAACATTGCTTTAAAGAGACACTCGAGTTGGCTGCAGGGGCCCAAAAATTGGATGAATCACACCCTGGAGTTGCAAGCAGCAGCAGCAGCCCGAACATTACTTTAAAGAGACACTGGAGTTGGCTTCAGGAGCCCAAAAATTGGATGAATCACACCCTGGAGTTGCAAGCAGCATCAGGAGCCCAAACATAGCTTGAAAGAGACACTGGAGTTGGCAGCAGGAGCCCAAAAATTGGCTGAATGACAGCCTGGAGTCGCAAGCAGCAGCAGCAGCAGGAGCCCAAACATAGCTTGAAAGAGACACTGGAGTTGGAAGCAGGAGCCCAAAAATTGGCTGAAGGACACCCTGGAGTTTCAAGCAGCAGCCGAAGCATAACTTGAAAGAGACACCGGAGTTGGCTGGAGGAGGCCAAAAATTGGATGAATCACACCCTGGAGTTGCAAGCAGCAACAGGAGCCCAGACATAGCTTGAAAGAGACACTGGAGTTGGCTGCAGGAGGCCAAAAATTGGATGAATCACACCCTGAAGTTGCAAGCAGCAGCAGGAGCCCAAACATTACTTTAAAGAGACGCTGGAGTTGGCAGCAGGAGCCCAAAAATTGGATGAATCACACCCTGGAGTTGCAAGCAGCAGCAAGAGCACAAACATTACTTTAAAGAGACACTGGAGTTGGCTGCAGGAGCCCAAAAATTGGATGAATCCCACCCTGGAGTTGCAAGCAGCAGCAGGAGCCCAAACACAGCTTGAAAGAGACACTGGAGTTGGCTGCAGGAGGCCAAAAATTGGATGAATCACACCCTGGGGTTGCAAGCAGCAGCAGGAGCCCAAAATACTTTAAAGAGACACTGGAGTTGGAAACAGGAGCCCAAAAATTGGATGAATCACACCCTGGAGTTGCAAGCAGCAGCAGGAGCAAAAACATTACTTTAAAGAGACACTGGAGTTGGCTGCAGGAGCCCAAAAATTGGATGAATCACACCCTGAAGTTGCAAGCAGCAGCAGCAGGGGCCCAAACATAGCTTAAAAGAGACACTGGAGTTGGCTGCAGGAGGCCAAAAATTGGATGAATCACACCCTGGGGTTGCAAGCAGCAGCAGGAGCAGCAGCAGCCCAAACATAGCTTGAAAGAGACACTGGAGTTGGCAGCAGGAGCCCCAAAATTGTCTGAATGACACCCTGGAGTTGCAAGCAGCAGTAGCAGGAGCCCAAACATAGCTTGAAAGAGACACTGGAAATGGCTGCAGGAGGCCAAAAATTGGATGAATCACACCCTGGAGTCGCAAACAGCAGCAGCAGCAGGAGCCCAAACATAGCTTGAAAGAGACACTGGAGTTGGCTGCAGGAGCCAAAAAATTGGATGAATCACACCCTGGAGTTGCAAGCTGCAGCAGCAGCAGGAGCCCAAACATAGCTTGAAAGAGACATTGGATTTGGCTGCAGGAGGCCAAAAATTGGATGAATCACACCCTGGGGTTGCAAGCAGCAGCAGGAGCACAAACATTACTTTAAAGAGACACTGGAGTTGGCAGCAGGAGCCCAAAAATTGGATGAATCACACTCTGGAGTTGCAAGCAGCAGCAGGAGCCCAAACATAGCTTGAAGGAGACACTGGACTTGGCTGCAGGAGCCCAAAAATTGGATGAATCACACCCTGGAGTTGCAAGCAGCAGCAGCAGGAGCCCAAACATAGCTTGAAAGAGACACTGGAGTTGCCTGCAGGGGCCCAAAAATTGCATGAATCACACCCTGGAGTTGCAAGCAGCAACAGGAGCACAAACATTACTTTAAAGAGACACTGGAGTTGGCTGCAGGAGCCCAAAAATTGGATGAATCACACCCTGGAGTTGCAAGCAGCAGCAGCAGCAGCCCAAGCATATCTTGAAAGAGACACTGGAGTTGGCAGCCGGAGCCCAAAAATTGGATGAATCACACCCTGGAGTTTCAAGCTGCAGCAGCAGCAGCCCAAACATAGCTTGAAAGAGACACTGGAGTTGGCCGCAGGAGCCCACAAATTGGCTGAATTACACCCTGGAGTTGCAAGCAGCAGCAGGAGCCCAAACATAGCTTGAAAGCGACACTGGAGTTGGCAGCAGGAGCTCAAAAATTAGCTGAATTACACCCTGGAATTGCAAGCAGCAGCAGCTGCAGGAGCCCACACATTGATTTAAAGGGACACTGGAGTTGGCTGCAGGAGGCCAAAAATTGGATGAATCACACCCTGGAGTTGCAAGCAGCAGCAGGAGCACAAACATTACTTTAAAGAGACACTGGAGTTGGCTGCAGGAGCCCAAAATTGGATGACCCTGGAGTTGCAAGCAGCAACATGACCCTAAACATTGCTTTAAAGAGACACTGGAGTTGGCAGCACCCGCAGCAGGAGCCCAAAAATTGACTGACACACCCTGGAGTTGGCATCAGCAGCAGCAGGAACCCAGAAATTGGCTGGAAGGCACCCTGAAGTTGGCAGCAGCAGGAGCACAAACATTAGCTGGAAGGCACACCCTGGAGTTGGCAGCAGCATAAGCAGGAGCCCAAACATTGCTTGAAAGAGACACTGGACTTGGCTGCAGGAGCCCAAAAATTGGATGAATCACACCCTGGAGTTGCAAGCAGCAGCAGCAGGAGCCCAAACATAGCTTGAAAGAGACACTGGAGTTGCCTGCAGGGGCCCAAAAATTGCATGAATCACACCCTGGAGTTGCAAGCAGCAACAGGAGCACAAACATTACTTTAAAGAGACACTGGAGTTGGCTGCAGGAGCCCAAAAATTGGATGAATCACACCCTGGACTTGCAAGCAGCAGCAGCAGCCCAAGCATATCTTGAAAGAGACACTGGAGTTGGCAGCCGGAGCCCAAAAATTGGATGAATCACACCCTGGAGTTTCAAGCTGCAGCAGCAGCAGCCCAAACATAGCTTGAAAGAGACACTGGAGTTGGCAGCAGGAGCCCAAAAATTAGCTGAATTACACCCTGGAATTGCAAGCAGCAGCAGCTGCAGGAGCCCACACATTGATTTAAAGGGACACTGGAGTTGGCTGCAGGAGGCCAAAAATTGGATGAATCACACCCTGGAGTTGCAAGCAGCAGCAGGAGCACGAACATTACTTTAAAGAGACACTGGAGTTGGCTGCAGGAGCCCAAAATTGGATGACCCTGGAGTTGCAAGCAGCAACATGACCCTAAACATTGCTTTAAAGAAACACTGGAGTTGGCAGCAGCCGCAGCAGGAGCCCAAAAATTGACTGACACACCCTGGAGTTGGCATCAGCAGCAGCAGGAACCCAGAAATTGGCTGGAAGGCACCCTGAAGTTGGCAGCAGCAGGAGCACAAACATTAGCTGGAAGGCACACCCTGGAGTTGGCAGCAGCATAAGCAGGAGCCCAAACATTGCTTGAAAGAGACACTGGACTTGGCTGCAGGAGCCCAAAAATTGGATGAATCACACCCTGGAGTTGCAAGCAGCAGCAGCAGGAGCCCAAACATAGCTTGAAAGAGACACTGGAGTTGCCTGCAGGGGCCCAAAAATTGCATGAATCACACCCTGGAGTTGCAAGCAGCAACAGGAGCACAAACATTACTTTAAAGAGACACTGGAGTTGGCTGCAGGAGCCCAAAAATTGGATGAATCACACCCTGGACTTGCAAGCAGCAGCAGCAGCCCAAGCATATCTTGAAAGAGACACTGGAGTTGGCAGCCGGAGCCCAAAAATTGGATGAATCACACCCTGGAGTTTCAAGCTGCAGCAGCAGCAGCCCAAACATAGCTTGAAAGAGACACTGGAGTTGGCAGCAGGAGCCCAAAAATTAGCTGAATTACACCCTGGAATTGCAAGCAGCAGCAGCTGCAGGAGCCCACACATTGATTTAAAGGGACACTGGAGTTGGCTGCAGGAGGCCAAAAATTGGATGAATCACACCCTGGAGTTGCAAGCAGCAGCAGGAGCACGAACATTACTTTAAAGAGACACTGGAGTTGGCTGCAGGAGCCCAAAATTGGATGACCCTGGAGTTGCAAGCAGCAACATGACCCTAAACATTGCTTTAAAGAGACACTGGAGTTGGCAGCAGCCGCAGCAGGAGCCCAAAAATTGACTGACACACCCTGGAGTTGGCATCAGCAGCAGCAGGAACCCAGAAATTGGCTGGAAGGCACCCTGAAGTTGGCAGCAGCAGGAGCACAAACATTAGCTGGAAGGCACACCCTGGAGTTGGCAGCAGCATAAGCAGGAGCCCAAACATTGCTTGAAAGAGACACTGGACTTGGCTGCAGGAGCCCAAAAATTGGATGAATCACACCCTGGAGTTGCAAGCAGCAGCAGCAGGAGCCCAAACATAGCTTGAAAGAGACACTGGAGTTGCCTGCAGGGGCCCAAAAATTGCATGAATCACACCCTGGAGTTGCAAGCAGCAACAGGAGCACAAACATTACTTTAAAGAGACACTGGAGTTGGCTGCAGGAGCCCAAAAATTGGATGAATCACACCCTGGACTTGCAAGCAGCAGCAGCAGCCCAAGCATATCTTGAAAGAGACACTGGAGTTGGCAGCCGGAGCCCAAAAATTGGATGAATCACACCCTGGAGTTTCAAGCTGCAGCAGCAGCAGCCCAAACATAGCTTGAAAGAGACACTGGAGTTGGCCGCAGGAGCCCACAAATTGGCTGAATTACACCCTGGAGTTGCAAGCAGCAGCAGGAGCCCAAACATAGCTTGAAAGAGACACTGGAGTTGGCAGCAGGAGCCCAAAAATTAGCTGAATTACACCCTGGAATTGCAAGCAGCAGCAGCTGCAGGAGCCCACACATTGATTTAAAGAGACACTGGAGTTGGCTGCAGGAGGCCAAAAATTGGATGAATCACACCCTGGAGTTGCAAGCAGCAGCAGGAGCACAAACATTACTTTAAAGAGACACTGGAGTTGGCTGCAGGAGCCCAAAATTGGATGACCCTGGAGTTGCAAGCAGCAACATGACCCTAAACATTGCTTTAAAGAGACACTGGAGTTGGCAGCAGCCACAGCAGGAGCCCAAAAATTGACTGACACACCCTGGAGTTGGCATCAGCAGCAGCAGGAACCCAGAAATTGGCTGGAAGGCACCCTGAAGTTGGCAGCAGCAGGAGCACAAACATTAGCTGGAAGGCACACCCTGGAGTTGGCAGCAGCATAAGCAGGAGCCCAAACATTGCTTGAAAGACACCCTGGTGTTGGCAGCAGCAGCAGCAGGAGGCCAAAAATTGTCTGAAAGGCACACCCTGAAGTTGGCATCAGCAGGAGCCCAAAAATTGGCTGGAAGGCACACCCTGAAGTTGGCATCAACAGGAGCCCAAAAATTGGTCTAAAGACATAAATATGTTTTGCACCATTTGGAAAGTGTAAAATGTGGCACCATGCTGAATCTAGTCGCATGCATCAGGCATTGGTGGGTGGAAATCCTGGCTGATCCATCCCTGATTCATTTTGACAAAGGTGAGTCTCTCCACATTTTTAGTTGACAGACGAGTTCTCCTCGCCATAACTATGGCCCCCGCCGCACTAAACATCCGCTCAGATGGCACGCTACTGGCCGGGCAGGACAGCTTTTCCAGGGCAAACTCTGCTAGTTGCGGCCACAGGCCAAGTTTGGCTGCCCAGAAGTCCAGCGGATCCTCAAGGTGTGTTGGCATGGTCATGTCAAGGTATGACATGACCTGCTGGTTGAGGTCCTGCTCCAGGTCTTCCTGCTGCTCATGAGTAGCCTCACTATGCGGGTGTAGAAAGCTACTCATTAGCGACTGAAGACTGAGACTGCTGCTGGGGGGGTGGGCAGGAGCAGCAGCAGCAGCTCCATCAGCAGCAGCCTCAGTCTTCAGTCGCTAATGAGTAGCTTTCTACACCCGCATAGTGAGGCTACTCATGAGCAGCAGGAAAACCTGGAGCAGGACCTCAACCAGCAGGTCATGTCATACCTTGACATGACCATGCCAACACACCTTGAGGATCCGCTGGACTTCTGGGCAGCCAAACTTGGCTTGTGGCCGCAACTAGCAGAGAGCCATGGCAGTGGAAGGTGAGCACAGAGGTCCCCCCGAGTCAGACCTGCGAGAGTATGGACCATGGCGCAGGTAGGCATCGGCCAACTGACTACGCAGAATGTCTTTGTAGTAGTTCAGTTTGTCCTCCCTCTCGGCGGGTTTAAAAAATGCCCCCATTTTGTGCTGGAAGCGAGGGTCCAATAAAGTGGACAGCCAGAAGTCATCCCGCCGACAAATGGAAACAATTCTGGGGTCACTACGCAAGCACGTGAGCATGCTTCCTGCCATTTGCGCAAGTGACTCGGAGGGACTACCTGTCTCCATCTCCACTGCATACTGCCACGATGTGTCCGGGTCCTCTGTCTCGCCTTCCTCAAAACCCTCTAGCTCCTCTGGCCACTCCTCCTCCTCTTCCTCCTCCTCCTCCAGTTCAGCTCCAATGGGGTTCATGTGGCCGTAAGATGTAGACGCCATGTCTCCAGTGCCCTGACCAGCCATGGTTTCCAACATGTGCTGTAGTACATGAAGCAGTGGAATCACGTCGTTCATCGTTCGTCGTGCCTGAGCAAACGGCAGGTGTCATGTATGAGCTGCCACTGGTTGGCATTGAAGTTACACAGGGGAGTCCCCCTATCCGCTTGGGTCATCAGGAAATCCGTGATGGCTTTTCTCTGTTCATATAATCGGTCCAACATGAGAAGGGTGGAATTCCAACGGGTGGAAACATCGCAAATCAGACTATGTTGGGGGCTACCATTCTGACGCTGTAGCTCAAGAAGGGTGTGTTTGGCGGTGTATGAGTGGCTGAAGTGCATGCAAAGTTTCCTTGAAGTTGTTAGGATGTCTTGCAGATGGGGGGAAGACTTTAGAAACCGCTTGACAACCAGATTGAAGACGTGAGCCATGCAGGGGGCATGGGTCAGGCTTCCTTGGCGCAGCGCAGACAAAATGTTCTTCCCATTGTCGGTAACCATGATTCCCATTTTAAGTTTTCTTGGAGTAAGCCATGTTTGGATTTCCTGATGAATAAATTTAAGCAGTTCCTCCCCTGTGTGACTCCGTTCGCCAAGACAAACCATGTGAAGCACAGCGTGACACCTCCGTGCCCTGCACACATGGTAGACTGGAGGGGCACTGAGACTTGAGCCTACAGTGGAGGGTGAGGAGATGGCAGAGGAAGAGGAGGCCGAGCCCCACTGTGTCACAGGCCCAACGGGCAGGGAGCGCGGAGGCCGAAGCGGCGTGACCTGTCCAAGTTGCTGCTGCTGCTGCTGCAAAGGGGCCACATTCACCCAGTGGCCCGTAAACGACATGTACTGTCCCTGACCGTAGTTACAGCTCCAGACGTCGGCGCTGCCATTCACTTTGCTACACACGGACAGGCTCAAGGACTGGCCCACCTTCTGTTCAACAAAAGTGTGCTGCGCTGGTACTGCCTTCTTGGCAAAGAAATGAAGGCTTGGGACTCTCCACCTCGGCTCGGCACAAGCCATCAGTTCTCTGAAAGGTGCAGAGTCCACCACCTGAAAAGGGAGCGACTGCAGCACCAGCAACTTGGACAGGAGCACATTCAGCTTCTGCGCCTTAGGAAGAGTGGGCGCATACTGCTGTCTCTTGGACATGGCTTCGCTGATAGATTGCTGGTGGGATGCATGACTTGGAGGAGGAGGAGGAGGAGCAGGAGTGACAGAGGATGGGTATGACGCACAGCTGCCTTCAGCTGAGGTGCTGGAGCCTTGGCTGGCAGAAATTGGGAGCGGCATGCCACTTGGATGGGATAGCAGGCTGAACCACCTCTTCAGAGCCTCGGTTCTCCCAGGCCGCTTTATGGTGACGCATCATATGTTGACGCAGGGCCGTGGTGCCAACATTTGGGCCCTGGCCACGCTTCACCTTCTGCCTACATATCTTGCATGTGGCCATGTTACCCTTCTGCGGATGCTTCAGGAAAAACTGCCACACTGCCGATTAGCTACTTTTCCCACCAACAGGCCTCACTGATTCACTGCTACTGTCGCCAACTCCAGGAACCCCTGCTCCACTACCTCCCGATAAGGTAGCCTGCCGCGCAGCAGGTGCTCTACCCCGGCCCCGGCCCTGGCCCCGTTTGGCTCCAGGCTTTACAATTGTGCCCCCATGCTGACTGCCAACCATGCTGCTAACACCTTGCTGCCTCAGCTGCTGACTCCAGGGCAACCTGCGCCCCTCTTCTCCTGATGATGACGATGAAGCCCCTTCATCACCCGGCTCCCAAGTGCGATTGGCTTCATCATCATCATCATCACCGAGTTGTGGCTGCACGTCACTGATGTTCTCGGTTTCCTCAACAGCGTCTGGCGCAGGAGCTGGAACGCTCGCAACACCCATGACACTGTCCACATCACTATTTGTCTGCCTAGCTAAAGAAGCCACCTCCATTTCTTGGCTGGGCAGTAGCTGCTGACTGTCCTCTATCTGACTGTCCTCCTCACTAAAGAGTGGAGCTGAACCCAAAGCATAGGATACGTCGCTGGGGGAGGGAACGGCATAGGACAGAGGCAATGGGAGGACAGGGACACCCACGATTAAGCTGAGGAGGATCAACAAGCGAATTTAGTATAACAGATAGGCTGCTAAGTGCAGGTTTGGGATTCCCTGCTGCCTGGTGTTTTTTTTGTTAAAGGCAGACCAAAAACCAATTGAAAATGCAATACTTTGATTAAGCTGCAGGTGCTCTACCCCGGCTCCGGCCCCGTTTGGCTCCAGGCGTTACAATTGTGCCCCCATGCTGACTGCCAACCATGCTGCTAACACCTTGCTGCCTCAGCTGCTTACTCCGGGGCAACCTGCACCCCTCTTCTCCTGATGATGACGATGAAGCCCCTTCATCACCCGGCTCCCAAGTGCGATCGGTTTCATCATCATCATCACCGAGTTGTGGCTGCACGTTACTGATGTTCTCGGTTTCCTCAATAGTGTCTGGCGCAGGAGCTGGAACGCTCGCAACACCCACAACACTGTCCACATCACTATTTGTCTGCCTAGCTAAAGAAGCCACCTCCATTTCTTGGCTGGGCAGTAGCTGCTGACTGTTCTTTATCTGATCGTCCTCCTCACTAAAGAGTGGAGCTGAACCCAAAGCATAGGATATGTCGCTGGGGGAGGGAACGGTGTAGGACAGAGGCAATGGGAGGACAGGGACTGCTCTCGGGGGATGCCAACTCAGGGTTGTGTCAGAGGAACCTACCGACCCTAGACTGGGGGTCTCAGATGTAACTTGTGATGATGTTGATGAGCGAGTTAACCAATCTACCACGGCAGATGCGTTACTGGTGGAGACACGACCACTAGCAGATACTGGCAGATCAGGTCTCTCACCGTGACTCCTGCTGCCACTCGCTCCTAGTCTGCTGCAAACTCTGCATGCTGAATCTTGGCCTCTGCCACTCCTCTTTCAACATCCTTGCACTTGTCTGCCTGACATTTTTATGTATTTGAAATGCGCAATAGGTACGATAAAAAATGTGTTTACTTTAAAAAGAAGAAGCTAAATAAAGTGAGGAACTGCTTCTCTGCACCAAATACTATGAAAATTGGCAATATGAGATACCCTGCGGCCTAGTGTTTTGGCAGCTGACCAAAAACCAATTCAAAATTCAATACTTTAATTAAGCTGAGGAAGGATGAACAAGCGTATTTAGTATAGCAGATAGGCTGGTAAGTGCAGGTTTGGGATGCCCTGCGGCCTAGTGTTTTGGCAGCAGGACAAAAAACAGTTCAAAATGCAATATTTGATTAAGTTGAGGAAGGATGAACAAGCGTCTTTAGTATAACAGATAGGCGGCCTAATGCAGGTTTGGGATACCCAGGTGGGCTGGTGTTTTTTTGTTAAAGGCAGACCAAAAACCAATTCTAAATGCAATACTTTGATTAAGCTGAGGAGGATCAACAAGCGTATTTAGTATAACAGATAGGCTGCTAAGTGCAGGTTTGGGATACCCAGGTGGGCTGGTGCTTTTTTTGTTAAAGGCAGACCAAAAACCAATTCAAAATGCAATACTTTGATTAAGCTGAGGAGGATCAACAAGCGCATTTAGTATAACAGATAGGCTGCCTAATGCAGGTTTGGGATACCCAGGTGGGCTGGTGTTTTTTTTGTTAAAGGCAGACCAAAAACCAATTCAAAATGCAATACTTTAATTAAGCTGAGGATGATCAACAAGCATATATAATATAACAGATAGGCTGCTAAGTGCAGGTTTGGGATGCCCTGCGGCCTGGTGTTTTTTTTGTTCAAGGCAGACCAAAAACCAATTCAAAATGCAATACTTTGATTAAGCTGAGGAAGGATGAACAAGCGTATTTAGTATAACAGATAGGCTGCTAAGTGCAGGTTTGGGATACCCAGGTGGGCTGGTGTTTTTTTTGTTAAAGACAGACCAAAAACCAGTTAAAAATGCAAAACTTTGATTAAGCTGAGGAAGGATGAACAAGCGAATTTAGTATAACAGATAGGCTGCTAAGTGCAGGTTTAGGATGCCCAGGTGGGCTGGTGATTTTTTTGTTAAAGGCAGACCAAAAACCAATTCAAAATGCAACACTTTGATTAAGCTGAGGAAGGATGAACAAGCGTATTTAGTATAACAGATAGGCTGCTAAGTGCAGGTTTGGGATGCCCTGTGGCCTGGTATTTTTTTTGTTAAAGACAGACCAAAAACCAGTTAAAAATGCAAAACTTTGATTAAGCTGAGGAAGGATGAACAAGCGTATTTAGTATAACAGATAGGCTGCTAAGTGCAGGTTTGGGATGCCCTGCGGCCTGGTTTTTTTTTGTTAAAGGCAGACCAAAAACCAATTTAAAATGCAATACTTTGATTAAGCTGAGGAAGGCTGAACAAGTGTATTTAGTATAACAGATAGGCTGCTAAGTGCAGGTTTAGGATGCCCAGGTGGGCTGGTGATTTTTTTGTTACAGGCAGACCAAAACCAATTCAAAATAAAATACTTTGATTAAGCTGAGGATGATCAACAAGCGTATTTAATATAACAGATAGGCTGCTAAGTGCAGGTTTGGGATGCCCTGCGGCCTGGTGTTTTTTTTGTTAAAGGCAGACCAAAAACCAATTCAAAATGCAATACTTTGATTAAGCTGAGGAAGGATGAACAAGCGAATTTAGTATAACAGATAGGCTGCTAAGTGCAGGTTTGGGATGCCCTGCGGCCTGGTGTTTTTTTTTGTTAAAGGGAGACCAAAAACCAATTCAAAATGCAATACTTTGATTAAGCTGTGGAAGGATGAACAAGCCTATTTAGTATAACAGATAGGCTGCTAAGTGCAGGTTTGGGATGCCCAGGTGGGCTGGTGATTTTTTTGTTAAAGGCAGACCAAAAACCAATTCAAAATGCAATACTTTGATTAAGCTGAGGATGATCAACAAGCGTATTTAATATAACAGATGGGCTGCTAAGTGCAGGTTTGGGATGCCCTGCGGCCTGGTGTTTTTTTTTTGTTAAAGGCAGACCAAAAACCAATTCAAAATGCAATACTTTGATTAAGCTGAGGAAGGATGAACAAGCATATTTAGTATAACAGATAGGCTGCTAAGTGCAGGTTTGGGATGCCCTGTGGCCTGGTATTTTTTTGTTAAAGGCAGACCAAAAACCAATTCAAAATGCAACACTTTGATTAAGCTGAGGAAGGATGAACAAGCGTATTTAGCATAACAGATAGGCTGCTAAGTGCAGGTTTGGGATACCCAGGTGGGCTGGTGTTTTTTTTGTTAAAGACAGACCAAAAACCAGTTAAAAATGCAAAACTTTGATTAAGCTGAGGAAGGATGAACAAGCGAATTTAGTATAACAGATAGGCTGCTAAGTGCAGGTTTAGGATGCCCAGGTGGGCTGGTGATTTTTTTGTTAAAGGCAGACCAAAAACCAATTCAAAATGCAACATTTTGATTAAGCTGAGGAAGGATGAACAAGCGTATTTAGTATAACAGATAGGCTGCTAAGTGCAGGTTTGGGATGCCCTGTGGCCTGGTATTTTTTTTGTTAAAGACAGACCAAAACCAGTTAAAAATGCAAAACTTTGATTAAGCTGAGGAAGGATTAACAAGCGTATTTAGTATAACAGATAGGCTGCTAAGTGCAGGTTTGGGATGCCCTGCGGCCTGGTGTTTTTTTTGTTAAAGGCAGACCAAAAACCAATTCAAAATGCAATACTTTGATTAAGCTGAGGAAGGATGAACAAGTGTATTTAGTATAACAGATAGGCTGCTACGTGCAGGTTTAGGATGCCCAGGTGGGCTGGTGATTTTTTTGTTAAAGGCAGACCAAAAACCAATTCAAAATAAAATACTTTGATTAAGCTGATAAAGGATGAACAAGCGTATTTAGTATAACAGATAGGCTGCTAAGTGCAGGTTTGGGATGTCCTGCGGCCTGGTGTTTTTTTTGTTAAAGGCAGACCAAAAACCAATTCAAAATGCAATACTTTGATTAAGCTGAGGATGATGAACAAGCGTATTTAATATAACAGATAGGCTGCTAAGTGCAGGTTTGGGATGCCCTGCGGCCTGGTGTTTTTTTTGTTAAAGGCAGACCAAAAAAGCAATTCAAAATGCAATACTTTGATTAAGCTGAGGAAGGATGAACAAGCGTATTTAGTATAACAGATAGGCTGCCTAATGCAGGTTTGGGATACCCAGGTGGGCTGGTGTTTTTTTGTTAAAGGCAGACCAAAGACCGATTCAAAATGCAAATCTTTGATTAAGCTGAGGAAGGATGAACAAGCGAATTTAGTATAACAGATAGGCTGCTAAGTGCAGGTTTGGGATGCCCTGCGGCCTGGTGTTTTTTTTGTTAAAGGCAGACCAAAAACCAATTCAAAATGCAATACTTTGATTAAGCTGAGGAAGGATGAACAAGCCTATTTAGTATAACAGATAGGCTGCTAAGTGCAGGTTTGGGATGCCCAGGTGGGCTGGTGATTTTTTTGTTAAAGGCAGACCAAAAACCAATTCAAAATGCAATACTTTGATTAAGCTGAGGAAGGATGAACAAGCGTATTTAATATAACAGATAGGCTGCTAAGTGCAGGTTTGGGATGCCCTGCGGCCTGGTGTTTTTTTTGTTAAAGGCAGACCAAAACCAATTCAAAATAAAATACTTTGATTAAGCTGAGGATGATCAACAAGCGTATTTAATATAACAGATAGGCTGCTAAGTGCAGGTTTAGGATGCCCTGCGGCCTGGTGTTTTTTTTGTTAAAGGCAGACCAAAAACCAATTCAAAATGCAATACTTTGATTAAGCTGAGGAAGGATGAACAAGCGTATTTAGTATAACAGATAGGCTGCCTAATGCAGGTTTGGGATACCCAGGTGGGCTGGTGTTTTTTTGTTAAAGGCAGACCAAAGACCGATTCAAAATGCAAATCTTTGATTAAGCTGAGGAAGGATGAACAAGCGAATTTAGTATAACAGATAGGCTGCTAAGTGCAGGTTTGGGATGCCCTGCGGCCTGGTGTTTTTTTTTGTTAAAGGGAGACCAAAAACCAATTCAAAATGCAATACTTTGATTAAGCTGTGGAAGGATGAACAAGCCTATTTAGTATAACAGATAGGCTGCTAAGTGCAGGTTTGGGATGCCCAGGTGGGCTGGTGATTTTTTTGTTAAAGGCAGACCAAAAACCAATTCAAAATGCAATACTTTGATTAAGCTGAGGATGATCAACAAGCGTATTTAATATAACAGATGGGCTGCTAAGTGCAGGTTTGGGATGCCCTGCGGCCTGGTGTTTTTTTTTGTTAAAGGCAGACCAAAAACCAATTCAAAATGCAATACTTTGATTAAGCTGAGGAAGGATGAACAAGCATATTTAGTATAACAGATAGGCTGCTAAGTGCAGGTTTGGGATACCCAGGTGGGCTGGTGTTTTTTTTGTTAAAGACAGACCAAAAACCAGTTAAAAATGCAAAACTTTGATTAAGCTGAGGAAGGATGAACAAGCGAATTTAGTATAACAGATAGGCTGCTAAGTGCAGGTTTAGGATGCCCAGGTGGGCTGGTGATTTTTTTGTTAAAGGCAGACCAAAAACCAATTCAAAATGCAACATTTTGATTAAGCTGAGGAAGGATGAACAAGCGTATTTAGTATAACAGATAGGCTGCTAAGTGCAGGTTTGGGATGCCCTGTGGCCTGGTATTTTTTTTGTTAAAGACAGACCAAAACCAGTTAAAAATGCAAAACTTTGATTAAGCTGAGGAAGGATTAACAAGCGTATTTAGTATAACAGATAGGCTGCTAAGTGCAGGTTTGGGATGCCCTGCGGCCTGGTGTTTTTTTTGTTAAAGGCAGACCAAAAACCAATTCAAAATGCAATACTTTGATTAAGCTGAGGAAGGATGAACAAGTGTATTTAGTATAACAGATAGGCTGCTACGTGCAGGTTTAGGATGCCCAGGTGGGCTGGTGATTTTTTTGTTAAAGGCAGACCAAAAACCAATTCAAAATAAAATACTTTGATTAAGCTGATAAAGGATGAACAAGCGTATTTAGTATAACAGATAGGCTGCTAAGTGCAGGTTTGGGATGTCCTGCGGCCTGGTGTTTTTTTTGTTAAAGGCAGACCAAAAACCAATTCAAAATGCAATACTTTGATTAAGCTGAGGATGATGAACAAGCGTATTTAATATAACAGATAGGCTGCTAAGTGCAGGTTTGGGATGCCCTGCGGCCTGGTGTTTTTTTTGTTAAAGGCAGACCAAAAAAGCAATTCAAAATGCAATACTTTGATTAAGCTGAGGAAGGATGAACAAGCGTATTTAGTATAACAGATAGGCTGCCTAATGCAGGTTTGGGATACCCAGGTGGGCTGGTGTTTTTTTGTTAAAGGCAGACCAAAGACCGATTCAAAATGCAAATCTTTGATTAAGCTGAGGAAGGATGAACAAGCGAATTTAGTATAACAGATAGGCTGCTAAGTGCAGGTTTGGGATGCCCTGCGGCCTGGTGTTTTTTTTGTTAAAGGCAGACCAAAAACCAATTCAAAATGCAATACTTTGATTAAGCTGAGGAAGGATGAACAAGCCTATTTAGTATAACAGATAGGCTGCTAAGTGCAGGTTTGGGATGCCCAGGTGGGCTGGTGATTTTTTTGTTAAAGGCAGACCAAAAACCAATTCAAAATGCAATACTTTGATTAAGCTGAGGAAGGATGAACAAGCGTATTTAATATAACAGATAGGCTGCTAAGTGCAGGTTTGGGATGCCCTGCGGCCTGGTGTTTTTTTTGTTAAAGGCAGACCAAAACCAATTCAAAATAAAATACTTTGATTAAGCTGAGGATGATCAACAAGCGTATTTAATATAACAGATAGGCTGCTAAGTGCAGGTTTAGGATGCCCTGCGGCCTGGTGTTTTTTTTGTTAAAGGCAGACCAAAAACCAATTCAAAATGCAATACTTTGATTAAGCTGAGGAAGGATGAACAAGCGTATTTAGTATAACAGATAGGCTGCCTAATGCAGGTTTGGGATACCCAGGTGGGCTGGTGTTTTTTTGTTAAAGGCAGACCAAAGACCGATTCAAAATGCAAATCTTTGATTAAGCTGAGGAAGGATGAACAAGCGAATTTAGTATAACAGATAGGCTGCTAAGTGCAGGTTTGGGATGCCCTGCGGCCTGGTGTTTTTTTTTGTTAAAGGGAGACCAAAAACCAATTCAAAATGCAATACTTTGATTAAGCTGTGGAAGGATGAACAAGCCTATTTAGTATAACAGATAGGCTGCTAAGTGCAGGTTTGGGATGCCCAGGTGGGCTGGTGATTTTTTTGTTAAAGGCAGACCAAAAACCAATTCAAAATGCAATACTTTGATTAAGCTGAGGATGATCAACAAGCGTATTTAATATAACAGATGGGCTGCTAAGTGCAGGTTTGGGATGCCCTGCGGCCTGGTGTTTTTTTTTGTTAAAGGCAGACCAAAAACCAATTCAAAATGCAATACTTTGATTAAGCTGAGGAAGGATGAACAAGCATATTTAGTATAACAGATAGGCTGCTAAGTGCAGGTTTGGGATGCCCTGTGGCCTGGTATTTTTTTGTTAAAGGCAGACCAAAAACCAATTCAAAATGCAACACTTTGATTAAGCTGAGGAAGGATGAACAAGCGTATTTAGTATAACAGATAGGCTGCTAAGTGCAGGTTTGGGATACCCAGGTGGGCTGGTGTTTTTTTTGTTAAAGACAGACCAAAAACCAGTTAAAAATGCAAAACTTTGATTAAGCTGAGGAAGGATGAACAAGCGAATTTAGTATAACAGATAGGCTGCTAAGTGCAGGTTTAGGATGCCCAGGTGGGCTGGTGATTTTTTTGTTAAAGGCAGACCAAAAACCAATTCAAAATGCAACATTTTGATTAAGCTGAGGAAGGATGAACAAGCGTATTTAGTATAACAGATAGGCTGCTAAGTGCAGGTTTGGGATGCCCTGTGGCCTGGTATTTTTTTGTTAAAGACAGACCAAAACCAGTTAAAAATGCAAAACTTTGATTAAGCTGAGGAAGGATTAACAAGCGTATTTAGTATAACAGATAGGCTGCTAAGTGCAGGTTTGGGATGCCCTGCGGCCTGGTGTTTTTTTTGTTAAAGGCAGACCAAAAACCAATTCAAAATGCAATACTTTGATTAAGCTGAGGAAGGATGAACAAGTGTATTTAGTATAACAGATAGGCTGCTACGTGCAGGTTTAGGATGCCCAGGTGGGCTGGTGATTTTTTTGTTAAAGGCAGACCAAAAACCAATTCAAAATAAAATACTTTGATTAAGCTGATAAAGGATGAACAAGCGTATTTAGTATAACAGATAGGCTGCTAAGTGCAGGTTTGGGATGTCCTGCGGCCTGGTGTTTTTTTTGTTAAAGGCAGACCAAAAACCAATTCAAAATGCAATACTTTGATTAAGCTGAGGATGATGAACAAGCGTATTTAATATAACAGATAGGCTGCTAAGTGCAGGTTTGGGATGCCCTGCGGCCTGGTGTTTTTTTTGTTAAAGGCAGACCAAAAAAGCAATTCAAAATGCAATACTTTGATTAAGCTGAGGAAGGATGAACAAGCGTATTTAGTATAACAGATAGGCTGCCTAATGCAGGTTTGGGATACCCAGGTGGGCTGGTGTTTTTTTGTTAAAGGCAGACCAAAGACCGATTCAAAATGCAAATCTTTGATTAAGCTGAGGAAGGATGAACAAGCGAATTTAGTATAACAGATAGGCTGCTAAGTGCAGGTTTGGGATGCCCTGCGGCCTGGTGTTTTTTTTGTTAAAGGCAGACCAAAAACCAATTCAAAATGCAATACTTTGATTAAGCTGAGGAAGGATGAACAAGCCTATTTAGTATAACAGATAGGCTGCTAAGTGCAGGTTTGGGATGCCCAGGTGGGCTGGTGATTTTTTTGTTAAAGGCAGACCAAAAACCAATTCAAAATGCAATACTTTGATTAAGCTGAGGAAGGATGAACAAGCGTATTTAATATAACAGATAGGCTGCTAAGTGCAGGTTTGGGATGCCCTGCGGCCTGGTGTTTTTTTTGTTAAAGGCAGACCAAAACCAATTCAAAATAAAATACTTTGATTAAGCTGAGGATGATCAACAAGCGTATTTAATATAACAGATAGGCTGCTAAGTGCAGGTTTAGGATGCCCTGCGGCCTGGTGTTTTTTTTGTTAAAGGCAGACCAAAAACCAATTCAAAATGCAATACTTTGATTAAGCTGAGGAAGGATGAACAAGCGTATTTAGTATAACAGATAGGCTGCCTAATGCAGGTTTGGGATACCCAGGTGGGCTGGTGTTTTTTTGTTAAAGGCAGACCAAAGACCGATTCAAAATGCAAATCTTTGATTAAGCTGAGGAAGGATGAACAAGCGAATTTAGTATAACAGATAGGCTGCTAAGTGCAGGTTTGGGATGCCCTGCGGCCTGGTGTTTTTTTTTGTTAAAGGGAGACCAAAAACCAATTCAAAATGCAATACTTTGATTAAGCTGTGGAAGGATGAACAAGCCTATTTAGTATAACAGATAGGCTGCTAAGTGCAGGTTTGGGATGCCCAGGTGGGCTGGTGATTTTTTTGTTAAAGGCAGACCAAAAACCAATTCAAAATGCAATACTTTGATTAAGCTGAGGATGATCAACAAGCGTATTTAATATAACAGATGGGCTGCTAAGTGCAGGTTTGGGATGCCCTGCGGCCTGGTGTTTTTTTTTGTTAAAGGCAGACCAAAAACCAATTCAAAATGCAATACTTTGATTAAGCTGAGGAAGGATGAACAAGCATATTTAGTATAACAGATAGGCTGCTAAGTGCAGGTTTGGGATGCCCTGTGGCCTGGTATTTTTTTGTTAAAGGCAGACCAAAAACCAATTCAAAATGCAACACTTTGATTAAGCTGAGGAAGGATGAACAAGCGTATTTAGTATAACAGATAGGCTGCTAAGTGCAGGTTTGGGATACCCAGGTGGGCTGGTGTTTTTTTTGTTAAAGACAGACCAAAAACCAGTTAAAAATGCAAAACTTTGATTAAGCTGAGGAAGGATGAACAAGCGAATTTAGTATAACAGATAGGCTGCTAAGTGCAGGTTTAGGATGCCCAGGTGGGCTGGTGATTTTTTTGTTAAAGGCAGACCAAAAACCAATTCAAAATGCAACATTTTGATTAAGCTGAGGAAGGATGAACAAGCGTATTTAGTATAACAGATAGGCTGCTAAGTGCAGGTTTGGGATGCCCTGTGGCCTGGTATTTTTTTTGTTAAAGACAGACCAAAACCAGTTAAAAATGCAATACTTTGATTAAGCTGAGGAAGGATGAACAAGTGTATTTAGTATAACAGATAGGCTGCTAAGTGCAGGTTTAGGATGCCCAGGTGGGCTGGTGATTTTTTTGTTAAAGGCAGACCAAAAACCAATTCAAAATAAAATACTTTGATTAAGCTGAGAAAGGATGAACAAGCGTATTTAGTATAACAGATAGGCTGCTAAGTGCAGGTTTGGGATGCCCTGCGGCCTGGTGTTTTTTTTTGTTAAAGGGAGACCAAAAACCAATTCAAAATGCAATACTTTGATTAAGCTGTGGAAGGATGAACAAGCCTATTTAGTATAACAGATAGGCTGCTAAGTGCAGGTTTGGGATGCCCAGGTGGGCTGGTGATTTTTTTGTTAAAGGCAGACCAAAAACCAATTCAAAATGCAATACTTTGATTAAGCTGAGGATGATCAACAAGCGTATTTAATATAACAGATGGGCTGCTAAGTGCAGGTTTGGGATGTCCTGCGGCCTGGTGTTTTTTTTGTTAAAGGCAGACCAAAAACCAATTCAAAATGCAATACTTTGATTAAGCTGAGGATGATCAACAAGCGTATTTAATATAACAGATAGGCTGCTAAGTGCAGGTTTGGGATGCCCTGCGGCCTGGTGTTTTTTTTGTTAAAGGCAGACCAAAAACCAATTCAAAATGCAATACTTTGATTAAGCTGAGGAAGGATGAACAAGCGTATTTAGTATAACAGATAGGCTGCCTAATGCAGGTTTGGGATACCCAGGTGGGCTGGTGTTTTTTTGTTAAAGGCAGACCAAAGACCGATTCAAAATGCAAATCTTTGATTAAGCTGAGGAAGGATGAACAAGCGAATTTAGTATAACAGATAGGCTGCTAAGTGCAGGTTTGGGATGCCCTGCGGCCTGGTGTTTTTTTTGTTAAAGGCAGACCAAAAACCAATTCAAAATGCAATACTTTGATTAAGCTGAGGAAGGATGAACAAGCCTATTTAGTATAACAGATAGGCTGCTAAGTGCAGGTTTGGGATGCCCAGGTGGGCTGGTGATTTTTTTGTTAAAGGCAGACCAAAAACCAATTCAAAATGCAATACTTTGATTAAGCTGAGGAAGGATGAACAAGCGTATTTAATATAACAGATAGGCTGCTAAGTGCAGGTTTGGGATGCCCTGCGGCCTGGTGTTTTTTTTGTTAACGGCAGACCAAAAACCAATTCAAAATGCAATACTTTGATTAAGCTGAGGAAGGATGAACGAGCATATTTAGTATAACAGATAGGCTGCCTAATGCAGGTTTGGGATGCCCTGCGGCCTGGTGTTTTTTTTTGTTAAAGTCAGACCAAAAACCAATTCAAAATGCAATACTTTGATTAAGCCGAGGAAGGATGAACAAGCATATTTAGTATAACAGATAGGCTGCTAAGTGCAGGTTTGGGATGCCCTGCGGCCTGGGTTTTTTTTTGTTAAAGGCAGACCAAAAACCAATTCAAAATGCAATACTTTGATTAAGCTGAGGAAGGATGAACAAGCGTATTTAGTATAACAGATAGGCTGCTAAGTGCAGGTTTGGGATACCCAGGTGGGCTGGTGTTTTTTTGGTTAAAGGCAGACCAAAAAGTATTAAAACTAATCCAGTTATATTATGATAAATGCTTGTGTGTAACAGATAGGGTTAAATAAGCCACTGCATAGATGGCATGCACAGTGGCAAGGCAGATTTACAGCACAAAGAACTGATATTGAATTGAAAACTGATCTGGCTAATGAAAAAAAAAAAATGTCACTGTCACTTCTAAGCTGTCCCTGGCTGGATGGTTCTGGTTTTTCCCTATCTTTCCCTACCTTTCCCTGGCTCTGTCTACCTCTCTGTCTGCCTCTCTGACTCTCCCTACCTATCTCTAATTCTCTGTCCCTGTCTGTAACGAACTGTGCTTTGGCCGCAATAGAACGCTGAAATGCGCACAAGGAAGATGGCCGCCACTTTATATAGCACGGTGACGTCACCGGGCTTCCTGGCTGCTGATAGGCTGCATGTGACTTACCCATGATACCTTGCCCCAGGGGATATGTCCGGACATGTGCTTCCACCATTTTAGAATGCCTGTAATTGAAATAAATGGAGTTTAAAGGAAAACTTTGATTGATCGAATCGCGGGGAAATTCGGATTCGTTCAGAATCGAATTTTTCATGTAATTCGGAACGAATCCTGGTTCGTCCGGATCGATTCGCTCATCCCTAATATTCACCCTTTGCCCCTATATAGGGAGCATGTAACATTCTGTGGTCGCTATATTGATGACGTCATCACTGTTTGGCAAGGTGACAGGAGGGACTTTGATGCGTTTGTTGAATACATTAATTCATTATTTTATTTATTAATTCCCACGATCACCTTCAACCCAGAGATATCTGAGATACATGTGACCTTTCTGGATGTAAGAGATAAAGACTCGGACGGATCAATAACAACCGGTCTCTACTCAAAACCCAGAGAAAGGAATACACTGTTGCGGCATGATAGCGCACACCCCAGACCACTTATTAATAGCCTGCCCATCTCCCAATTTCTGAGAGTATTCAGAATTACTCTGATCCCGAGAAACATATATTGCAGTTACATCAGATGTTCCAGAAATTTCTTGTCCGAGGGTACCCCGAATCGGTGCTGATTCAGGCCCAGAAACGTGCCGAAGAGATATGGGCGGAAGATAAGAAGAAGGATAAACGTATGGAGGAACCGGTCCCTTTCATACTTACATTTAATCAGGCCGCCCCTACCATCAAACACATTACTAACAAACATAGATGCATACTATCTTCTGACAACACTTTGTGTCTAGTGATTAAAAGAATGAAGGTCTACGAACGTAATAGAAACCTAAGAGAGTCTTTGGTTAAAGTGGATCATGTGGAAAAATATTGAAAAAAACAAAAAATCTAACTCACCACCCGCACAGGATGCTTCAGATGCAATAATTGCAATGTGTGCAACACCCTAATCCTTGGTTCTGAGTTCACCCATCCCCATACTGGACGGCTGTTCAAAATCCATAGTGTATTTTCCTGCCTCACTAAAATGCCCTTGTGACCTTCTTTACGTGGGCAAGACAATTGGGCCCTTTAAGAAGTGCTTTCAGCAACACCGCAGCGACGTTCTTACCAGCATCGAGAAGCACAGGAAAGGGGAGACTCTGGACTATGGTAAACCAGTGCTTTTGGATTCACATGTTATTTACCACAGCATTAGTTTTCCTTGCCGTTTTAGTGTCCCTCCTTTGTGTTTTCCTTCCCCCCCTCCGCAACCCCCTTTCCCCTCCCTTTTCTTCCCCCTTCTTTCCCCTTTTTTACACTATTACCCCTTTTCTCTGATTATCTCTCCTTTTTCCCCACTATCCCTCTTTTCTGTTATCCCTCTGTTCCTCCTATCTCTCTTGGCCCTTCTACTCCCGTAGTCCATTACCCCTTCCTTATATATATATTTTATGTTTTGAATGTCTAATTTTTTACTGTTATCCCTCTTGCCATTATCCCTTCCTTTCTTTCCATTTTGACTTTTTCATTATTTTCCTATCATTGTCCCATTCTCCCTCCCTGCTCCTCACTTTCTATCCTTTTTTTTCTTATCCTCTTATCCCGTCCTTTTAATTGTTATCCCTCCATTTATCGCTATCCCTCTTTCCATTATTTCTCCTTCTTTTTCCGTTCTTTTTCTTTACCTCTCTCTTCCTTTCTCATTCCCCCTCCCTATCCCTCACTTTCTATCCTCCTTTTCCATCCATTCTCTCAGTATCCCTCTTCTTAGCATCTCCTTCCTGGCCTTTTCTCCTTCCTCGACTTTCCCTCTCCTTATTATCCCACCTTGCCCTTTTCTGGCCTTCTCTCCTTATCCTATCCTCGCTGTTTTTATTCCCACTACCTACATAGCTGTATCCCTTGTTTCTTTATCCATATTTCCTAATGTTTCCTTATGTCCCTCCTGTATGCGCTTGCCCGTTTTTTACTTTTTTTGCTTTGGTCCTTGACATCAGTCCTTGTATCATGTACATCAGTGTGTAACAACATGCACCCACGAGCCCTTTGGCTCACATCGCCTGCTGGGAGCAGTGACAAACATGGGGCACACCCTGGAATTGCTCTGGCTTCCCAGCTCGGGCCCCGGAGCGGCTGGGACGCGTGCCACCTGTTCAGTGCACTGGGACAGCTACCGCAGCGTCAACAGTTGCCGGGCGGACATCGCTGCCTGACTGTCATCCTCTCCCGTCCCTCTGACAGGCGGTGAAATCGCCGCTTGCTAGTGCTGCGAGCGGTCGGCGGTGGTGGGGCTCACTTGCCCTAAGAGCCCCAGCAGGTGCAGGTGAGTATTTAACTGTATGATTTTTTTGTTTTCTTCTACTACTGGTTTTTCAAATGTACAGAACACCCGCTGACATCACTATGAGGCCGATTCATTAATAGCGGCAGGTAGCGACAGTTGAGCGACTGTAGCAGTTTTTTCACAGCGCCCGCTAGTAGTTGCTGTGCTTGGCCATTGTTCGGTTGTTTATAGCGACTGAGTTGGTGTGCAGTAATGTTGAATACGGGGTGAAGAGTCGCTATTTGACAGGTTCCGCGATGTATGGGTGTGCATGATAGCGTCTGGTCAGAGCGACCGGCTCCCACCACATTCATCAAAAAATCACGATCAAAAAAATTATCGCGCTGTGAAATGCATGTTTAAACCCCGGAGCGCTGGCGGCGATGTGTTAAAAGTAGTTTTTAACCTCCAAACCACCATATTTTTGGAAACCCAAAAAAAAAAAAATTATAAAGAATTTAGTAATATGAATACAATAATATCAGACCTGTAATATCAATTCTGCACAATTTTTTTTTTTTTTTTTTTTTTTACCTTAAAAAAAATAACTAACATGGCAGAAGTGGTCACAGAATTTTGTACATTAAAAAAAAAAAAAAAAAAAAAAACATTAATAACAATTAATTATGAATATTTAAAGATTGTTCCATTGAAATGCATTGGAGAGCGCCAGGTAGCGAGAGGTCATACCTGTCGCTGTTCAAGGTCGGACGCTGGCGCTGTGGGCTGAGGCTGGAATAATGATGAATGAGTGGCTATCTGGCGCTATCTCAGTCGCTAAGCAGGATTGCCTTGATAAATGTGTGATTGTGGAGGGGAGCCGGCGTTCTCGTGGCGGTGCCCGTCATTACCGGTCACTCACCAGTCGCTACCTGTCGCTATTCCTTCATAAATAAGGGCCTATGACGTCAGACAGGAATCTATCATATTTTACCCCTTCTATTTATTGGACTCATTTCCTTAGCACTGTTTGGCAGTCCTCCCTGAGGAAGGGGGATTAGAGACCCCCCGAAACATCGGAACTCATACGGACTGCAACTTTGCATTCATATGGACTTCGTGACTTTTGGCATGTTTTGATATTATGCTTTATTGCACCATTACAACTTAATGCATTATCATTTGGAGTACTGGTCCTTTCTGCTATTTTTTAAAGTGGACCAACACCCACTGCTGATCGGCCCGGGAATCTTATAGATTCCCCGGCCGATCAGCTCCCTGCCTGCGAGGCACCCCGATCGGGGGTGCCTCGCTGTGTGAAACCCCCCAGGACGGCCGCAAATCCTACCTGTTCCTCGTTCCAATGGCGCATGCGCGGGCCGCCGCCTCTCGCGCATCCCCCTAGCAGGGCGCGCCAGCCATTTGTGAATGGCCGGTGCGGGCGCGCTCCCTGTAAGAGGGACGCGCGAGAAGTGGCGGCGGGCGCTCTCACCTTGTCCGTCGACGGACCTCGCTTGTCCGTCGGCGGTGATTGGTGAAGCGAGTCATGTGGGTGCGGGGTCAGGTGAGTTTTTGGGGCTTTCTGGTGGGTTTCACACAGTGGGGCACCCCCGATCGGGGTGCCCCGCGGAAGTGGACCAACACCCAGGATACTGAAAATCCTGGGTGTTGGTCCACTTTAAGTCAAAGAAAATTTCAGAAAATAAAATAAAGATCATTCCACACAGTAACTGCTTTCCTTGTTCTTATAGTGCCTGTAAGGGAGACAAAAGTGTTATATTTTAATATGTGTGATATTTTGAACTTTCATAATATTTCCCTGTGTGTGTAGTATTTGTCATTTTTATTTTATGTTCAAAATGTTTGCTGGAGCTGAGGATGACCTTAATTATTATGCTTTTATAATTGGCATGGTTTGGTTCAGCTCTTAAGGTTGCTTGAATGTTAGCCACATATCTCCCTGTTTTTCTTTTAGCGTTATTTCTCTCACTGCTTAGGTCACTTACCTGGAAGAATGAATTTATCATTTCTACCCGCTGGGCAAAGCCAGTCTGCGTGTCTTCTGTCAAGTCTGCGGGCATGTTTGGGATTTCTGGTACTAGTGCTGTTTCTTTGGGCTCTCACATTCTATGGCAGATGCAGATATTGTGTAGGGCACAGCAGGCTAAGATGTGATGTGATTTGTCAAAGCATGTTGCAGATGTATGTGTCCATACCCAACTGAGGGTCGGCTAGCCTATATCAAAAGGAACCCACAATGTGTTTGTCGTGGACAGTGTGTTAGTCATCAAGCATCCTGCTGCATTTTAATAGTGTGTGTTTTGAGAAATTTCCCAATGTGTGATGTGTTTTGATCAATTTGGGTGACACTAGGATGTAATCTATTAAATTTAGACATGTTTGTTACAACATTATATATAAAAATGTATTTTACACAGCATACGTGGGTCTACCCCCCATTATCTGATGATGACCAACCTACATCACTAACCCAGATATCACACAATTCAGGGGAGGATGCCACAGAGGTATGTAAACATGTCATACTTTTCTCTTACAGATGTGAAATTAGTTTGCAGTGTGTGGCTTTTAGGTGAAACACACAACAGTGGTTGTGGTTGTAGAATTTTTCATTGGCAAACCCTATTTCAATCACCCAAACTTCACCATCACCATGTGTAGAGCAAGGAAACAGAGAAACACAACAAACAACCCAACAAACATTGGGTGGTAATCCTACAGTATGGTGAGTAACAGGACCTAGGGTCTAAAAGTGTAGCTGGTTTTGCATTGAGTAGCACTAGGCCCACATCCAGACAAAATGTGTAAAATAAACACTAGCTAGTTTGACTTTTGACATGATACATATTTAAACAGTGAATGATGTGTGTAGTACTGAGACACCATAGCTGCAACAAACATTAATACATGAGTAGAATTATAGTGGATGGTTGTTGGGGTTGTGATCCCAAATACAATTCCAAAGCATGTTGTTTAGTTATGTTTTATATTTTGAATTTGACAGCCACCATTGTTTTCTGGTGAGGATCACCAAGAAGGACCCACTAATGCCCAGTTGTATGAGCTGGGGACACAAATGCTAAAAGCACACAGAAGGGCAACTACACGTCATTCAAGAAAAGCTCTATCCTAGGCACAGGAGGCTATCCAGACACAGGAGCAACATGGCCAAATTCTTTTGGCTTTACAAGACAGTCATTGCCAAATGGCAGACTTGCTGAAGGTTCGACACCACCACGTGCAACAGCAAAATGTTTTTTCCTTGCACTGTTTGGACCATCACAAGTGCAAAACACAACACTTATACAGACTGACATTATTCCACTACCAACTTTTTCACATGTGAAACTGATACAGTGGGTAAAGATGAGTTAATGTAAATTTATGTTTGATGTATATATATATAGCACAAACGTGTGCCTGAGATTAGGCAATAAAAGTTTGAGTTTTCACATGCTAACCTGTCTCATGTCATTAATATGTATGTTGTGTCAAATGTTTTTAGCCTTAAACATAGATACATGTAACAAAGTATGATGGAGTGGACACATAAATGACAATCTGTAAATAACTAGTAACACACATGTTTTGAAAACACAAATTTTAAATGTCATAAAGAAGTATACATTTTGGCCAAAATAGCCAACGAAAAATGCTGCACAGCAGCAACATCAGTCTTGGCCCCCACCCTGCATCTTCTGCTGCAGCTCCAGCAGCATCTCCCTGGATTGCAGGACAAAATGCCAGAGCCTGCAATGCTCTTGAATCTATGTTCTAGTGATCTATGTTCAACAATGATGTTTAGCAGAAGGTCATAACAATGTGGTTGGGGTATGTACAAGCAGGGGACATTTCTTAATTTGTGATTATGAATCACAACTACCTGTGGATGCATGAAACACAACCCCCATAGTATTATATCACAAAGCACAAAAAAAATTCTACAGTCCTACTTGACAATAAGTTTGTATTTGAAGTGGGCAATACAAGCTGAGGGTAGCTCAACCACAGTTTTTCTATAGTGAGTTTTTAAGTTATGTAGACTAAACAATGGCCCATATAGCCAATGCAGGGTGAAAAATGGTCCAGGAATGTCCAAGCAACAATGAAAGGAGAAAACCAACTTGTGGATTCAGCAGACCTTCTATTGTTACATTAACAGGGGAAGAAAACGTGCATGCTCTGAACAAAGTATGATGGAGTGGGTATTAAACCGCCTCTACAGATTAAAGTGGCAACTGTACACTGGGAGTAAAACAGGAACATTGTCATGGACACATACACATGCATATTTACAAGTAGGGATGAGCGAATCGATCCGGACGAACCCGGATTCGATCCGAATTTCATGAAAAATTCGATTCGGATCGAATCCGAATTTCCCCGTGATTCGATCGCTCAAAGTTTTCCTTTAACATCCATTCATTTACATTACAGGCATTCTAAGATGGCGGACGGGACATGTCCAGACATCTACCCCGCGCCAGTGCAAGCTGGGGCAGTCACATGCAGCCTGTCAGCAGCCAGCAAGCCCGGTGACGTCACAGCGCTATTTAAGGCCGGCGGCCATCTTGCTTTTCCTCATTTCTCTATTGCATTCGTAAGAGACAGAACGCTGCTGTAGGCAGGGAGAGAGACAGTTAGACAGACAGGGACAGACAGGGACAGGCTGGAGACAGGCAGGAGACAGACAGAAAGTCAGCGAAAAACAGGGAAAGTTAGGAAAAATCGGAGGCAGTCACAGGGTGATTTTTTTTTTTTTTCATCCAGCCTGAGTGTTACTGGCTGGCTGACTGGCTTTGTTAGCGTTTTCAGGCTGCTTATACACTAACTGTGCATATATACTGAACTGATCTTAAGTCTGCTGTGAGGCATCCCATTCTGTGACTACACCAGCCTCTATTTAAGACCATAACCATTTGCACTTATTCTAATTGAAATTAGGCCTGATAAAGACACTTTTGCTGTGCATAGACTTACTGCTGCCTGCCAGGTGCACTGCTGGTTTTTGGGGCATCCCATTCTGTGACTACACCAGCCTCTATTTAAGACCATAACCATTTGCACTTATTCTAATTGAAATTAGGCCTGATAAAGACACTTTTGCTGTGCATAGCACTACTGGTACCAGGTGCACTCCTGTTGGGGCATCCCATTCTGTGACTACACCAGCCTCTATTTAAGACCATAACCATTTGCACTTATTCTAATTGAAATTAGGCCTGATAAAGACACTTTTGCTGTGCATAGCACTACTGGTCCCAGGTGCACTGCTGGTTTTTGGGGCATCCCATTCTGTGACTACACCAGCCTCTATTTAAGACCATAACCATTTGCACTTATTCTAATTGAAATTAGGCCTGATAAAGACACTTTTGCTGTGCATAGACTTACTGCTGCCTGCCAGGTGCACTGCTGGTTTTTGGGGCATCCCATTCTGTGACTACACCAGCCTCTATTTAAGACCATAACCATTTGCACTTATTCTAATTGAAATTAGGCCTGATAAAGACACTTTTGCTGTGCATAGACTTACTGCTGCCTGCCAGGTGCACTGCTGGTTTTTGGGGCATCCCATTCTGTGACTACACCAGCCTCTATTTAAGACCATAACCATTTTCACTTATTCTAATTGAAATTATGCCTGATAAAGACACTTTTGCTGTGCATAGACTTACTGCTGCCTGCCAGGTGCACTCCTGTTGGGGCATCCCATTCTGTGACTACACCAGCCTCTATTTAAGACCATAACCATTTGCACTTATTCTAATTGAAATTAGGCCTGATAAAGACACTTTTGCTGTGCATAGCACTACTGGTCCCAGGTGCACTCCTGTTGGGGCATCCCATTCTGTGACTACACCAGCCTCTATTTAAGACCATAACCATTTGCACTTATTCTAATTGAAATTAGGCCTGATAAAGACACTTTTGCTGTGCATAGCACTACTGGTCCCAGGTGCACTGCTGGTTTTTGGGGCATCCCATTCTGTGACTACACCAGCCTCTATTTAAGACCATAACCATTTGCACTTATTCTAATTGAAATTAGGCCTGATAAAGACACTTTTGCTGTGCATAGCACTACTGGTCCCAGGTGCACTCCTGTTGGGGCATCCCATTCTGTGACTACACCAGCCTCTATTTAAGACCATAACCATTTGCACTTATTCTAATTGAAATTAGGCCTGATAAAGACACTTTTGCTGTGCATAGACTTACTGCTGCCTGCCAGGTGCACTCCTGTTGGGGCATCCCATTCTGTGACTACACCAGCCTCTATTTAAAATCAAAACCATTTGCACTTATTCTAATTGAAATTAGGCCTGATAAAGACACTTTTGCTGTGCATAGCACTACTGGTCCCAGGTGCACTGCTGGTTTTTGGGGCATCCCATTCTGTGACTACACCAGCCTCTATTTAAGACCATAACCATTTGCACTTATTCTAATTGAAATTAGGCCTGATAAAGACACTTTTGCTGTGCATAGACTCACTGCTGCCTGCCAGGTGCACTGCTGGTTTTTGGGGCATCCCATTCTGTGACTACACCAGCCTCTATTTAAGACCATAACCATTTGCACTTATTCTAATTGAAATTAGGCCTGATAAAGACACTTTTGCTGTGCATAGACTTACTGCTGCCTGCCAGGTGCACTGCTGGTTTTTGGGGCATCCCATTCTGTGACTACACCAGCCTCTATTTAAGACCATAACCATTTGCACTTATTCTAATTGAAATTAGGCCTGATAAAGACACTTTTGCTGTGCATAGACTTACTGCTGCCTGCCAGGTGCACTGCTGGTTTTTGGGGCATCCCATTCTGTGACTACACCAGCCTCTATTTAAGACCATAACCATTTGCACTTATTCTAATTAAAATTAGGCCTGATAAAGACACTTTTGCTGTGCATAGACTTACTGCTGCCTGCCAGGTGCACTCCTGTGGGCATCCCATTATGTGACTACACCAGCCTCTATTTAAGACCATAACCATTTGCACTTATTCTAATTGAAATTAGGCCTGATAAAGACACTTTTGCTGTGCATAGCACTACTGGTCCCAGGTGCACTCCTGTTGGGGCATCCCATTCTGTGACTACACCAGCCTCTATTTAAGACCATAACCATTTGCACTTATTCTAATTGAAATTAGGCCTGATAAAGACACTTTTGCTGTGCATAGCACTACTGGTCCCAGGTGCACTGCTGGTTTTTGGGGCATCCCATTCTGTGACTACACCAGCCTCTATTTAAGACCATAACCATTTGCACTTATTCTAATTGAAATTAGGCCTGATAAAGACACTTTTGCTGTGCATAGACTTACTGCTGCCTGCCAGGTGCACTGCTGGTTTTTGGGGCATCCCATTCTGTGACTACACCAGCCTCTATTTAAGACCATAACCATTTGCACTTATTCTAATTGAAATTAGGCCTGATAAAGACACTTTTGCTGTGCATAGACTTACTGCTGCCTGCCAGGTGCACTCCTGTTGGGGCATCCCATTCTGTGACTACACCAGCCTCTATTTAAGACCATAACCATTTGCACTTATTCTAATTAAAATTAGGCCTGATAAAGACACTTTTGCTGTGCATAGCACTACTGGTCCCAGGTGCTCTGCTGGTTTTTGGGGCATCCCATTCTGTGACTACACCAGCCTCTATTTAAGACCATAACCATTTGCACTTATTCTAATTGAAATTAGGCCTGATAAAGACACTTTTGCTGTGCATAGACTTACTGCTGCCTGCCAGGTGCACTGCTGGTTTTTGGGGCATCCCATTCTGTGACTACACCAGCCTCTATTTAAGACCATAACCATTTGCACTTATTCTAATTGAAATTAGGCCTGATAAAGACACTTTTGCTGTGCATAGACTTACTGCTGCCTGCCAGGTGCACTGCTGGTTTTTGGGGCATCCCATTCTGTGACTACACCAGCCTCTATTTAAGACCATAACCATTTGCACTTATTCTAATTAAAATTAGGCCTGATAAAGACACTTTTGCTGTGCATAGACTTACTGCTGCCTGCCAGGTGCACTCCTGTGGGCATCCCATTATGTGACTACACCAGCCTCTATTTAAGACCATAACCATTTGCACTTATTCTAATTGAAATTAGGCCTGATAAAGACACTTTTGCTGTGCATAGCACTACTGGTCCCAGGTGCACTCCTGTTGGGGCATCCCATTCTGTGACTACACCAGCCTCTATTTAAGACCATAACCATTTGCACTTATTCTAATTGAAATTAGGCCTGATAAAGACACTTTTGCTGTGCATAGCACTACTGGTCCCAGGTGCACTGCTGGTTTTTGGGGCATCCCATTCTGTGACTACACCAGCCTCTATTTAAGACCATAACCATTTGCACTTATTCTAATTGAAATTAGGCCTGATAAAGACACTTTTGCTGTGCATAGACTTACTGCTGCCTGCCAGGTGCACTGCTGGTTTTTGGGGCATCCCATTCTGTGACTACACCAGCCTCTATTTAAGACCATAACCATTTGCACTTATTCTAATTGAAATTAGGCCTGATAAAGACACTTTTGCTGTGCATAGCACTACTGGTCCCAGGTGCACTCCTGTTGGGGCATCCCATTCTGTGACTACACCAGCCTCTATTTAAGACCATAACCATTTGCACTTATTCTAATTGAAATTAGGCCTGATAAAGACACTTTTGCTGTGCATAGTAGTACTGCTGCCAGGTGCACTCCTGTTGGGGCATCCCATTCTGTAACATACCATTAGCCTTTACATTTACTGTAAGCTGCACAGTTATTTAAAGAAATTTGGCCTGTATGAGCCTGCTTACACACTGCTGCTGTGTGCATATATACTGATCTCAAGTCTGCTTGGGGCATCCCATTCTGTAACATCCCATTAGCCTCTGTATTTACTCTAAGCTGCAAACTTATTTAAAGAAATTTGGCCTGTATGAGCCGGCTTACACACTGCTGCTGTGTGCATATATACTGATTTCAAGTCAGCTTTGGGGCATCCCATTCTGTAACATACCATTAGCCTCTGCATTTACTCTAAGCTGCACAGTTATTTAAAGAAATTTGGCCTGTATGAGCCTGCTTACACACTGCTGCTGTGTGCATATATACTGATCTCAAGTCTGCTTGGGGCATCCCATTCTGTAACATCCCATTAGCCTCTGTATTTACTCTAAGCTGCAAACTTATTTAAAGAAATTTGGCCTGTATGAGCCTGCTTACACACTGCTGCTGTGTGCATATATACTGATCTCAAGTCAGCTTTGGGGCATCCCATTCTGTAACATACCATTAGCCTCTGCATTTACTCTAAGCTGCACAGTTATTTAAAGAAATTTGGCCTGTATGAGCCTGCTTACACACTGCTGCTGTGTGCATATATACTGATCTCAAGTCTGCTTGGGGCATCCCATTCTGTAACATCCCATTAGCCTCTGTATTTACTGTAAGCTGCAAACTTATTTAAAGAAATCTGGCCTGTATGAGCCTGCTTACACACTGCTGCTGTGTGCATATATACTGATCTCAAGTCTGCTTGGGGCATCCCATTCTGTAACATCCCATTAGCCTCTGTATTTACTCTAAGCTGCAAACTTATTTAAAGAAATTTGGCCTGTATGAGCCTGCTTACACACTGCTGCTGTGTGCATATATACTGATCTCAAGTCAGCTTTGGGGCATCCCATTCTGTAACATACCATTAGCCTCTGTATTTACTCTAAGCTGCACAGTTATTTAAAGAAATTTGGCCTGTATGAGCCTGCTTACACACTGCTGCTGTGTGCATATATACTGATCTCAAGTCTGCTTGGGGCATCCCATTCTGTAACATCCCATTAGCCTCTGTATTTACTCTAAGCTGCAAACTTTTTTAAAGAAATTTGGCCTGTATGAGCCTGCTTACACACTGCTGCTGTGTGCATATATACTGATCTCAAGTCAGCTTTGGGGCATCCCATTCTGTAACATCCCATTAGCCTCTGTATTTACTCTAAGCTGCAAACTTATTTAAAGAAATTTGGCCTGTATGAGCCTGCTTACACACTGCTGCTGTGTGCATATATACTGATCTCAAGTCAGCTTTGGGGCATCCCATTCTGTAACATACCATTAGCCTCTGCATTTACTGTAAGCTGCACAGTTATTTAAAGTAATTTGGGCTATATGAGCCTGCTTAGACACTGTTGCTGTGTGCATATATACTGATCTCAAGTCAGCTTTGGGGCATCCCATTCTGTAACATCCCATTAGCCTCTGTATTTACTCTAAGCTGCACACTTATTTAAAGTAATTTGGCCTGTTGGAGCCTGCTTATCCACTGTTGCTGTGCATATATACTGATCTCAGGTCTGCTGTGGGGGCATCCCATTCTGTAACATAACATAACCTACCTCTCTTATTTACACTAAGCAGCTCTCTTATTTAAACTAAGCAGGCCTCTTGGAGGCTGATTGTCCACTTTTTGGTGTGCATTTATATTCGGTTTCATATACAGTGGGGTATCCCAATTTGTAAGATAACCTACCCCAACCATGTAAACTAAATAGGCCTGTTGCAGCCTGAGTTTCTCTGATTGCGTATGGCCTGCATTACAATCTGTCTCTTTCAATGACACTGCTGCCTGGGGTATCCCAATTTGTAAGATAACCTACCCCAACCATGTAAACTAAAGGTTACGTCCTTCCAGAAGGAAAACTTATGCCGAACACTATTTTTGTTAGGGGCATTGACCTTTGGATTGATCGGCATGAAATTAAGGTTTTTTTTTCAAAGTATGGCGCTGTAAAGAAGGTCAAAATTATGTCTCATACTTGGATTATTGTTACTTTTTGTTCAGCTTGAAATATACCAGGCCACACGGGCATCCCAAGGCACATGCTATTTTAACCCTATCTGTTATACAACATAAGCGTTGATCAGCATAAGCTGCTTTATTAAGCTACTTCAGTTTGCACTTGTTTTTGACTGCTTTTAATAAACCAGGCCGCAGGGCACCCCAAAGCTGCACCTTGCACCCTATCTGGTATACAACATAAGCGTTGATCAGCATCAGCTTCATTAAGCTACTTCAGTTTGCACTTCCTTTTTGACTGCTTTCATTTAACCAGGCCGCAGGGCACCCCAAAGCTGCACCTTGCACCCTACCTGTTTATACTAAATAAGCATCTACAGCCTCAGCTTTATTAAGTCATTGCATTTTGAATTGGTTTTGGTCTGCTTTAAATACACCAGGCCACAGGGCATCCCAAACCTGCATGTTGCACCCCATCTGTTATACTAAATAAGCGTTGATCAGCATCAGCTTTATTAAGCTATTGCATTTTGCATTGGTTTTTGTACTGCTGCCAAAACACTAGCCCATATGGGCATCCCAAACCAGCACATGTCACCCTATCTGTTATACTAAATAAGCTTCTACAGGACCTTTTTTTATTTATTTATTTTTATTTATATAGAGTTGTAATAGCTTATATTGTGAGGTAAATCTGCCATTTTGCAGCATAATATAGAGCAGCCCCTGTGTAAATCTGAGGGGCAATAGCTTATATAGTGAGGTAAATTTGCCATTTTGCTTCGTTATATAGAGCAGGCCCTGTGTAAATCTGAGGGGCAATAGCTTATATTGTGAGGTAAATTTGCCATTTTGCAGCATAATATAGAGCAGCCCCTGTGTAAATCTGAGGGGCATTAACTTATATAGTGAGGTGAATTTGCCATTTTGCTTCATTATATAGAGCAGCCCCTGTGTAAATCTGAGGGGCAATAGTTTATATTATGAGGTAAATTCATGGTTTTGCACCATTATATGGAGCAGCCCCTGTGTAAATCTGAGGGGCAATAGCTTATATTGTGAGGTAAATTTGCCATTTTGCTTCATTATATAGAGCAGCCCAGTTGCCATCTAAATCAACTACTGTCCGGCCAGTACAGCTTTTCCAGGGCAAACTCTGCTAGTTGCGGACACAAGTCAAGTTTGGCTTCCCAGCAAATCCAGTGGATCCTGAAGGTGTGTTGGCATGGTCATGTCAAGGTATGACATGACCTGCTGTTTGAGGTCCAGCTCCAGGTCTTCCTGCAGCTCATGAGTAGACTCACTATGCGGGTGTAGAAAGCTACTTACTAGCGACTGAAGACTGAGGCTGCTGCTGATGGAGCTGCTGCTGCTGCTGCTCCTTCCACCCCCCCAGCAGCCATGGCAGTGGAAGGTGATCGCAGAGGTCCCCCCGAGTCAGACCTGCGGGAGTATGGGCCATGGCACAGATAGAAATCGCCCAACTGACTACGTGGGATGTCTCTGTAGTAGGTCAGTTTTTCCTCCCTCTCAGTGGGCGTAAAAAATGCCCCCATTTTGTGCCGGAAGCGAGGGTCCAATAAGTTGGAGAGCCAGAAGTCTTCCCGCTGACAAATGGAGACAATTCTGCGCTCACTAGTACGCAAGCATGTGAGCATGCATCGTGCCATTTGTGCAAGTGACTCGGAGGGACTACCTGTCTCCATCTCCACTGTAAACTGCCACGGTGTGTCTGGGTCCTCTGTCTCGCCTTCCTCACAACCCTCTAGCTCCTGTGGCTGCTCCTGCTCCTCCTCTCCTGTCAGATGACTAGATAAAATGGTCATTTTGTGAAACCTAAACTGTGGTTTACTGTGCCCCACCCCCTCCTCCTCCTCCACTTCAGCCCCCACAGGCTTCATGTGGCTGTGAAATGTATGTGCCATGTCTCCAGTGCCCTGACCAGCCATGCTTTCCAACATGTGTTGTAGTACATGAAGCAGTGGAATCTCATCGTTCATCTCATAGTCCTGGCAACTGACTAATAAAGTAACTTCCTCAAAGGGCCTGAGCAAACGGTCGGTGTCACGTATGAGCTGCCAATGGTTTACATTGAATTTACACAGGGGTGTCCCCCTATCCGTTTGGATCATCCAGAAATCCGTGATGGCTTTTCTCTGTTCCTATAGTGCAGTGGTCCTCAACCCTGTCCTCAAGGCCCACCAACATGTCATGTTTTTTGGATCTCCAAATAGCCAGCTCTATTGCTCTGCAGCTGCACTAATTACTCCACCTGTGCATCTTTGTGGAGATCTACAAAACCTGGCCTGTTGGTGGGCCTTGAGGACAGGGTTGGGGACCACTGCTATAGTGGATCCTGCATATGGAGGGTGGAATTGCAACGGGTGGAAACATCGCAAATCAGACTATGTTGGGGTACACCGTTGTGACGCTGAGGCTCAATAAGGTTGTGCTTGGTGGTGTAGGAGTGCCAGAAGTGCATGCTAACTTTCTTTCCTGTTGTTCGGATGTCTTTCAGATGGGGGCAAGACTTCAGAACTAGACTGAAGACGTGTGCCATGTCAGGACGCATGACTCTGGCTTCCTTGTCGCAGCGCAAACAAGATGTTCTTCCAAGTGTCAGTCACCATGGGTCCAAATTTGCAGTTTTCGTGGATTAAGCAATGCTTTCATGGATTGAGTTCTCATTTTTAGTAGTTCCTCCCATGTGTGACTCTGTTGGTCAAGGAAAACCATGTGAAGAACAGAGTGAAACCACAATCACCAAGGGGGCCTAAAAGGATATATATTGTCCACCATGAGTCCATAGTTACAGCTCCAGACGTAGACAACACTGTGCACTTTGGTACACACTGACAGGCTAAAGGACTGGCCCACCTTCTGTTCAACAACCATGCAATGGGACTCTCCACCTCGGCTCGGCACAAGCCATCAGTTCTCTGAAAGGTCCACCACTGGGTAATGCAGCAGGCTGGACTTATGGTGACGCTGTCTGAGAGGAGAAATCCCTCAGACATCAAGATTAAAAATTCCAAGAATTTTTGAGGGCTAATTATTCAGAGGCAAATGATAGCTAGTTGTTTCTGATTTAATTACAAGGTGGAAACACACCCTCAAACAAAACTTCCCTTTGGCAATACTATTGCATTTGTCTATTCATAATTTTATGTATATATACTAACTAACCTACTTTTTCTCCACAGGATTGTGGATGCAACATGAAAAACTGACACATCGCTGAGTAGCTGATTTTTTCTATCAACAGTCCCCAATAATTCACTGCTGCTGCTGCCGCCACCACCGCAGACTCCAGGGACCCTCTTCCACTACCTCGGCTTGCAACACCTCCTCCCACGACACTCTCCTCATCACTAATTGCCGGCTAGTGGAAGAAGAGGCGAGTGTCTCCTCCACTTCTTGGCTGGGCAGTAGCTGCTGAATTTTATGATTATCAGATCTTCATCAATGGATAGTGGAGCTGAACCCAAAGCATAACAGACAGACAGTTGACTGGGGGTGTCAGATGCCACTTGCAGTGGACTGCTTTTGCAGCACTTGGAGACAAAGTTGCTTCATTGGCTGACACAATGACTGGTAAAGCTGTGGAACATATGGTTTAAAAGCAAAAATAACCATTTGTTTTTATATGAAAAAGACCCTGGTTTATACATACTTTTTTTTTTCCAGAGACTGCCCTGCGTGGAAATGAATGGCGCATGGATCAGCCAAGCTTTCCTCCCAACAATGCCTGATGTATTCCAGTAGATTGTTGACGGGGCCAGACCAACACTAAAGAAAGATGGATCGTGCAAAACAGATTTAAGGCGCTGCTCTCCAGTTACAGACATTCCTCCGCATCGGACCACAAGTAAGTATTGATAAAAAATCCTTTACGTTACTCTTACTTTTTATTAATATTCTTCGGATAAGACGGATCAGACATGATTCCAGATTAAAAATTCCAAGGATTTTTGAGGGCTAATTAGTCAGAGGCAATGATACCTTGTTGTTTCTGATTTAATTAAAAGGTCGAAACACACCCTCAAACAAAACTTCACTTTGGCAATACTTTTGCATTTTCTTATTCATAATTTTATGTAAATATTACTAACTAAGCTACTTTTTCTCCACATGACTCTCCACAGGGTGTGATTCATCCAATTTTTGGGCTCCTGAAGCCAACCCCAGTGTCTCTTTAAAGTAATATTTGGGCTCCTGCTGCTGCTGCTGCCAACTCCAGGGTGTGAATCATCCAATTTTTGGGCTCCTGAAGCCAACTCCAGTGTCTCTTTAAAGTAATATTTGGGCTCCTGCTGCTGCTGCTGCCAACTCCAGGGTGTGATTCATCCAATTTTTGGGCTCCTGAAGCCAACTCCAGTGTCTCTTTAAAGTAATGTTTGGGCTCCTGCTGCTGCTGCTGCTGCCAACTCCAGGGTGTGATTCATCCAATTTTTGGGCTCCTGAAGCCAACCCCAGGGTCTCTTTAAAGTAATGTTTGGGCTCCTGCTGCTGCTGCTGCTGCCAACTCCAGGGTGTGATTCATCCAATTTTTGGGCTCCTGAAGCCAACCCCAGGGTCTCTTTAAAGTAATGTTTGGGCTCCTGCTGCTGCTACTGCTGCTGCCAACTCCAGGGTGTGAATCATCCAATTTTTGGGCTCCTGAAGCCAACTCCAGTGTCTCTTTAAAGTAATATTTGGGCTCCTGCTGCTGCTGCTGCCAACTCCAGGGTGTGATTCATCCAATTTTTGGGCTCCTGAAGCCAACTCCAGTGTCTCTTTAAAGTAATGTTTGGGCTCCTGCTGCTGCTGCTGCTGCCAACTCCAGGGTGTGATTCATCCAATTTTTGGGCTCCTGAAGCCAACCCCAGGGTCTCTTTAAAGTAATGTTTGGGCTCCTGCTGCTGCTGCTGCTGCTGCCAACTCCAGGGTGTGATTCATCCAATTTTTGGGCTCCTGAAGCCAACCCCAGGGTCTCTTTAAAGTAATGTTTGGGCTCCTGCAGCTGCTGCTGCTGCTGCTAACTCCAGGGTGTGAATCATCCAATTTTTGGGCTCCTGAAGCCAACCCCAGGGTCTCTTTAAAGTAATTTTTGGGCTCCTGCTGCTGCTGCTGCTGCCAACTCCAGGGTGTGATTCATCCAATTTTTGGGCTCCTGAAGCCAACCCCAGGGTCTCTTTAAAGTAATGTTTGGGCTCCTGCTGCTGCTGCTGCCAACTCCAGGGTGTGATTCATCCAATTTTTGGGCTCCTGAAGCCAACTCCAGTGTCTCTTTAAAGTAATATTTGGGCTGCTGCTGCCAACTCCAGGGTGTGAATCATCCAATTTTTGGGCTCCTGAAGCCAACTCCAGTGTCTCTTTAAAGTAATATTTGGGCTCCTGCTGCTGCTGCTGCCAACTCCAGGGTGTGATTCATCCAATTTTTGGGCTCCTGAAGCCAACCCCAGGGTCTCTTTAAAGTAATATTTGGGCTGCTGCTGCTGCTGCTGCTGCCAACTCCAGGGTGTGAATCATCCAATTTTTGGGCTCCTGAAGCCAACCCCAGTGTCTCTTTAAAGTAATGTTTGGGCTCCTGCTGCTGCTGCTTGCAACTCCAGGGTGTGATTCATCCAATTTTTGGGCTCCTGCTGCTGCCAACTCCAGGGTCTCTTTAAAGCAATGTTTGGGCTCCTGCCCCTCATAGTGATGCCACTTCAACTCTCTGCAATTGTGCCGCTCTGCGATTCTATTAGCGATGCCTCTGATCTGCATGTGATATTTATTCAAAGTATTATTTAACTAACCCAGCACGCATCCTGTGCGTGTTACAGCAAGGCAGAATGGTTTACAACCCTATTGAGGCTCTAGGAGGCTCAGAAATAGCCATTTTTAATAGCGATTCGTCGCGAATAAATTCGAGTCGAAACGATTTTTGTCGGAAAATTCGGCGAATCAGTCGAATCGAATTTTTCAAAAGTTCGCTCATCTCTATTTACAAGGTTCTTGGCACACATCACATCACTCTTGATCACAGCTCTGGCATTGGGCCATGCTGCTGGACCCTCCTTGAGCCTGGTGGGGACAAGATTGAGTGGTTGACATGCTGGTTGCCCGTCAACATCTGTGTGGATATAAATACAATATATACAAATATAAGAACTAGCAGTAAAATGTTGAAAGACATTTTAAACTATATTTTCTATGAAGGATTTAGATGTGGGCAAGTGTTATGTTAGGTATAATATAATACCATCTCAACACAAATGAGCCATGCAGCTAAATGTTCAATATTTGCAGATAAATGAAGATATACCACTGTTACACTACACAAGCAATTCCACACGTACATGTGAAATAATGACCTGTTGAGAAACCTAAAAAAACACAGGATGCATAGAAGTGGTGATGTTTTTTATCAAAATAATACATTCAGGGGTGCAACTTTACCAAGGGTGTGGAGGTGGTAAAAAATATTTACACTAGACTCTAACAAATGATTTTGCAAACAGTAATAGCCTTAAAACCAATAAGCAAGGGGACTCACTAGGGACAAGGCGAGTCCAGCTCCGAGGGGCTAACCTCCTCTCTCTCACTCCCAGACACCTCAGTGAGTGTGGTGGAGTCCCTCACTTCCTCCGCGACTTGCCCCAGCGGTAGCCGATTTCTCTTCAGAGGAGCTGAGGGCACACACCCCCCCACATCACTGGCACACTTGACTTGGGACTCCACTTTCTCGTCCCCTTCCTCTTCTGGGTCCTTGACTTGAGGGCACTTCCCCCGCTTACTTATCCGAATCCATCACTCTGGTGTGGGGGAGAGTGCCTTTCCCATGCCTTCCCAGGGGAGGCCTCTTATCTGTGGAGACATAACAAAGCAGAAAATGCATCAAAGCAACAGGGCAGATGAAAGAGTTTGGGTGTATACTCTACTTGCCAAATGCGTAGGCATTGTACAGCTGATAGACCTCATCGAGCTCCCGGCGCATAAAATCAGATCACCTCTGCTGAATGGCCTTTGGCCACAGTGAAACATTAAAGCACTGGAAGACCGTGGCCTTCACCACCTCTACGATTTGGCTCATGCGTCCCTTGGCATAAATGTATTCCATAACACAGAAATCATAGATGCACACAAATGAAACAAAAACATACAAAAAATAAATTAATACAACACACAAATGATTTGACAAAATACATATTAAAATAACTACATAAACACACAACTACAACATTAAAATTTATTTTTGTTGGCTAAAAAAGTCAAAACATAAAAATGAGGGGACATAAATAAAAAAACGCTAATCACCACACTAAATGTGTAAGCTGAAAAAATGTTCAGATTTATTTTTACATAAAAAAACGCTAAAATCAGTAATGCTGCTACAGAAAAAATAGTACCAAAAAACCTCAAGATGAAATGCAGCTCCAACCACCATAAATAAATAAATGGATGCCCTGATGCATGAAAAAAAGGCCGCCACTGAGCCCATTCAGCAATATGTAAAGCCAAAGGAGAGTCTTCAGCACAGCAGCTCCAAAATAGCAATATCAAAATATAACTTTTACTAAATATGCATTAAAATTGTGTCACACACAGGGACCGACCGTCGCATTCCCAAACCAGGCGGGCAACAAGTTTTAGGGGAGCACCCCATTATCAAGTAGCCTAGATTTGCTTACCTTGTCCAGGCATTTTAAATTGTACCAGTATTCCAATGCAGCATGCAGGAAGCAATAGGCATCCGGACCAGAGAGAGGCAGTCAGCTATGCCGCTCAATTTTTGCAGCCAATGGACAACAACATACATCACAGCCAAACAGGCTGCATGTATTATTCTAGCTAGGTAAGCCTCACTAATAAAAAAGGCTAGGCAATAAGTGGAAACGCTAACAAATACATACATAATGAACTTTTAAGAAGAAAGCACACGCACCATGCAGGAAGAGAAAAAATGTGGCCATTGACCCGAAGGTCAACATGCTGCCTCAACATTTTTGAGGGGAATAACCCTTCTTCAGATGAGCTGGAGGAAGTGCTGGGGAACGTATTTCTGAGGTGTTTGGGGGGAGCCATCTTAATCCCACAGAGGAAAACCGGAAGTGCATAGAGCGAAACAGAAAGCAGATCCTTTCACTGCACCGCTAATAGAGAACACAATGTAGCACCCCAAGGGAGAGCCGCCCAAGGCAATGCTACATATAACCAGGACAATGCTGCAGCGAACGATAGGTAGTGCCAGTTAAATGCATCTGACGCTCAGCGTCAATGCTATAAAACTGGACGCTCTGGCAACGACCACCAAATGCCATATGAAAAAAGTCTGTTTCTCAACACATATACATCAGCGCTAGAGGTAAACCACATGGAATGATATTGTGGAAACACTGTACCACTGACACTGCAATGGCAGACCAACACATACAATTCTGCATAAAAAATAAAAATTCAACAATAGGAGAACCAACTATTTAAGTGCAAACAAGTTGAATCAAATGTTATTTATACACAATCAAATTAAAAAGCATTGAATTGTATGGGATTACGCTACTGAGCGACAGGTGCTACGTGGAGTTGCTGAACATACTGCATCGGCACATTAGACTGAGCCGATGTTAGTAATACATGTGACGCTACATGACGCTATTAGAGGCGCTCATCAGTTTGACTTTCATATATGTGACTTTCACGCCCGATATTCACCTGACTCTATGTGGTACTACATGGTGTTAGTGCTTCTTAAATAAGGCCATATATAAACCTATTGTGCATTTTAGCACAGGTGCATTTTAAATAAAAAGATTACATTTTTGGAAGGCTTATGAAATTACTCTATGAAATTACTATGTGACTACATATATAAACATGCTAACCTGCAAAAATAAACTGACAAATATTGGAATTTGAGATTCTACTGATTATAATACACATACATGTATGTACTGAAATGAGATAGTAATTAGAATTAGATATAATTATCCTTAAAAGGTTGCTACAGCTGAATAATGAGGTGGCATATTTACTTTTGCATATATTACCTAAACCTCAGGCAGTCAAGTTTAGTGGCCCCAGCTAATACTGTGCGCCAGCAGATGTAACTTCTTTTAAATGTAGATGAGACTCTTGACTCTGGAAGATAGCTGATGCTCACATATGTTTGGATGTCAAATGGCAGCTAATGAAAACTATTTCCAACAGGAAACATGATAATGAGGTATAGGAGAATAGCACATTTAAAGTTCCTTGTTTACTGATATATATTTATTATATCTATATATATGTCTGGTGGAAATATTTATATTTATTATGCAGTTATAAGTGAAAAAAGACTTGATTTTTTTTTTCTTGGCCAAATTTCCTGAGTGTCAGCGGAGACAGTCTGGTTCGGAAACCCTCCGGCCGCATAGTCTGCACTTTTAATTGGCATTTGATACTCCTTAACCCCTCCTTAATGTGAGACTCACGTAGCTGACTCTAAACCCCCACACAAAAAAAGTATAAAAGGTAAAAACTCACCTGGCCCCTCGTTGGATCAGGCCAGGACTTCTCTTCACACGGGGGGCATCCGATTCCCCCTCTTCTCTCTTCTGAAAAGCGCCTGGAATTTTGACCCCCCCGCTTTGGCCGCTGCCGAAGTCAACAGTTAAGGCTGGATATGCTGGGTAGGGGGGACCCCATGTCATTTTTTTAGGGGTTGGGGGTTTAAGGGATTTTAAATGGGCCTGGCCCTTCTGCTATAAAAGGCTTCCAGCAGCAGGGGAGCAGAAGCCAGAGTGATTGGTGAGGGAAGAGGAGAAATGGGTAAGTATTAAAAAAAATATATATATTTTTATTCTCAGTGTGTGAGTGTGTGTTTTTATATTTAACCCATTGTGAACTGGTAAGGGGCCCATGAGACCCCTATACCAGTTCACAAGGCTAGCGGGTGACTTGCTATTAACTCCCAGCCCCCCTATTACCTGCCTCCCCAAAGCCAAGGAGGGAGCAGAGGGGCTCGGGACCAATTTAGGCGGTTTTAACCCTTTATTGTGTAGATAGCATATTTATATTTTATTTATATCATATTTTGTTTGTGGTACTGTATTTTAGTTGTGGTACTTTGTAATCAGGAGAAATGGGGCTTTCACATGCAATATGGCTTTCTTTAATAAAACAAATGTTTTAATTAAAATAAAGGGGTCAATTTTCTAAAAATGTAATTTTTTTTTTTGTTGTTTATTTTATGCAAAAATATTTAAAAAAACTGTAAAAAAATTACAGCCTAAACTCTGCTGCAAAATATATATATATCATTTTCCTGGAAATTCCAGCAAAAATTAGGGTTAAACATGGAGCAAAATTATTAAAAATGTCTTGTATGTCTTGTCAACAGAGGGTGACAAAATTTCAAGTGAATGTTGGGTAGTGTTCTGTTTGGAGGACCTTGTGCTTTCAGATTTAGCTTGTTTTTTCTTATTTGCATCTTGATATTTTATTTATTTTGCTTTTTTATACATTTTTTTGTGCAATCTAAGAATGGGCACATTTAGAAAGCTTAACATGTTTACTTTCCGGGAGTATATGGGGTTTATGGGGGTATTCCAAATGTAAAGGGTTGTTTTGGTTAAAAAAGTGCAAAAAGTAAAATTACCATTACTCGCAGGCTTTACTTTGAGGTGTTTGGCAACTCTCCCCTATGCATGTTGGGTATTGTTCTGTTTTGGGGACCTTGCTTTTTCAGATTTAACTTGTTTTTTTCTTGTTTGCAATTATTTTTTTAGCAAAATGTGGCTTTGATTCTTCTTTTTTATTCATAGGGAAACTCTGTGCAACCAAAGAACACACTAAAAAAAAGGCCAAACAAGACATTCCATGTTGAAGCCCAGACATTGCTGAAAAAAAAACAATATTTAATTTTCCTGGGAAATCCCTCGAAATCCCTTCAAAAATCACAGTTGAACATGTGTAGCGCAAAATAATGGAATATGGTCTGGCAACAGAGGGTGACAAAAACTCTAGGGTTAATGCCAGGAATTCTCCTTCATGACATCTAGAAAATCCCCCTGACTTGGCGGACCTGCAGAGAGGATGCCTCCCGGTGGGGGACAGTTGGAGGGAGAAACGATAATGATTAGTTTTGATTTTAAAAATATATCTTTTTTTCTTTTTTAACTGTTCGTGAACTAGTTAGCTGACCAAGGGACCCCAAGTGACAAACTAGCAAGATCTGGGTCGAATCTAGCTTTGGCCCATCACTAGACAAAATACTGTAGCAAAATTGTAACATCAGGCATTTCCTCACCATATCATACCACACTGTATAAGCTACTTAAACCAAAACAGCAACCAAAATGGGTGTTATTCCAATAGAGGGGCATCCAGAGTGTCAGTGTGCCCCTGCCCTTGTCCCACATTGTCCAAAGGCTTCTACTGGATATCCAGCTGATAGCAACCACGTTGTCACGGACCGGATGGAGCGGACTCGGGTGTGGATCCACTTTAACTGTGGAACCGATGGCGGGTACCGTGTCAGGGGAGCGGAGTCTAAGGGGCCACAGGTATTCACCAGAGCCCACCGCAAGGCAGGTTGGTTTTGTGCGGCGAGTGACCCCCAGGTCACTACCCCCCAACAGCGGCCCAGTCCCACAGTCAGCCGAGGTTCAGCAAGGTACACAAGTGGCAGGCAAAAGGCGTAGTAAGTACAGGCAGAGGTCGGGGCTGGCAGCACAGGTTCACAGAAAAGGTGAGTAGCCGAGGTCAGGGCAGGCAGCAAAGGTTCAGAGTCGGGGACAGGCAGAGGTCGGTACACAGGTGAGCAATCCAAGTATGTCTGACTTTCAACAAGCATGGAGAGACCAAGATCCGGCACTGAAGGAAGGAAGTGCCTGTTTAAATAGGGGAAGATGATGCAGGATTGGATGACATAAACACCAATCAGTGCTGTACAGGCCCTTTAAATCTCAGGGATCCTGTGCGCTCGCCCTCTAGTGGACGGAGACGTGTGCGCACCTGACCATGCAAGGAGGAAGCATTGGGGGAAGGGCGACAGCTGGAAGCAGCCCTGAGGGAAGATGGATGACGGCTGCATGCCGCCATGGAGGTAACTAACAGTACCCCCCCTTGGGTCTCCCCTTCTTCTTGGGACCAAGAAAATCTGAGATGAGACTACGGTCTAGAATATTCTCTTCGGGCTCCCAAGATCTTTCTTCAGGTCCACAGCCTTCCCAGTCGACCAAGAAATATCTTTTTCCTCTGGAGAGCTTAGAAGCCAGAATCTCCTTCACTGAAAAGGTATCCTCGTTGCCCGAGATTGGGGCAGGCACCAAAGTTTTAGGAGAGAATCGATTGACAATAACTGGCTTCAACAGAGAGACGTGAAAAGAATTGGGAATTCGCAGTGAAGTCGATAGGTGAAGCTTATAGCAAACTGGATTGATCTGTAGTTTGATCTTGTATGGCCCCAAGTAACGGGGGCCCAATTTGTACCTAGGAATTTTGAAGCGGATGTATTTTGCTGACAGCCACACCTTATCTCCTGGAGAATAAACAGGCGGAGCTCTTCTCCTTTTATCAGCGCTAACCTTCATGTGGGCGGAAGCTTGACAAAGGGAACGCTGTGTTTCTTGCCAGATGGTGGAGAAATCCTGTGTGAGATCGTCCACGGCGGGCACTCCGGAGGACGTGGATAAAGGCAAAGGCGGAAGGAGTTGACGGCCGTACACCACCAAAAACGGGGACTTCCTTGTGGACTCAGAATCCTTAAAATTATACGAGAATTCCGCCCAAGGCAACAGATCGACCCAATCGTTCTGACGCGCTGAAACTAAATGGCGAAGATAATGCCCGAGAATCTGGTTGACTCTTTCCACCTGGCCGTTAGACTGGGGATGATAAGCGGAGGAAAAGTCCAGTTTAATTTTCATTTGTTTACAAAGAGCTCTACAGAACTTGGACACAAACTGCACACCTCTGTCAGACACAATATGTGTAGGTAGACCATGAAGTCGAAAGATATGCTTCAGGAAGTATTTAGCCAACAGAGGAGCTGACGGGAGGCCGGGCAAAGGAACAAAATGCGCCATCTTAGAAAACCTATCCACTACCACCCAAATTACAGTATTGCTATGCGAAGAAGGGAGGTCGGTAATAAAGTCCATAGCAATGTGTGTCCATGGGGTATCCGGAATAGGAAGTGGGTGGAGTAGGCCAGCAGGTCTTTGGCGAGGGGTTTTGTCGCGAGCGCAGGTGGTACAGGCCTGAACGAATTCGGTCACATCCTTTTCAAAAGAAGGCCACCAATAATATCGAGAAATGATAGAACAAGACTTCCTGATACCGGCATGGCCGGCTACATGGGAAGAATGCCCCCATTCTAATATTTTGCGACGTTGGCGGGCTGGCACAAAGGTCTTTCCCGGCGGTGCTTGTACAAGAGTAGCGGGGGCAGAGTGGACAAGGCGTTCAGGCGGGATGATATGTTGTGGCAAATTATAGGCTCCCCTCAGGTCAAGCTTGGAGAAGACTCTGGCCCCACGCAGTCGGTCAAATAATTCGGCAATCAAGGGCAAAGGGTAGCAATTTTTAACGGTAATCTTATTGAGGCCGCGGTAATCAATACAAGGGCGAAGAGAGCCATCTTTTTTTGCCACAAAGAAGAACCCCGTGCCTGCTGGAGAGGAAGACTTCCGTATGAACCCTTTCTGAAGATTTTCTCGAATATACTCCGACATGGCTTGAGTCTCAGGAGCCGAGAAAGGGTAAATTCGGCCACGTGGAGGAGTGGTACCCGGAAGGAGGTCTATAGGGCAATCGTAGGGGCGGTGAGGCGGAAGTACCTCTGCTTGTTTCTTGCAGAATACATCAGCATAGGTCAGGTAGATCTCAGGCAAGCCAGGTAATGGTGCTGAAGCAGGAATGGGTCGAACAGGGACAGACTTCAGGCACCTCTTAAAGCATGCTGCACCCCAAGTCCTTATATCGCCAGTGGTTCAGTCAAGCGTGGGATCATGACGTTGGAGCCAAGGAAGGCCTAGAAGAATCTGAGAGGTGCAATTAGGGAGGACGTAGAACTTAACATTCTCTTGATGGAAAAGTCCAATTCTAAATAGGAGGGGAACGGTGCGATAGCACACAGTACAGTACAGCCTATCACCATTGACTGAGGCGATAAATAAGGGTCTTGCAAGGCGATTCACCGGAATATTATGTTTATTGACCAAGGCAGCCTCTATAAAGTTCCCTGCGGAGCCAGAGTCCAAAAAGGCGGTTAAATTCAAGGAGGTGGTAGGTGAGATGGAAAGTTGAACAGGAACAGTGAGCCGTGGAGAGGAAGCACATACACCCAGGGACGCCTCTCCCACCGCCACTAGGTGTGCCCGTTTTCCCTGACGTGGAGGGCGAATAGGACAGTCCTTCAAAAAATGCTCAGAACCACTGCAGTACAGATAAAGTTTCTCGTTCCTTCTGCGAGTTCTCTCCAATTGGGTCAAGCGGAATCGATCGACCTGCATGGCCTCCTCACTGGGAGGTACATGTGCGGACAAAGGGTTTTGAAATACTGGAGCCAAACGGGATGCCCTCCTAGGGTGCTGAGAGTCTCTTTCTTGGCGGAATTCCTCACGCCTCTCAGTAAAGCGCACATCAATGCGTGTGGCCAGATGGATAAGATCATTGAGAGATGAAGGCAAGTCACGAGCCGCAAGAGCATCCTTAATTTTACTTTCTTGAAGCAGGCACACAAGGCCTCATTATTCCAAGACAATTCGGAGGCAAGAGTGCGGAACCGAATGGCGTATTCACCAACGGACAACTCGCCCTGGACCAAGTTCAAAAGAGACGATTCAGCAGATGAAGCCCTGGGCAGGTTCCTCAAAGACCTGGCGAAACTCAGAGACAAAGGTGTGAATACTGGAGGAGACAGGGTCATTGCGATCCCACAAGGGAGTGGCCCAGGCCAAAGCCTTTCCAGAAAGCAAACTGATAACAAAGGCCACCTTAGCTCGTTCAGTGGGGAATAGATCCACCAACAACTCCAAGTGCAGGGAACATTGGGCAAGGAACCCTCGGCATAACTTGGCATCCCCATCATATTTAGCCGGCAAGGAGAGACGGACTCTGGCAGAAGATGCTACCGGGGGCTGTGGCGGCAATGCTGGAGCCGGTGATGGAACTTGCTGTTGCTGAATCGTTAATAATTGCTGCATCATGTCAGAGAGTTGATTAATCTGGCGGGACTGCATAGCCACTATAGCAGGCAATTCAGTGGCATCCGGCAGCGGCACCTCAGCAGGATCCATGGCCGGATTTTACTGTCACGGACCGGATGGAGCGGACTCGGGTGTGGATCCGCTTTAACTGTGGAACTGTGGAACCGATGGTGGGTACCATGTCAGGGGAGCGGAGTCTAAGGGGCCACCGGTATTCACCAGAGCCCACCGCAAGGCAGGTTAGTCTTGTGCGGCAAGTGACCCCCAGGTCGCTACCCCCCAACAGCGGCCCAGTCCCACAGTCAGCCGAGGTTCAGCGAGGTACACAAGTGGCAGGCAAAAGGCGTAGTAAGTAGAGGCAGAGGTCGGGGCTGGCAGCACAGGTTCACAGAAAAGGTGAGTAGCCGAGGTCAGGGCAGGCAGCAAAGGTTCAGAGTCGGGGACAGGCAGAGGTCGGTACACAGGTGAGCAATCCAAGTATGTCTGACTTTCAACAAGCATGGAGAGACCAAGATCCGGCACTGAAGGAAGGAAGTGCCTGTTTAAATAGGGGAAGATGATGCAGGATTGGATGACATAAACACCAATCAGTGCTGTACACGCCCTTTAAATCTCAGGGATCCTGTGCGCTCGCCCTCTAGTGGACGGAGACGTGTGCGCACCTGACCATGCAAGGAGGAAGCATTGGGGGAAGGGCGACAGCTGGAAGCAGCCCTGAGGGAAGATGGATGACGGCTGCATGCAGCCATGGAGGTAGGTGAAATGCTGTGAGACGGGCGTGCAGCGCTCGCCCTAACACACGTGACTGCAGTGGGTAATCCCGGTGAAGCCCATTCACTCTGATGAGAGATCATTTTAGGCAGTCTGTAACTTCTGCATCAAATCTTATAGATTCCCGGGCCGATCGGCGTGGCATTTGGTCCACTCTAAGCGGATGTTAAAAAGCAAACATGATAAAGAATGGACTTATACATTTAAATATGAAACTATAACTATATAAATATCAGACAACTGTCATCAGTTCACAGTAACAAAGAATGTAAAATTATTTTAATAAATTCAATACTGGAAGGCAATAATTATAGCCTGCTCCTGAGATGTTCACTATATAAATACAAAAAAAATATATGGCATATAGACACAAGCAAAGTTTATTTATTAATATGCCCCAGAATTGGGTTGTGCCATATGTGATCAGGATATAGAGCTGCATTTTAGGATGCCAAAAGTACATTAATGTTATTAACACTGTATTTTGACTTTTTTCCCCAAAGCCTTTTATTTGCTACTGCCTACTGCCAGTACAAAAAAGGTCAAGCGCTAATCAAAAATGTGTCATGTTGGGCACAAAATTGTGATCCTATTAAAAGGATGACATAATGCCAAACTGCTCCTAAAAAATCCTCCACCAACATCAGCAACACATTTTAACTTGTTAAATATGGCAGTATGCGCTCTTAAAATGCTGGAAGTAATTGGCGCTTAGTGGCGTTATACAAACCGTGGCTTAGCAGTAAAATACGGTATACTTGGCACCAGTGAAGTTTGCTTTGTTAAAGTGGACCAACACCCTCCCATGATCGGCCCGGGTATCTATAAGATTCCCGGACCGATCAGACCCCTGACTACGGGGCACTCCGATCGGGGGTGCCCCGCTGTGTGAAACCCCCCAGAAACCCCTAAATCCCTACCTTATCCACGATCCAGCAGCGCCCGCCGCCGCCTCCCGCGCGTCCCTCTAGCAGGACACGCACCCGCGCCGGCTGTTTGTGAATGGCCGGCGCGGGCACGCGCCCTGTAAGAGTGACGCGCGGGAGGCGGCCGCGGGCGCGCTCTCTTGTCCGTCGCTGCCTCCTGCTTGTCCGTCGGTGGGGATTGGCAGCGGCGGTCACGTGGGATCGAGGAGAGGTGAGTTTTTCGGGGTTTATGGGGGGTTTCACACAGCGGGCGCCCCGCCGAAGTGGACCAAAGCCCAGGATAGTCAAAATCCTGGGTGTTGGTTCACTTTAAGCGAGCTTTGTCAGCCATCTCTTTCTCTGCCATGTGTTACACTCTACACCAGGATGTCAAACTCATTTTCAGCGAGGGCCACTTAAGAATTCAGGTTGCCTTCAAAGGTCACTTACTAGCAAAAACAAAAGGCAAACATGAAATTACAGACACATAATTATTTTGCCCAGGACAGATGCAGACACTGAATAATTTTGCTCAAGACAAATGCAGGCAATTAATTATTTTGCTCAGGGGAGATACAGAATTATTTTGCTCAGGTCAAATGCAGATGCTGAATTATATTGTTCAGGTCAGATGCAGACACTGTAATATTTTGATCAGGACAGACGAAGATGCTGAATAATTTGGCCCAGGACACATACAGACACTTAATTATTTTGCTAAGGACAGATGCAGAATTATCTTTGTCATGACAGATGCAGACAATGAAATATTTTGCTCAGGACAGATACAGATGGCGTGGCAGATAAAAAAGGGTATACCAGCCATTTTATAGGAACTGTGCCTGGGACCAGGGTGAGAGGCGGTTCTGCGCTCCACTGTATACCAGACCATCACTTAGCAAAGCCACACAAGACAAACTTTGAGTCTCCAGAGCTTTGGAGTGATCAGGCCTGGTAGAAGGGGTGCCGCACAGCTGTTGCTATCTGCCACCTGTCAAAATGCCACATAAAAAGGTTTGGATGGCTGCATCCCGCCCCCGAGCCTTGAGTTTGTAAAATGTGCTATACACTGTAACACGACAGCAGCAGCATGCCGCATCTACAGGTCACAGACTCTGCCCCTGAGCTGATCGTATACATTGTACCTCCCTCTAATTATTAGAGATTTTGTTGGCATCTTCTTCGCAAGCATATATATATATATATATATATATATATATATATATATATATATATATACTGGTTGTTCTGCTGCAGGGCATTGCCCAGTTGTTGCAGCTTTGGCTCCATTGCCGCAGCAATGGGTTGGGACTTCAGCTGGATCTGCTGATCTATTTGTTCCAGGCATCTGTCCAGGTATGCATTTTGGGCAATGGTGAAGAAGGTTGTACTGGCAGTTGTTGCCTTTGTTGCCATTTATTATATGCTGCCAACATCTGCTCCCCTAATTGCACCAAGCCCCATGAGGTGGCAGTAGTTGGCTGGCTGGCTTCTTTAAGTGCAGAATAAAAAAAGAACATGAAAAACACAGTGCACAAAAAAACATTAATGGCTTGGGCCTATTGCCACGCCTCACCTTATGTGATAGCTTGTTGCATAAGTGAACAATGCTGTCAAATTAGTGGGTGTTTGGGAAAGAGTAGAGTGCATTTGTAGATCTTGTGTTGCACAAAATACAGTGCTTAATTCATCTTGAGCACACAGTGAAGAGAATGGCACATAATAATGTATTCATTTTTTGAGGCACTTCTTAATTTGAAGAGGAGAATCACACCCCTTGAGTCCCTAAGGCTCTTGGGGTGTGGGTCTACCTTATGTTTCAGTCCAATTAATTATGGGTCACTGTGTGTTAACAGTGACCTCTTCAGTGACTGGTCTTCTTGGAGTGGAACACACATGCACTGTAAAGGCTGAACAAGGTTGTTAGGTCTGCAGAGGTTGTTAGGCTATGTGCGGAGCAAGTGTGGTGCGGTCTGGGTTCCTTGGCCCATGCAATGATGCCTATGTGTGCCACCAGCCAGAACTTTACTGCAAGTTTCAAAATGAAGAAATGCACCACAGGATGATGTCATTAATTATTTGACATTTTATATTTTCTGATGTTGGCGCGTTGGCAGCAGCAAAGGCAAAAAAGACTGGAGCAGACTGATGTACTTCGTAAATATTAAAGAGACTCATGGAACCCAATTATGAGGAGATAAGAAAAGGGCAATAGTAAACTTTATTTAGCATTGAAAAGAGGTGATTAAGAGGGCCATTATCACTTTTCATAAATACAATACTTTGTATGACTTATGATTTTGTCAGACAAAATGGAGGTATTCCATGTGGTTGGAAATGTAGAGCTACCATTGCCTAAGCCTGTGGTGTTGCCACATACACCAAGACACCAAGCAGACATCTTAATGACTTCTATGAAGGTCCATAGTAGATGCAGCTGCAGACTTGATGTTGTCCAGACAGCCCAACTTCTCCTTTTCCAAGGTAGGAGGCAAGTTCCAAGGCTGAACCTCCCAGACTTTTAACTCAAAGCTATCTAATATTTTTTTTCTGATCATTATTTAAATAACGTCCTACCTCCTCCTATACAGCATACTGTATATAGAGGCACTTTCGATGCTGAGCACAAAACAATAATTAAAATAGCAGCTAATAATTAATACATATTAATATTTAAATCAAACCAGTAATTGACTAAAGAAACTTAAACAACAAAACATGTGTAAATATGCAAATATGTGGGCTTTGCACATTGCACATTGCTTGAGGACATTTTGAAAGTGCAACTCATCAAAATATAAGAGATAAATGACCACTGGACTATTAATGGTCCAATATGTGTGTATTTCAGTGCAGTTTTATAGTGCATTTTAGCTCTAAAACATTGGGGAGCATGGCTTTAGTTCATATAGAACTGGGAATCACCCAGCTGTTGACATGTTAGTGGCATACACAGGTTTTTTGGGGCCCAATAGCACACCAGTGGTTTCAGGACACCCCCTCTTCTCCACTCAGTCCCATGCTATCATACCCAAGCAAGAGCTGTCACACTGGTTAGGGATCGGAGTAGGAAGCCACAGTGCAGCGGTGCCTCATTTAAGTTCCATCTACTCTGCTGATGCCAACTAGCCTCCCCTGTGCCTCTCTGGCAATATTGCATCCAACACAATGACATCCATACCATAGAGACAGGAGAGACAATTTGCAGCAGGTCCCTTTTTCCAAAGTAATTTTCAGAATTGAGAGAGGCATTGGTAAAGCTAATAGAGTTAATATGAGGTCAGAAACAAGCAAGGATCAGAACAGAAGGCTGACCAGAGGAAATGGAACATTGTCTAGTGAAGTCCAGGCACTAACAGGAAATATGTAACAGTTTTTGTAAACTAGTTATCTATCTCTACTGCACAGCACAAATCAAGAGATAAACCAGCACTGAATGGTACTGTCTTTTGGTAATAAATGAGTACCCAATAAGCACTGTATAGTTTATGTCCATGTCAAGTTTAGAGGATATCATCTATTTTAATGATCAAACATCTTCATGGACTGTCTGACAAGCTTGCAGCTTAACTGAAATGAAGCTGCTTAAATGTGCACTCTAACAAGTTTAAATTTTTAACATTGCTCATAGTTCTACTTCATTTTCGGCAAAGCAGTACTATACAAAATGAAAAGTAAATATATACCAAAGAAGCAAAAATACATTTTTAGAAAAACAAGAATGTGGTATAGCATTGTGTTTATAAGGTTTACAAAAGCTTACAGAACAGCATTATGTAAAAAAGCAGAATCAATGGATGCCAGTGTTTCTTGGCCTCTTTTCCTACAGTCCAACCTTTACCAAATAAAATATATGAGTCATTTTTATGAGGCTATTTCTGAAACCAATAATGTAATATAATAGTATTTGCTAATATGAAGTGGAACACTGCTGGCAACATGGGTACATATTGTTTTGAAGAACTTCACTAACCCAATATTAAATCCCAATAAAAAGCAAATATATTTTGTTGACACGAGCCACCTCTTGTCTACATTTATTAACTGAATTGTAGGGAACTCAATTATTGAGAACTTTTGTTAATCTCTGACATGTTGAAATAAACGTTCACTGAATAGATTACATTTCTTACATTATTTTTAACTCGTCATTTGACAAAGCCGGTTTCATGAATGTAAGCAGCTGTTAAGAAATAAATGTCCAATCTGATTACGCCGGTCTCGACGCCTGTCACAGGCAGGATCCGCGTGCGGAGGCCTGTAAAGGACCATAGAATATCAGGATTGGCCAGCCCTATAAGGCGCACAAAACAAAATGGACATACAGGCTCATTAGAAAGAATAAAGGACGGCCTGAAGCAAGCGCTCCCTCACTAGTACAGTAAAATACGAGATTACCAGAGTGCACTGAAGAAGCTCATAGAGAGTGAAACGTCTGCACGCAAAGATTACTGAGTGTACATTAACCTACAAGCTTGCTACAAACTGTATCTAAATGGGACAAAGCCCCATATATATGGGCAGGTCCCAATTGAATAGAGAAAGATACATCAATACCAATATCTCTGTAAATGCACAGAAATTGAGTAAAATATGTTGAAAAATATGTATGAGCTGTAAATTATAGAGAAGCACTGTGAAGAAATATTCCTATCAAAAAAACAGAATAAATGTTTAACTTTTTAAGTATAAAGTGTTTACCTTGTTTACATTGAGATAACCAAAGGGGAATAACTCCCTGTTCCCCAATTAAGCCCTCTGCACCAAGGGGTCACCCATAGAGAGCCCCCTTTCCCCCCAAACAATCTGATTATGACATTATTGCCTGACAATAAAATGTGCAGCTTTTGTGAAGCAAATGGTCAAAAGTAAAAATATTACCAGCTTACTTCTCCTTTTGTTCCAGGTCTGTGTGTTGTCAGAAGTGAAGCACACACTGCTATGTGCTGATGCTCCCAGAGCTACTTACTTTAAAGGGCCAGCTTGCACGCAGCCCTATGCAAACCCACATTTCAAACCCCAGGAACCACTGCCAGTGATGTGGGGTGGCAGCAGGGAACAAAGGAAAAAGTGTTTAAGTAGCACAACCTCCCTGCAGTAGGCTGAAAATCATTTGTGACTGAGGGTCACAATGCCTTTGCCATCTAAAGAACCATTTAAAAGGCTTAAAGCAGATCTGGTAGAAACATATTTTCATGATAGAATAACGAAGGTTTAGCGAATCAAATAAATCAAATATGTGCATAGGAAGCAGAAGCGGGTAAGTAGCACTGCCTTCAAGTAGCAGGGGTGAGCAGGTCGATAATAATGTTTAAAGTAAAATCAATGTTCAATCCATCCACAAAAACACTGCCACTTAAAACAAATATGGTAGAAACACATTTTTTGATAGTGTAATAAAGATTTAACTAATCAAATAATTAAAAACTCTTAGATCAGATAGATCAGATGAGCAGTTTTGATCTCTTTGATTAGCTAAATCTTTTTATTTAATTAAAAAAATCGGTTTCTACCATATCTGATTTAAAACGGACCAACAAATTTTTACCACGCTATCAAATGCGGGCGATGGTACCGCTGCATTAAGCCTGGGGGGGACATCCAGAATGCTGGAGCCCCCTCTCGCATCACCTCCAGAAAACCTGATATTTTTAACTTTTCCTCGAGCCTCGCCAGAATGCAGCTGCACAATCAGCTGCTGATGCTCATGTGGGTAGTGGGAATTTTCTCGCTAATTGCAGAATTCAGAGGAATTCAGGCTGCTTATGACCTGGAAGACAGGAAGGGGTTAACACAGTCTGTACCTGGAGGGATCCAGCAATAAGCAACTGGCAAAGTGCTACACCACACACATGTTCTGAAGTGGGGAAATTGGTTTCCACTGGAGCCCCCCACAGGGAAAGACAGACTGCGCGGCAAACAAACCCACGACCATTACCAATCACCTGTGAGCCCAATGTTCAGTATGGGGACAGTCCAATTCAAGTAGTGTGGAAGACTGCGGAAACAGAGCTGGGAAGTTCAGAGCCAGGGTAGTGCATAGTCCAGAGCCAGAGTTCAAAAAGCCAAAACAGCAAAACAGGTAGTCATCCAATGCCAGGGGTCAGGAGATGGGGTGTCATCCAAAACATAGGGTCAGAGTGGGTAGCCATTTGAGCATTAGTCCGACCCAAAGCAGGTAGTCAGAAGAGCCGAGGTTGAAACCGTATTCTCTCAGATACAGGAGCAGATAGCATGTATCACTTCTATGCTGATCTGCAGGCATCTCCCTTGAGCCATCGGCCACCTTTCAAATGTCTTTTAGTGTTGGAAGCACCCTTCACACGCACGTATAAGTGTACAATACAAGCATGATCACTGATGCCAGAATGCGTATGTGCCCCTCGGGATACTAATCACCTTTGTAACTATGTACGCAATTGTGTATGCACCTGCCAAGCAGGGTGCAAACATCTATGGTTACGAGCGTGCACATGCTGGTATACATTTGTGTGTTGATATTTACACCCCCCTTTGCTTCATAATTCCTATCTAAATGCCTACTTACCCATTCACTCACCGATGTACCAACTCACTCACTCACCCACCTATCTACCTGCCTACTGACCCACCCATTTACCTACCTGCTCTCCTACCTACCCATCTACCCATCTATTGACCCACCTACCTGCCTACTGACCCACCTAGCTATCACAGAGAATGTCATGCAAGCTTCACTGTGATGGATGACAGTTTATTCCGGAAGCTGTTTGGTGATTGGAACAAGGACTCACATCTGACATTCTGGTGTGTGAGTGCCAGACTATTACCAATCATCTGCAGGGGGACAAAAAGTGAGCATTCATTTTTATTAAGTTCCTGGGCTGGACTAATATTTAATAAAAAAAAAAGAATAGATCTAGGGGCAGATTTGCTGTCCAGGGGCCTCCACCACACTTAATCTGACCCTACCTGAAACACATCCCCAAGTGCCAGGAATTACTTACCTTCTTGTTTATCTATGGTCTGCCACAGCTATTGATTTTATTGTGACGCATTAAAAGTTACTTTCTATCGAGGATAGGCAAGTGGTGGGATTTGGCACCTTGACCTGGTAACATTTTGGACTGCGCATTATATCAGCACAGCAATAAAAATTGATAAAATATGCACTAAAACCATCAGGGCCTGCTCCAGGGTTTTGTGGGCCCCTGGGCAACAGAGTCCTAGTGGGCCCCTTGTGTCACATCACATGCCCCGAAGTGAAACGGAAAAGTAAGGGCAAAAGAAATAGAATGAGGGAGAAAAAAAGAAGAGAAAGAAAATGAGACAAAAAGGGGGAAAATGGGGTAGAAAAAGAGAAAATAGAGGGATCACTTGTGGAGAGGAAGAAAGAAAAGAAAATAGAAATAAAAGAAGAAAAATGGAGAGAGAAATAGAGAGAGATAGAGGACAGAGGGTGGGAAACAGAGAAAAAGAAAGTGGGAAAAAAAAAGAAAGACGAAAAAAAGAGGTGACGAGAAAGAGAAAAGAAAGAAAAGGGAGAGGAAGAGTATGAAAAAGATAGAAGGAAAAAAAAAGACACGAGTGAAGCAGTGAAGAGAGGGAAAACAGAAGAGGGAATAGGTAATGAAGAAGGAAAGAGAGATAGAGAAAAATGAGGAAACCAGAGAGAAAATAGAAGGGAAGTAAGGAGAGAAGGAAGGAGGAAGGGAGTAAGAAGATCAATGAGGAGGGAAGCCGAGTTTGCCGCCCTCTGGCGCCGGCCCTGAAAACCATATCATGCTATCTATTTCTATAAATAAATACATTAAAATATATTTTCTGCTGTTTTACTTTAATGCTAATGCAAATAGGAATATTTTTTTAATCTCATAGTTTTTTTCAGATTCTATTCTAATGAATAATTCAGACAACTGTTAATTCTTTTTTGTTAAATAATAGCATAAATAAATTAGCATGCAGACCCACAGTTACACTATGTTATCTATATTATATTAAGTCTCGTTAAATTAACTCAACATATAAATCCATGGGGGACACTGGCTGGTTACGACCTTTCAATTATTGAAATAAATAAACTCTTTTACTACAGTAACAGTACAGTTTTATTCCCCCAGCAGGTTTCTTTGAGCTTCACTCCAGGAGTGGGACCTTTGGTAAGCTGCAGTTTATTACAGTAGTTTTTCTTTATTTTTTTGTATGTGTTGTATGCCAAGTTTTTAAAAATGATTCATACCCATTCAACCACATAGAACATAAACACTCACTTAATAAATTACATTAATAACATTAAACATATGTAGCAGCAAATCAACCTGCAGCAATAATGTATTCACATACTTTTAAATGGTGACTGAAACTTATAGGGATTTTTCCCAAAAGGAAGTCATATTTGTAGGTTTTATTGTTGCAGCTCAATGGCCAATGATCTTTTATTATTAGAGATGAGCGAGTAGTATTCGACCGAGTCGGTATTCGATCGAATACTACGCTATTCGTCATACTCGATTTCGATCGAGTACAGCGGCGATGGCGCACTCACAATTCGTTTCCCCTCACACCTTCCCTGGCGCGTTTTTTACACCAATCACCATGCAGGGGGGGTGGGACAGGTCCTGGGAGGACGCTGGCATCGCGAGAACGGCGTCTAGACGCATTGGCTGGAAAAACCATGTGACCTTGAATCTACAAAACTCAGCACTTCCTCTTCGTCAGCATTAGCAGCTTGAACTTAGTGAGGGATAGACGCTCACAGCAGGGAAAAACAGGCTGTAGCTGGCAGGGCCCCAGAAGCTCAGATTATCGCATTTACCACCATATATACCAGCTACCAGAGGACAAGAGAGTCATTGAGAGCCCTTATTAGGGCTACTATGCTGAACGGTATATAGCTCATATGTAGGCAGGCAGGGCCCCAGAAGCTCAGAATATCGCATTTACCACCATATATACCAGCTACCAGAAGACAAGAGAGTCATTGAGAGCCCTTATTAGGGCTACTATGCTGAACGGTATATAGCTCATATGTAGGCAGGCAGGGCCCCAGAAGCTCAGAATATCGCATTTACCACCATATATACCAGCTACCAGAAGACAAGAGAGTCATTGAGAGCCCTTATTAGGGCTACTATGCTGAACAGTATATAGCCCATATGTAGGCAGGCAGGGCCACAGAAGCTCAGAATATCGCATTTACCACCATATATACCAGCTACCAGAAGACAAGAGAGTCATTGAGAGCCCTTATTAGGGCTACTATGCTGAACAGTATATAGCCCATATGTAGGCAGGCAGGGCCCCAGAAGCTCAGAATATCGCATTTACCACCATATATACCAGCTACCAGAAGACAAGAGAGTCATTGAGAGCCCTTATTAGGGCTACTATGCTGAACAGTATATAGCCCATATGTAGGCAGGCAGGGCCCCAGAAGCTCAGAATATCGCATTTACCACCATATATACCAGCTATCAGAAGACAAGAGAGTCATTGAGAGCCCTTATTAGGGCTACTATGCTGAACAGTATATAGCCCATATGTAGGCAGGCAGGGCCCCAGAAGCTCAGAATATCGCATTTACCACCATATATACCAGCTACCAGAAGACAAGAGAGTCATTGAGAGTCCTTATTATTAGGGCTACTATGCTGAACAGTATATAGCCCATATGTAGGCAGGCAGGGCCCCAGAAGCTCAGAATATCGCATTTACCACCATATATACCAGCTACCAGAAGACAAGAGAGTCATTGAGAGCCCTTATTAGGGCTACTATGCTGAACAGTATATAGCCCATATGTAGGCAGGCAGGGCCCCAGAAGCTCAGAATATCGCATTTACCGCCATATATACCAGCTACCAGAAGACAAGAGAGTCATTGAGAGCCCTTATTAGGGCTACTATGCTGAACAGTATATAGCCCATATGTAGGCAGGCAGGGCCCCAGAAGCTCAGAATATCGCATTTACCACCATATATACCAGCTACCAGAAGACAAGAGAGTCATTGAGAGCCCTTATTAGGGCTACTATGCTGAACAGTATATAGCCCATATGTAGGCAGGCAGGGCCCCAGAAGCTCAGAATATCGCATTTACCACCATATATACCAGCTACCAGAAGACAAGAGAGTCATTGAGAGTCCTTATTATTAGGGCTACTATGCTGAACGGTATATAGCTCATATGTAGGCAGGCAGGGCCCCAGAAGCTCAGAATATCGCATTTACCACCATATATACCAGCTACCAGAAGACAAGAGAGTTATTGAGAGCCCTTATTAGGGCTACTATGCTGAACAGTATATAGCCCATATGTAGGCAGGCAGGGCCCCAGAAGCTCAGAATATCGCATTTACCACCATATATACCAGCTACCAGAAGACAAGAGAGTCATTGAGAGCCCTTATTAGGGCTACTATGCTGAACAGTATATAGCCCATATGTAGGCAGGCAGGGCCCCAGAAGCTCAGAATATCGCATTTACCACCATATATACCAGCTACCAGAAGACAGGAGAGTCATTGAGAGTCCTTATTATTAGGGCTACTATGCTGAACAGTATATAGCCCATATGTAGGCAGGCAGGGCCCCAGAAGCTCAGAATATCGCATTTACCACCATATATACCAGCTACCAGAAGACAAGAGAGTCATTGAGAGCCCTTATTAGGGCTACTATGCTGAACAGTATATAGCCCATATGTAGGCAGGCAGGGCCCCAGAAGCTCAGAATATCGCATTTACCACCATATATACCAGCTACCAGAAGACAAGAGAGTCATTGAGAGCCCTTATTAGGGCTACTATGCTGAACAGTATATAGCCCATATGTAGGCAGGCAGGGCCCCAGAAGCTCAGAATATCGCATTTACCACCATATATACATACAGAGTCATTGAGAGTCCTTATTATTAGGGCTACTATGCTGAACGGTATATAGCTCATATGTAGGCAGGCAGGGCCCCAGAAGCTCAGAATATCGCATTTACCACCATATATACCAGCTACCAGAAGACAAGAGAGTCATTGAGAGTCCTTATTATTAGGGCTACTATGCTGAACAGTATATAGCCCATACGTAGGCAGGCAGGGCCCCAGAAGCTCAGAATATCGCATTTACCACCATATATACCAGCTACCAGAAGACAAGAGAGTCATTGAGAGCCCTTATTAGGGCTACTATGCTGAACAGTATATAGCCCATATGTAGGCAGGCAGGGCCCCAGAAGCTCAGAATATCGCATTTACCACCATATATACCAGCTACCAGAAGACAAGAGAGTCATTGAGAGCCCTTATTAGGGCTACTATGCTGAACGGTATATAGCCCATATGTAGGCAGGCAGGGCCCCAGAAGCTCAGAATATCGCATTTACCACCATATATACCAGCTACCAGAAGACAAGAGAGTCATTGAGAGCCCTTATTAGGGCTACTATGCTGAACGGCATATAGCTCATTCTAGCTATATACACACTGCACACAACGGCTGCTTTAGTGAGGGGTAGCTGCTGCTGGAATAGGGACAGAAAGACTTCAGTGGTGTATTACCACCTATATACAAAACTATATACACTCTGCTCAAAACGGCTGCTTTAGTGAGGGGTAGCTGCTGCTGGACTAGGGACAGAAAGACTTCAGTGGTGTATTACCACCTATATACAAAACTATATACACTCTGCTCAAAACGGTTGCTTTAGTGAGGGGTAGCTGCTGCTGCTGGAATAGGGACAGAAAGACTTCAGTGGTGTATTACCACCTATATACAAAACTATATACACTCTGCTCAAAACGGCTGCTTTAGTGAGGGGTAGCTGCTGCTGGAATAGGGACAGAAAGACTTCAGTGGTGTATTACCACCTATATACAAAACTATATACACTCTGCTCAAAACGGCTGCTTTAGTGAGGGGTAGCTGCTGCTGCTGGAATAGGGACAGAAAGACTTCAGTGGTGTATTACCACCTATATACAAAACTATATACACTCTGCTCAAAACGGCTGCTTTAGTGAGGGGTAGCTGCTGCTGCTGGAATAGGGACAGAAAGACTTCAGTGGTGTATTAGCACCTATATACAAAACTATATACACTCTGCACAAAACGGCTGCTTTAGTGAGGGGTAGCTGCTGCTGCTGGAATAGGGACAGAAAGACTTCAGTGGTATATTAGCACCTATATACAAAACTATATTTTGCACTACTGTTTTGTGTCCTCTTTACCAACAAAACCCTGTTATATACCCGGTGCGTATTAGGCACCATTTCACCTTCTGGCAGTATACGGCTGTATAGCCAGGTGTTCTCCTAAAAAATATATTTATATTTGGCACTACTGTTTTGTGTCCTCTTTACCAACAAAACCCTGTTATATACCCGGTGCGTATTAGGCACCATTTCACCTTCTGGCAGTATACGGCTCTATAGCCAGGTGTTCTCCTAAAAAATATATTTATATTTGGCACTACTGTTTTGTGTCCTCTTTACCAACAAAACCCTGTTATATACCCGGTGCGTATTAGGCACCATTTCACCTTCTGGCAGTATACGGCTCTATAGCCAGGTGTTCTCCTAAAAAATATATTTATATTTGGCACTACTGTTTTGTGTCCTCTGTGCCAACAAAACACTGTTATATACCCAGTGCGTATTAGGCACCATTTCACCTTTTGGCAGTATACGGCTGTATAGCCAGGTGTTCTCCTAAAAAATATATTTATATTTGGCATAACGCGTGGCCAAAAAAGTAAAACGTCTGAAATGCGGAGGGCTAGCGCAAAGGGACGTGGACGAGGACGGGGGCGCGGAAATGCTGGTGGGGGCACAAACCGCGTTGAAGCCAGTGGGGATACAATGCGTGCTGGTGAGGGGCAGCCAGCATTACGCTCATCCAGCTTCCCTGCCTTTATGGGACAGTTATGCGGGGGGCGGGGTACACCTCTGTTGAGGCCTGAGCAGCGTGAACAGGTGGTGCAATGGATGGCCGATAACGCTTCCAGTCACTTGTCCACCACCCAGTCATCCACACAGTCTCACTCTGACCCTCCTTCCTCCCAACCTGGCCAACAGAGTCAGCCCACCCTTGACCCCTCCCAGGACCTCTTTTCGGATCCTTTTCCAGATGTGCTGCAAGAATCCCAGGAGGTAGCAGAGGAATTTGTTTGTAGTGATGCCCAAACACTTGAGTATCCACCATCTCCTAGTGATGTGGACCCGGAACCAGCATCTGCTATCATGAGCGATGATGATGAGACGCAGTTGCCATCAAGGGAGGCTGTTGGAATGTCCAGTGGGCAGAAGGAGGAGCAGAGAGAGGAAGAGGAAGAGGAGGTGGTGGACGACGAAATGACCGACCCCACTTGGACAGGGGTGATGTCCAGCGGGGAAAGCAGTGGAGATGCGGTCTGCGCATCACCGAATAAGGCAGCAAGAGGCAGAGGACAGTCCAGAGGCAGAGGACAGTCCAGACAGAGAAGGCAGGCCACAGCCAGCAGGGCCGAAGCTCTTCCCGGCAGCAGGCAGTCGCGCGAAGCTCCCCCATCGAGGCCTCGTACTTCTGTGGTGTGGAGATTTTTTAATGTTTGCGCGGACGACAAACTGAGCGCGGTTTGCGCAATCTGCCACTCAAAACTGAGTAGGGGCTCTGAGAAGAGCAATCTGACCACCTCAGGCATGCGCCGTCACTTGGAAGTCAAGCAAGCAAGAAAGGGTGTTCAGCGCAGCCGGGAGCATTATAACCGATAAGCGCAGCCGCCTGTCAACCGACAGTGCCGACAGGCTGACGCTAATCAAAATGAACAGCAAGTGGATTGACCCGGACTTTGCTTGTACAACAGTGGAAAGCAGCCAAGAGTGAAGTGCCATCTGTATGAAGTGCCATTTCCTCCTCCTCCTCCTCCTCCTTAACCGCCGTAGAATTGCTGTATTAATAAAAGAAATTATGGCTCACCTCTTGGGCTTAATACAATCAATTGTTAACAGGTCTCAGCTCTTGGGCCTCCACACAATTTTTTAGAGGTCTCAGCTTATGGGACTCCACACAATGTTTGAGAGGTCTCAGCTCTTGGGCCTCCACACAATTTTTAAGAGGTCTCAGCTCTTGGGACTCCACACAATTTTTAAGAGGTCTCAGCTCTTGGGCCTCCACACAATTTTTAAGAGGTCTCAGCTCTTGGGACTCCACACAATTTTTAAGAGGTCTCAGCTCTTGGGCCTCCACACAATTTTTAAGAGGTCTCAGCTCTTGGGACTCCACACAATTTTTAAGAGGTCCCAGCTCTTGGGCCTCCACACAATTTTTAAGAGGTCTCAGCTCTTGGGCCTCCACACAATTTCTAAGAGGTCTCAGCTCTTGGGCCTTAATACAATTTTCAAGAGTTCTCAGCTCTTGGGACTCCACACAATGTTTGAGAGGTCTCAGCTCTTGGGCCTCCACACAATTTTTAAGAGGTCTCAGCTCTTGGGACTCCACACAATTTTTAAGAGGTCTCAGCTCTTGGGACTCCACACAATGTTTGAGAGGTCTCAGCTCTTGGGCCTCCACACAATTTTTAAGAGGTCTCAGCTCTTGGGACTCCACACAATTTTTAAGAGGTCTCAGCTCTTGGGCCTCCACACAATGTTTGAGAGGTCTCAGCTCTTGGGCCTCCACACAATTTTTAAGAGGTCTCAGCTCTTGGGACTCCACACAATGTTTGAGAGGTCTCAGCTCTTGGGCCTCCACACAATTTTTAAGAGGTCTCAGCTCTTGGGACTCCACACAATGTTTGAGAGGTCTCAGCTCTTGGGCCTCCACACAATTTTTAAGAGGTCTCAGCTCTTGGGACTCCACACAATTTTTAAGAGGTCTCAGCTCTTGGGACTCCACACAATGTTTGAGAGGTCTCAGCTCTTGGGCCTCCACACAATTTTTAAGAGGTCTCAGCTCTTGGGACTCCACACAATTTTTAAGAGGTCTCAGCTCTTGGGCCTCCACACAATTTTTAAGAGGTCTCAGCTCTTGGGACTCCACACAATGTTTGAGAGGTCTCAGCTCTTGGGCCTCCACACAATTTTTAAGAGGTCTCAGCTCTTGGGACTCCACACAATGTTTGAGAGGTCTCAGCTCTTGGGCCTCCACACAATTTTTAAGAGGTCTCAGCTCTTGGGACTCCACACAATGTTTGAGAGGTCTCAGCTCTTGGGCCTCCACACAATTTTTAAGAGGTCTCAGCTCTTGGGACTCCACACAATTTTTAAGAGGTCTCAGCTCTTGGGACTCCACACAATGTTTGAGAGGTCTCAGCTCTTGGGCCTCCACACAATTTTTAAGAGGTCTCAGCTCTTGGGCCTCCACACAATTTTTAAGAGGTCTCAGCTCTTGGGACTCCACACAATTTTTAAGAGGTCTCAGCTCTTGGGCCTCCACACAATTTTTAAGAGGTCTTAGCTCTTGGGCCTCCACACAATTTTTAAGAGGTCTCAGCTCTTGGGACTCCACACAATTTTTAAGAGGTCTCAGCTCTTGGGCCTCCACACAATTTTTAAGAGGTCTCAGCTCTTGGGACTCCACACAATTTTTAAGAGGTCCCAGCTCTTGGGCCTCCACACAATTTTTAAGAGGTCTCAGCTCTTGGGCCTCCACACAATTTCTAAGAGGTCTCAGCTCTTGGGCCTTAATACAATTTTCAAGAGTTCTCAGCTCTTGGGACTCCACACAATGTTTGAGAGGTCTCAGCTCTTGGGCCTCCACACAATTTTTAAGAGGTCTCAGCTCTTGGGACTCCACACAATTTTTAAGAGGTCTCAGCTCTTGGGACTCCACACAATGTTTGAGAGGTCTCAGCTCTTGGGCCTCCACACAATTTTTAAGAGGTCTCAGCTCTTGGGCCTCCACACAATTTTTAAGAGGTCTCAGCTCTTGGGACTCCACACAATGTTTGAGAGGTCTCAGCTCTTGGGCCTCCACACAATTTTTAAGAGGTCTCAGCTCTTGGGACTCCACACAATGTTTGAGAGGTCTCAGCTCTTGGGCCTCCACACAATTTTTAAGAGGTCTCAGCTCTTGGGACTCCACACAATGTTTGAGAGGTCTCAGCTCTTGGGCCTCCACACAATTTTTAAGAGGTCTCAGCTCTTGGGACTCCACACAATTTTTAAGAGGTCTCAGCTCTTGGGACTCCACACAATGTTTGAGAGGTCTCAGCTCTTGGGCCTCCACACAATTTTTAAGAGGTCTCAGATCTTGGGACTCCACACAATTTTTAAGAGGTCTCAGCTCTTGGGACTCCACACAATTTTTAAGAGGTCTCAGCTCTTGGGACTCCACACAATCTTTGAGAGGTCTCAGCCCTTGGGCCTCCACACAATTTTTAAGAGGTCTCAGCTCTTGGGACTCCACACAATGTTTGAGAGGTCTCAGCTCTTGGGCCTCCACACAATTTTTAAGAGGTCTCAGCTCTTGGGACTCCACACAATTTTTAAGAGGTCTCAGCTCTTGGGCCTCCACACAATTTTTAAGAGGTCTCAGCTCTTGGGACTCCACACAATTTTTAAGAGGTCTCAGCTCTTGGGCCTCCACACAATTTTTAAGAGGTCTCAGCTCTTGGGCCTCCACACAATTTCTAAGAGGTCTCAGCTCTTGGGCCTTAATACAATTTTCAAGAGGTCTCAGCTCTTGGGCCTCCACACAATTTTTAAGAGGTCTCTGCTCTTGGGCCTCCACACAATTTTTAAGAGGTCTCAGCTCTAAGCTTCCCTTACTGCTGGGGTGACACACTGTAACAAACCTCCTCCTTTAAGCTTCCCTTACTGCTGGGGTGACACACTGTAACAAACCTCCTCCTGTAAGCTTCCCTGACTGCTGGGGTGACACAATGTAACAAACCTCCTCCTGTAAGCTTCCCTTACTGCTGGGGTGACACACTGTAACAAACCTCCTCCTGTAAGCTTCCCTTACTGCTGGGGTGACACAATGTAACAAACCTCCTCCTGTAAGCTTCCCTTACTGCTGGGGTAACACACTGTAACAAACCTCCTCCTGTAAGCTTCCCTTACTGCTGGGGTGACACACTGTAACAAACCTCCTCCTGTAAGCTTCCCTGACTGCTGGGGTGACACACTGTAACAAACCTCCTCCTGTAAGCTTCCCTTACTGCTGGGGTGACACACTGTAACAAACCTCCTCCTTTAAGCTTCCCTTACTGCTGGGGTGACACAATGACACAAGAGGACATGTCTGACCACATTTCACACACACACACACACACACGACAATTAGGGGTGGGGTCTATTTGTTTTCCCCCTTGCCTATGCCATCTGTGGTTGTCATTAGGCAACGTGATTTTAAGGGGTGCAGAATTTTGTTCTTCTTTTTTGTACAGTTTGGCTTGGGGTCCATGGCAATGTAGAGGAAAGAAGGTTTCCTTGTCTTGTCTCACTTTACGTAGAAGTTATATTGTGTTTGGAGTGTATTGTTGAGTGGCTGTGATAGTGGCGTAATAGTGCGACTTGGGCGCGTTATATGCACCCAGACATGCTTCCCCTGCTGTCCCAGTTGCATTCCAGCAGTGTTGGCATCATTTTCTGATGTTTCAGGGTGGACTTGGTGACCTCCAAGTGGTCGAATTGAGATTTCCAAGTGGCGAGCATTTTTTTCCCATAGACTATAATGGGATTCGATAATCGGTCGAGTAGTCGAGTAACGCGGTCTATTCGAATCGAAATTCGAAATTTCGAATATTTCACTACTCGCTCATCTCTATTTATTATGTGTTATCGTGATGTATTGGTTTGTACAAACTTTAAGAATGTCCATGGGTTTCTTTATACATATGTGGAGGCTGATTTAAGACTAGCACCATTTGAGCCTCTATTTAACGGCGCTTAGACCGTCCACAGGTGGATGCTGCAAGCAAGTGTCTGGCGCTAAAATCCTAGCTTAGCGGCCGGACAAGTGACGCTGTAGTATCTTGTCCAACATTGATAAATGTGAGGGCGCTGTGGAAGTGCTCTCTTTGGATCAATGCCTATGTAGCGCCCCAAGGGAAAGCTGCCCAAGGCGACGCTACATATAACAACAGCACAGCACTGCGGCGAACGATAGGTAGCACCAGTGCATCCGAAAAAGTCTGTTTCCCAACAAATACACCAGTACCAGAGCAAAAACACATGGAGCCTTATTCATGAAGGGATAGTGCCAGGTAGTGCCTTGTAAGCGGCAGGTAGGGACAGGTAGAGACAGGTGAACGCCGGACACGGTACGCAAATTACACATTTATGAAGGCGATTCTGGTGAGTGACTGGAACAACGCCATGTAGCGTCCGATTCATCATTATCCCAGGCTCAGTGTACAGCGCCGGCGTTCAGCCTTGCAGAGCTCCACGTCTTACCTCTCACTACCTGGCGCTCTCCAATACATTTCTATGGATGATCCTTAAATCCCTTCCCCAATTTTTTTTTTTTTATTTAATAAAATCTGAAATCTTTCAGACATGTATCCTGGCCTAGAAAATGACATTTTTGAAAACTTTTTTGATTAATTATATTTTTATGCAGAATTGACCTTACATGGTATTAAAGTGTCCATGTTACAATGTAATAACAATGTAATAACAATGTAATTCCATATGTTTTCGCTTTGTTACTAGTTGATACATGTTCAAAAACAAACTTTAATCACACAGCTTCTGGCGCTGTGGGCTACATCGACCCGATTTTGAGCACCAGCAATGTTTGAGGCTGTTTTTTTGATGAATGTGGTGTGAGTCAGTCGCACTGAGCTGCCGCTACCATTCGCTCCCATACAGCGTAGTACTGCGAATCACATAACCTATTCAACAATGCTGGCCAGTGACTGAAACAACGAACCATGGCCGAGCACAGCAACTACTAGCATTCGCTCTGAAATCCTCGCTCATCTGTTGCTACCTGGCGTTAGTAATGAATCAGCCTGCCCGAATGACCTTGTTTTAACAGATGTTGCTGCAATGCTTAAAATAAGAATATACTTACTAAAAAGTATATATCCGAATAAGGAAGGTAAGGAAAAATCACAGACATAAGTTAAATTCTAGCAATTATTAATTGTATATATTCAAACAAAATGCCTATTTCAGCTACCATATGCTCTTAAAAAGTGCCAGCCTACCTCCAAATTTTTTCACCCTTTGTACCCATTTTTCAACATTTATATTGTTTTGGGCTTTAACATAAAATGTCTTGTTTGTCATTTTTTCAGTGCTTTATCAATATTTTAGGGTGAAATATGGGGAAAAAATGCTTTTAAATGTTGTAGTGTTTTTTGTAATAAAAAAAGTTTATTAATAATAATTGTATTGCATGTAGAAGCTTCTCCGGGTTACAACGGTACCACATATGTATTGGTAGATACCCTTTCCTGCCCAAGAGACACAGCAAACTGAAAAGAACACTTGAGGAGATTTTTTCTTGTTCAATACTTTATTATAAGTCAATAACGAAGCAACCACCTTGGTCATACAATATATGTCGATAGACAAACTTTATAGCATATACATAACCATCGAAATCACAGCCTTTACAGCATATAACATATACACTCAAATGTTATGAAGTAAAGCAGAAAGGTCGTACAGACCTGGCTCGAACTTGCTCGTGGGCTCGCAAGCCGTGAATGCAATTGCAAAAACAGGACTCCTTTGGAGCAAATTCAACCATGGTATAAAGGAGATGTAGAGAAAAAACACACGGCAATGAAGGGATAGGGATGACGGTAGAGGAGGAGGGAAAAAGAGGAAAAGAAAAAAAAAGAAAGGGGATAGGAGGTGAAAGACAGAAGAGAGGACTGAGGAGAAAGATAGAATAAGATAAACCAAATACCAACCACTCAAACTGTTAAGAGATTGAAATCAAAATCCGCCGATAGGTAGTTTTAAATTCATGGAACCCACACCTTTCAAAATCTATCCAGACCCATACCATTGACTGCGGACATCTTTTCCATTGTCATAATAAATAATAATTATAATAATAATAAATAAATAATAATAAAGTTGACTCTGTTCTTAAATTCTCTGAAGCTTAAAGTCGGCGTCCTCCAGGCTTTGGCAATTATGAGTTTCGCCCGTCAGAATATGGTATACTAGGTGTTTACGAGTTGTGGCCCCTCTCACCACAGAGCTGTTAAGCAGCGCCACCCAGGGATCCCGTTCAATAGGCCTTCCCATAACCCTGCTAAGGACCACAAAAATCTTTTCCCAAAAAACCTTGACCTTATCGCATCCCCACCACATGTGGAAATATACGTTCCAAGCGCTGCACACCCCTGCGATCCCCCAGCGAAATGGCTCATTCGCTCCAGAACCAAATACCATCTCATAGCCACTTTGTCATTTACCTCAATTGACATGACTGTAGCTGCAGTGCCAAAAGAGTCTATCCACATCCTCTGCCAGTCCCTCTGATCCTTCCTTTCATTTTAATCTTGCTCCCATTTTTGTCTGTATACTAAACCCTTATTACCCGTGTTTTCGCATAATTGCTGGTAGATTTCAGAGACCGCTCCTCTACCCCTCGGGTAGAATGGTCAACAGGCCCAGATCCTTTAGTTATTGACCTTATAAAATGCGAGACTTGAAGGTATCCAAAGAAGTCCTTCAGCTGTAACTGATAGGTGTCCTTAAGATATTGGTAAGAGGAGATAACTGGGCCCTGTAGACATTCAAACAGACAAGAGATTTCAGCCTCCTTCCATCTAGAGAATCTACCAGGGTCCATACATGCCAGGGGGAACTTTGGATTATCCCACAGTGCTAGTAAGGGTATATGCGAAGAAGCAAGCCCTCCCAAAAATGTAAGGTCATCCCAAATTTGTAGGGAGTGTGCCATAATTGGATTATGTATACATTTTCTGAATCTCGGGACAATCCATAACAGATTATTTACCTGTAGTGGGAGACATTGCTCTACTTCAATTTGAACCCAGCTGGTGCTTCAGTGGTTGCATGGTACGAGAGTGTCTGGGCTATCTGGGCTGCTTGGTAATATACCTCTATGTTAGGGACTCCCAAACCTCCAACCGCATAATTAAGCTCTTTGCTACTCTTGGGCACCTATCGCCCTAGATAAACACTAAAATTTTATTTTGGAGCATTTTTAAATACTGCGGGGGAACTCCGACAAGAAGAGTCCTGGCCAGGTAAAGGAACTTTGGTAACAGAGTCATTTTGACAGCTGCTATCTTACCAAGCCAGAACAGTCCATAGTTCTTCCATTGGTTTAGTAGTCAAAATAATTTCTGCCGCATAGGAATGTAATTGGCAGTGAACAAGTTCTCATAATTGCTCGTCAAATTGACACCCAGGTATTTAACTGCCCCCTCTTCCCACTGGAAGTCAAATGAGGTTCCCAGATGACTCCATTGTCTGCTCGAGATATTTATATTCAATGCTTTCGATCTAGCAGTGTTCACCTGAAGACCTGAAACTTCTGCAAAAGTTTCCAGAATCTGCAGTATATTGGGCAAAGAAATGGTGGGATTCGAGACTTAGAGAAGCACATCATCTGTGAATAAACATAATTTATGATGTGTTTCTCCTACTCTCATGCCTGTAATATCAACAGACTCCCTAATCATTTGTGCCAGGGGTTCCATCACCAGGGTGAACAAGAGGGGGGACAAAGGACATCCTTGTCTCGTGCCTCTTGATAGCAGGAATTTATCCGACTTATACCCATTGTATTTAATAAATACAACAGGGTTGGCATATACCGCCTTAAGCATATTCAGGTACTTTGGATCAAACCCCCACCTTTCCAATAAAAAGAAGAGGTATTCCCATGTCACCAAGTCAAAGGATTTTTTATATCAAGAGATAGCAGCATTGTCTATATATTCTGCTCTTTAGCCAAATATGAAAGCTGAACCACTCTTCTAATATTATCCCCTGCCTGTCGCCCTGGTATGTAGCCCACTTGGTCATTATGTACTATTTTCGTAAAATATTCCGACATTCTATCCGCCAGAACTTTAGTAAAAGTCTAGGTTTATAAGGGAAATTTGTCTAAAGTTGGACCAGATCGAATGATCCGCATCCAGGTTTGGGATCATACTGATCGAGGCCGTAAGAGATTCCTGTGAGAACTTGCTATCGCTTCGTATGTCATTAAAAAAAACAACTAATTTCAGGGTTAGGACTGCAGAGAAGGTCTTATAATAAGCTGCCGAAAACCCATCGTTTCCCGGCCTCTTGTTTACCTTTAGATTTGATATTACTCGCTCTATCTCCCACCCATCAAAGTCTTCTTCCATGGACTCTCGCAAATGTTCTGGTAGCTCTGGCAGAGAGACTTTCTTGAAGAACCTTTGAAAATTCTCCACTTTTGGGGGGTTCGGATTTGCATACAACTTCTGCAGCTGTGCCCTAAAAATTTCAGTTATTTTATTAGGATCACTGCTCTTATTCCTTAACCTTATTGGGCTATAGTCCCTATCTGGTGTCTTTAGTTTCCTCAATGAGTCTGGCAAACAATTAGTCTGGTCTATTGGCTTTGCAATAGTATTTATGCATTACCTAGAGATGGAGTCATCTGGGATTTAGCCCTCTCAGCTACTTCCGCATATTCTTTTTCTAATCTAGAAATGCATTAATTCCTTTCACACTTTTTCCTGGCGGCAATTTGGATCAGCTGGCCCCTAATGGTAGGTTTATGCGCCTCCCAGCAGGTAGTGGACAAAATATCTGGGGTTTTGTTGTGTGCAAAGTATTACACCAAGGCGTCAGAGACTGTCGTAACTACAACAGGGTCTGATAGGAGAGAGGAATTTAGGGACCAGGAGAATTCAGACGGTCTGCAAATCAAGGCCTCAAGTCTAAGTAGTAGACCAGCATGGTTCAACCATGAGATCGGTAGAATCTTGGTCGATTTCATCAATGATAACGACTTCTGAGGCAGGAATATGTGGTCAATTCTCGAATAAATATTGTGGGGGTAGGAGAAGTGGGTGAAGTTTTGATTGCACGGGTGGGCTTCCTTCCAGTAGTCTACTAATGAATGTGTATCTAACAGTCTCCTGAATGCTCTGGAAGCTGCCGCAGAGTAAATGGGCATCAAAGGACTATTAGGAGACTGCCTGTCCATATATGGATTTAGAGTCAAGTTAGAGTCACCACAGATCACTGTTGTACCATGCGCCACTGAACTCACCAACTCAAGGAATCCAGAAAGGAAGGATATCTGATTCACATTAGGAGGAGGAATAGGTTGCTGTTGTTATTTTTGCATCCTGTAGTGTTCCTATCAGAATTAAAATACCTCCTCTCTGGATCAGTTATTTCTCTCTTGCATTGGAACTGTAAGCCCCGCTTAAAACCAATCAACACCCCTTTCTGCTTAGTATAGGCACAAACCATGAATACCTGAGGGTAAACCGCGTCCAGGAACTTGGATCTGGAGGATTTCAAGAAGTGTGTCTCATGGAGGCATATCACATCTGGCTGCAGTGATCTGACCTTCCGGAAGGCCAAGCTTTTCTTATGCGGCGAATTGAACCCCTGTACATTTAACGAAAACACACAAGTCATATTTGTTCAAATTAAAGATTAAGGCTCAGGGGAACGGTGGAGAGAGAGAAAAAGAAAAGAGAAAAAAATTTAAAAAAAGGAAGAAAAAAAAAGGGGGGGGGAAGGGAGGGGAGGTTTTAAGGAGGAGAAGGAAAAAGAGGATGATGTTAGACAAAAACAAGCGGCGGCCCGGGGATCACAAGCGTCAAGCACTCAACCTTCTGACTGCACCCAACTGGGTCTCTTCTATCAAAGGTCTATCCTGAGGTTAACTAATGCAGGTTGCACCCTAGAAATGACCTCAGTATTAAGGATCGCCTCTGCCGCCCAACCCTGTTGGAGTCCACTGCCTTCAACAACATACTTCTAAATCCTCTAAATGGACTCAGTGTCAGATGCCTATTAGCACAAAGGTACCCAAAGTAATGTTGTACAAGTTGGTTCAGCTTATGTAAGCACCCGCGCTTAACAGACCTTCTGGACAATAATGTAAATTAAACCATAGGGAAATACCCTCCGGTTTAATAGGAGTACGGCATGTAACTGCCAACGGACAGATGGGGGTTAAAGCAAAATGTAAATAACACAGCAGGCTGCCCAATATAGATCCGTAAACAATCTAAAGATTCTTTTGTAGCAAACATATTACCTTGTTAACTACTTACAAGGAGAAGAGCAAAATCGAAGCCAATAAACAAAGATGCATAATAAACGCACTCATATATATATAAAAAAAATACCCCTAACTCCCATCTACCACCCCACCCACTCCACCCTATCCCCCACCTATGTCAAAGGGATGTGATGAAGGGTGAGGGGCGGAGGAAGAAGGAAAGAGAAAAAGAAAGAAAAAAAAGTCTGTCTTCCCATCATTAATAAAAACTAATCTTGATCGGGCATATCAAACCAAAATGTTCCAAGTCCAACTTCAAGGAAAGCATCAACGTTGAGGAGATTTTTTAAAGAATATACAAAAACAACCCTTTACATGTGAAATACTATATATTCTTAATTTTTCCATATGTGCCTAACGTTTTGTTATTGGCGAAACTTTCTTTGAGTAATCCTGCGAAAAGTGACTTGATTGCAGAGGGTTTCCCAAAAAGAAAAGAGCAGAATTAAAACCACATTTAAAAAAAAAAATATATATATATATATATATATATGGCAACTAAAAAAACACACTAAATCTGAAACCACAAGTTCTCCTAAATAGAACAATACCCAACATGCATATCTGCTTTACAGGGTAGGGTTGCCAAAGACCTCATTGTCTGAGCGTAAGGGTAATTTCACTTCAAAATGTTATCTCTGCAGACAACATGCACATGTTGCACCATTTCAACCAAAACAACCCTTTACATATGAAATACTCCCACAAACCATATATTCCCTGAAAGTTCACACCTCAAGCTTTTTAACCATACCAGACTTGTTGTATTGGGCACAGTTCCAGTGTGCAAGCACTGGAGGAATTCACTAGTTGCACAGAGTTTCCCTAAAAAAAAGACTAAAATGCAGAATCCAAAACACATTTTCCTAAAAAAACAATATGCCAACAAGAAAAAGCACACTAAACCTGAAACCTCTGTACAGAACAATACCCAACATGCATAGCTACTTTGCAGGGTAGAGTTGCCACCCCCCCCCCCCCCCCCAATGTAAATTATGCAAAATTTTTGCTCTACAGACAAAGTGCACATTTTGCACTTTTTCAACCAAAACAAACCTTTACATTTAAAATACCCCCCACAAATCATATATTGCCTGAAAATACACATCTCAACCTTTCTAGATATAACAAATCTTGCACCTTTTCATCCAAAACAACCTTTTACATATGAAATACTCCCCACAAATGAAAATCACTTGAAAGTACACACCCCAAGCTTTCTAGGTGTGGGAGATGTTTTCTTTAAAAATCCTAAAAAAGCAGAATCAAAACCACAATTTGCTAATATATATATATATATATATATATATATATATATATATATATATATATAAGAAAAAAGCTAAATCTGAAACAGCAAGGTCCCCTGAACAGAATACCCAACATGCATAGCTACTTTCAAGGATAGGGTTGACAGACACCCAAAAGTAAAGCATGTACTATAAAAGCACACAAAACAACCCTTTACATTTCCTAATTGTACTAAGAGATGCAGTCAGGGTTAGCCGTGAGGTTCAATTAGGATACAGTAGCTGTGACATCAGATTATAAAATTATAAAATCAGTGATCAAGGACAATTATCAAGATCCTGAAAAGGGGCCAACATTTTAATCATCATGTGTCACAAGTATCCAAACTGATCCAAGCTGTACCAAAAGAATCTGTTCTTCGTGAGCAGTGTGGCTGCAGCACATAAAGACACAAAGCAGCATCCCCTGCTATGTACCCGCTCCTGCCTGATCATTCAAGTGAATGGGCAGGTGGGGCTATGCACAGAGCAGGGAAGCCGCTCTGTGCTTTTTGCCTAAGATGGGGGCACCAAGGAGTTGATGCTTGCCTGCGGGTAGGCTAAGTGTTTTCTTTCTTTGTAGCCCCTGTGTCCTGCTTCAGTGTCAGTGGAGCATGGCAGGGTGGTGTTTACCCCGAGACTGGACATCTGCTTTAACAGAAAAGGGTTCCACCTATAGCCTAAAATAAAAATAAAAATAATACAGAAATAAAAGAAAAACACCCCTCAAAACACAATCCAGGTTGGCTGGGACATGTCGGGCAGTAGTACCGCACATCTCTCCTAACACCACAATCCCTGCAGGCCTTCTGGGAATACTTCATACTACTTCCCAGTGGTGGGAAAACAGTTTATAAAGTGCTTCCCAACTAACCTAGTCATGAGTAAGGGCTGAGTGTTTGCCCGAAACGCGTTGGCACTTTGCCAGTTTCCTTATGCTCAACAGCGGCTTTATTATGTGGATGGAAATTCTTTTAATCGATTGGATAATAAATGTGGATCGAGTATCCTTTTAATCAGAGATTGGCTGGCGTCTTTGCTATACCAACTTACCTAGCCTCGTTGTCGGTGTTATCAATGTCACCTATGAATTTATTGTAATCTTTGATACAACGTGGCTTTTGGATAAGGGCTTGGGGACCACTTTGCCTTATGTTTGTTACTGGCTCATCTTGGATTGTTGTCACCATGAGCACATCTTTTTGTCGATATATTTAACAACCAGGAGCTCATAACTTCTTAGGGATTGAGACTCTTCTTTTTTTTAATCAGCAATGCCGTTAGCAAGCCTTTCCAGTTACAGTTAACTGTACTGCAGGCTGGAGTGTCCAAGGCAAGATGTAAAGGGCTCTAAACAGGGGCACACTGTAATAGAAATGATCCACATATAAGTGGTTCCCTCTCCCTAGTAGAGGGGTGATGAGCTCCCAAACAATCCGGCCACTGACACTCAAAGCAAGGGGATAAGTAGGGAGGGTCTAGATGTGTATCCCTTCCTTGATAGATTCTAAAAAAAATATGTTTACCCCGTGTACTTTCACACAAATTATAAAATGTTATCCCATAGCGGAAACGCTTGGTAGGGATATATTGACAGTATATAATGTGTCCTTTAAAAAGCAGAAGTGATTCGTCAAGAGTTACATTTTGGGAGAGGGTGTACACTTCTGCAAATCACTCTGACAGGCTATGAACTAGGGACCATATTTTATAAAGCCTGTCATGACTGGGCTCACCACAGGGAATAGCAGCGACATTGTCATTGAAATGCAGAAACTGCAGTAAAATTTGGTTCCGATTTCTGGACATTATGGCTGGAAATGAGGGGGTTGCCAATATGGATAGGATATCCCAGTATGATGCAAGGCAAATTTTTTTGAGTATACCCACAAGCCCCCGATTTTTTAAATCTAACTTATATTGGTGGTATTGGTGGGATGCTATGCCTGAGCTCGGGCTTGCCTCTGTGGGTGGGGGGAGGGGGGGGTTGTGCCATGACCTGATTGGCATAGCGATTGGTATAGAGAACCATATCCAGTAGAATGGCCTCTGTTACAAATAAATGGAAGAAGTCAACAGACAAAAGTTACTTGTGTCTCTGTTGACTCCAGGGACCAGGGTGCCAAGGGTGAATTTCGAGGGAATAATTACTAGGAGGCCTCCACACTGGCACTCCTGAACCAGCTGCAAAACTTGATGCCTCCACCAGCTACACATTCTCCCGCAGTGTAGACTTATCTTGCGTGGTATTAGTCCTCCTACGATGGCTGCCACTACTGGTACCACTGCGTTTAATCATCATTTAAGCCGCAGCTTCCTGTGCAGGCAATGACAATGCCTTTTATACATCCAGTACAGGCGCCGGCTGATGACATCAGCCCTTCCGTCATATTGTTTCCTTTAAGGGCTGGGTCACAGGAGTGTCATTCTTGTGACCCGGACCTCGCCCCAAGATGATGCCAAGCAATATCTACCCAGCAACAGTATGCCAAGGCCCAGCAACAGCATGCCAAGGGAACCCCGATGGCAGGCAGGTGAGTAAATGCCAAGCCCGTAGTTTCTACGTGTTTGATACTTAACAGTCGGAGAATCAAACATGTAGAAACTATGGGCTTGGAATTTAAAGGGTTAAAGTGCACCAATCAGCCTTTTTTGCCGGTATTATCACCTACCCATTTTTTGAAATCCCACCAATACCTTGCAAAACTCACTTTCCAGTGGTCCCAATGCTCACGTATCTCTGGTATCTCATACTGAGGCATGCTCCTGCCCCCAACAAGTCAGGCTGGGAATGGGAGAACGTCACAGGGAACCCAGTAGGCAGTAACTCCCTTTTCTTAGTGTCATAGCGCTGTTTACAAACAGAGCCGTATTCATTAATATACATGGCATAATGTACTATTAAACAAAAGCCTGTACATGCGCCATGTGATGACCAGAAAGCTAAGTTTAGAGAGTGATCTGCGGGGGTTTCACCAAGCAGTGCATCTCAAACCATGATTCCCTTGGGAAAACAGACCAATAATCAGGATACTGAAAATCCTGGTGAGTGGTCCACTTTAGGAGTATAAAGTATAAATAAAAACACTTATCTCTCTTAAAGCTGAATACAATCTTCCTTGATGAAGCTATTTGAGGCAAAGCACTGTTCCCTACATAATATAATGGGCAAAATACTGCTTTGTATTAGCTCTCTGGGGTATGTTTTAAAGAAATGTGGATACAAGACCCCAAAATAACTGAAAGGACTAAAAGACAGCTAATGTTGGAATATTAATATCATTAGAAAAGGCCTGAGATCCCTAACCATCACTTTTATACATCACAGATAATTATACCTGATTGTTCCAATGTGATCGACTTTCTCTTATACCATACAAATGTGAAGCCGGGCTTGGTTAATGATATCAGTTTTGAAGAGATGTTAACTAGGGGCCATCAACATCTTCATGGGTGATTTTAATAAAGAATCCTGTATCTAGAACTTACAACGTTCAATCAAGATTCATATTGGGCCACTTCATGTTGGAACACTGCTACACTGTACTGATAGGAGCTGATTGATCTGTAAAAAAGTAGACAGTTCAAGGTAATGGCATAGATTGTTATACCTTATCAGATGAGGCATCCGGTCTAGCTGATTAGGTTTTGTGAAAGCACTCATTCAATCTATAAAGATTAACTGCTGTTTTGGCCGTACATGTGCCAGATTGGCTAAAATTGTCGGTAAATTCCTGGAATTGAAACCAATAAAAGTTGCCCCTTGTCTGTCTACTGTCTCCAGTGACGAGTCCACAGGCTAAGTAGGAGAAGTCATAGTTGTTTGGATGCTGCCCTTGTATCTATGGTGCATCCCCTAGGTTACCAAAATGCAAACGGGTATTTGGTATATTTTGGCCATTTTGTAAGCTGTGGGTTAAATAAACAATAGCGCTGAAGAAAAAGGCAAAATAAAGGTTTATGCCTGGGTGATGAAAATAAAACACAAGAGATATAAGCAGTACCATAAGCAGAAACTATGTGCTTAAATCACCTAGTTAACATCAATAGCCCTGTAACTACAAAATTGGGTTTTGGCCACCCTGAGTTTGAAATTGAACTCAACATTAGCTGGCAAAACTCATTGAAAATTGAGGAAGACAATGGGAGACTGCTCCAAGGTCTTCCCACATTTTGAGTAGCTTTGTGCAACATTTCCATATCCAAAATGCATTCTGGTAACCTAGAGACAGAAAGATAGAGAACAATAAGGAAAAGAAGAGAAAGTAAGAAAAGAACAGGGCAGGGGAAGGGAGATAAAAAGGGGACAACAAAGGGGTGTGCAAAAATGTTGGTGATCTGCAATGTCTGGTTGTCATGGTTATAGGAAAGGTAGCAAGGCAGCCTCCACTAGAAATGAAGAAATGACCACCTGCCTATACAGTAATAGTTTTTCTTCTGGACCTTTGATCATCACGAGAATCTGGTGATACTAATCAGGAAATGTTTTAAGTCTTTGGCATGGAGAATTCTTTAGTGGGCGTATAAAGCAATCCAGGTTAAGCTTTAAATAAAAGTTCCCCTTTCCTCAGGCTCTGTGTTGCTAAAGTGGGGGTGGCTTTCCTGTCCTTGAATAAAGCCCTTAGAATAGTTTATGACTAGGGATGAGCAAACCCAAATCGTAAAGTTCAAATCCGTACCGAACTTTGCGAGTTCGGGTTCCTGACCCTGAACACAGACTTTAGTCAGAAGTCCATGCCAGGGTTAGGTGTTCATCATCATTAAAGCAGCCCACTGCTAGGCATGCCATCAATTAGCTTCTACCCTCCCCACAGCCAATCAGGTCGGCCATGAGGTTAACCATCCAAGAAGGGCAGTAGGCGGGCCGGGCCATGATGGGGGATGGCCACACGCTGAGAGGACAGAAATCAGGCGAGTGCTCACAGCGAGCGCAATTTTAAATTGTTATTATTTTATATATATATTTATTTATGAATTTATTTAAATTTTGTGTTCTGTGATTAGTTGGAGTACTTTCGCTACCCTATTTAATGCAGGCACATTTCCCTGCTGTTACCCCCCCCCCCCCCAATTTTCCCTCTGATACCCCTTGAAGATTGATATTTTAATATTTTTTAAATGTATTTTTAATTTATTTATGTTAGTGTTTATTTTTCCATCTTGTGGGATTATTTTGAGCACTTTCCTTCCCCTCATTTGCAGCCCCCAATTTCGGGTACCCATTGATTTCAAAACTTTGGCGACAAGTTCAGACAAACTTGGCGAACCTGAACTGCTACAGGTCCGCTCATCCCTATTTATGACTACAAATGCCAGAATGTTTCCATTGTAACAGGTGAGATTATTAGCAACTTTGGCTAAAGCAAGCAGCAGTAATTATTTCACCAAATGATTAGCAAGCCAGAGTGAGGAAGTCTCTGTGCTGTACAAATACAACAACTTTGGTGTGCGATGCTAAGGTAAACACATTGTTGCTAGAAAAAAAAAACTTTCTTTCATAACACAGTTGCAACCAAATAGAAAATAAAATAAAAGAGACACCTTGAGGTCATCATTTAGCACACAATAATGGAAACTTAAAAATGCCATTGAAAGTTGAAAAACCCTTTAAAGGACCTAAAGTCCCAAAAATAAAAAGTCCAGGGGACATACTCACCTTCCCGGTCGAAGGTCCAGATGCTCCCACAGCGGACAGCTGACCACTGTTGGCTGTGCTGCTGCTTTTGCCAGCCGCCTGATGGTTCATGTAGTGCGGTACGTGAAAACTGTGGATCACTGCCCAGCAGTTCGCAGCTACAATCAAGAAGGTCCCCACTCTCGCCACCACCATCAGCAAGATGACAGCGCAGGAGCAAGATGTCCGGGAGCCATCTGTCTTGTAAGGTGAGTAGGTCATTAATAAGCATGCCGTGGCTTACATGCTTATTAATGACCGTTTTTTATTTTTAGCATTTTTAAAATTCCAGTCCACTTCAAACATCATGGCATCCCAAAAAAAGAAAATCTGCTGAGATCAGCTCACTCTGCCGGAATAAATGGCCCCTCCCTGCAGCAGGGAGTGAGATGTCAGAAGACGAAGAGATTGACAGAATAAAATACTTTATCCTTGGGTGTGTGTGTTTTTACATTTAACCCTTTGGGAACTTGTAAGGGGGTCCTTGAGACCCATATGCCAGTTCACAGGGCAGGAGGGGCTGGAAAGTCACCTGTCAGCAAGCAGGTGACTTGCTATAACCCCCGCTCCTCTGCACTACCCCAGGCACCCCAAAAGCCAAATGTAGCGCAGAAGAGCCCACGGCTTATATGCGCCATGTGTGTTGGTAGCTGTTCCGCTTCCGCGCCCTGGTCTACCAGCCCCCATATCTGGTGCCTGGGCTGGTTTTGCCTGAATGGGGGGGAGGGCTCACATCTTTTAAAAAAATGAAGTATTTAATCCTTAATTTTGTGCTTAAACATATGGGTTCCCCCATATCCAGGCACCTTTGTGAACAAATGTTTCTTTGGCAATTCAAGGGTATTACATGTGTATGATGATATTTGACCATGAGGTGTGATTTCTATATATATAGCATAACCATCCATTGTTTACAATTTCTTAATAATCTGTGTCAGACAATTGACCATCCTACAGTCGTGTGGACTGCACAAGGTACCTGTAATGATAGATGTAGGTGACCAGGTATCTATTAAACCTTACTTAGATATTAAATATTGATTATAGAAAATCTCTTAGCACGTCTTCTTCTGAAACAATGGTAATTTATTAGTTACATGCAGCATTGAGACAAGGCTATGCGTTGTCTGGCCTGACAGCCGAACTCACATCACCTGTATGCCTCTACAAATGTACACATCATCAGGTTCATAAGTTGATAAGTTCACAAGTTCATAGGTTGAGAAATATTCAAAAATTGGCAATTAAAATAAACAAAGCATAAGGGTATGTGATAATTTGTCTTATCTTGAAAACATAAATTCATCAACACATTTATGTTATTATGAAAATATGAACACCTGTGGTGAGGTTCTCATTATCCTTATCCTGGGATAACCTTGGTCGGGGGAACATGCTCATAAATCTTACGTTTTTGAAGGTAGATTTCATAGATTAAAGTGGACTTCCTTAAATAATATTAAAGGAGCACTATCGTGAAATTCTGGTGTGAGTACAGATCGAACTGATACCACACGTTGTATCCAGCTCACCAGGACCCATAAAACTTAACTTTTACTCTAATAGTTAAAATCATACGTGTTCAGTGCAATAAATTGCCATCAATTCGCCCCCTCCAGGTTTTGAGTTTTGGGGTTAAAATTCTCTTAGTCTTACCTTTTGGGAGAGGGAAACACTCCCAAATATAAGGAAGCTCATAGCGGGGAAAATTCCTCTGTGAAGTGCTCTGCTGCTCGCAGTGATAGGAGGAAAATTCTGTAGTCCCTCCTTTACATTCTATTGGCTTCCACAAACGTCCCGGTGTGTGCCAGGAGCCAATGAGTGGGGGGGGCTTTGTCCTACTCGAGAGTTCATGTTGGAGGGGGCAGGACACAGGAGTGTAAGGTAATATTTTTTTTCTTTTACTTTTTTCACAAATGTATTTCTCTGTTTTCATCCTGTTTTTGTTGTTATTATTTTAACACTTTTCTTTCATGTTATCTCTGCTGCTGTCTGCAGTATTTTTCCGTTTCCCATTTTCTCTTTATTATTCTTATATCGCCTTTTTCCATGCATTCTTCTTTTCAGCTTTTTGTGTTTCAAGCAGAACTAAACAGGGGATTTTCTCTATCCCCAGTTTAGTTTCTTGCCCTGGGGGCATCCTGACTTGGAATGCCCCCCTATCGGAAACCATCCAGTTCACCTGTCAAAAGTACCTTTCCCCATCCCATGGCACATTTACAGGCTCTCAGTTGGGAGCTGGAGTGGAAATATCCGTGGGTGCCCAGCCTCTCTGAATGGCTATCCGTGAGGACGCACCTCCTCCCGGAGATGGTGGGGATGCGGCTGTAGATATTTACATTGTCATGGAAGTCAGAAAAAGGTGGGTATTGTGGCGACCTAGGTGGAGTTTAACACAGTGGGGCATCCCGAATTGCGATGCACCAGGGGAAGGCCAGTGGCCGGCATTGGAGTCTTTTGGACACCCGGGTTGGCCAAGTTAGATTTTTTTTTTCAATCAGTTTAGTTTAGTTTGCAGAGATTTATTATATTTATGGGGTCACCTGGGGGTCTCATCACAGAAGCAGCACCTCACACACACAGAGCTGTAACCGCCGTGTACTGTGCCTGCCTGGGAAATAAGCTGCAGTAAGTTCACTGGAGCTGTTGCTAGGAGACAAGTGGGCTAAATGCTGCAGCTGTTTATCACCTCACTGACTAAAACCCAGCAGATCCCCCCATTCTGCAAATCGACTGAGCCATTTTAATTTTTAATTTAGGGCATATATTGTTTTACTTTAATATTGCAACATTATTTATACACATGTTATAAGCTTTTGTGTGGTTATTTAGTTATTTATCTTTTTCAATGCAAATATTCGCTATAGTGCTCCTTTAAGCATACGTGTGAGTGTTTAAGTAAATAGGTGTTTTGCATTCTCCATAATTATCCAGGTACATTACAATCCACAGACTGATCAACCAAGTCCATAGATCACCATTACTCTGTATCCTTTTTGTTCTTATTTCCATAATCAATTTTAAGATGCCTGTTTAGTAATAGTTGTACAATACACCCTAATTTTCTGAAGCAGTTTATCATTGTATTGTATATTATTGTTCTTTTTGTTCTGCTTTGAGCAGCTTTACATTTAATTTCACAAAACTGAGGCAAAATATTGAAGTCCAGTTTTGTCTTTAAAGTGGACCAAAACCCAGGATTTTGACTATCCTGGGTTCTGGTCCTTTCCCCGCTTGCCCCGCTGTGTGAAACACCCCAGATTGCCCAAAGAAACTAACCTCTTCCTGGTCCTACGGCGCATGCCGCTCGTGCAATCAGTGCACTCAGAGCTGCTGACGTCACGCCATATAAGATGGCATCTAAGGCCAGCGGCTCTGAGCGGATAAACAACCTCTGGGTCCCTTATTAGCAACTCTGCTATTTATGTTGAGCTTTTCTTACATTTTACAAAAGGGAGGAAGGTCAGATTTATTGACACCTTAAATACCTCTGGGAGAGCTGGGATCACTTCAAGACAGAGGAAAAGCACCATGATTGACAGATAAACAATTCTTCTTAAAGTGGACCAACACCCAGGATTTTGACTATCCCGGGGGGTGGTCCATTTCCCAGGGGTGCCCCAATCGGGGGTGCCATGCTATGCGAAACCCCCCAGATTTCCAGATAAAGCTCCTATGGCGCATGTGCGGCCACTCGTCCAATCAGCGCGCTCTGAGCTGCTGTGGTATGCGCGTCAATGAGACGTCTTACCGCAGCAGCTCCGAGCATGCTAATGGCCAGCGCGGTCGCGCTCCCTGTTAGAGGGAAGCGTGAGATGTGGCCGCAGCCCGCGCAAATCAATCTTTCCCTTATTCCAATAATTATTTAAAGGACCTTTTTTGCCCAGAAGAAGTAACGGGTGTTAGCCGTTACGAAACGCGTCGGCTGGGGTGGGGGTCGCATTGCTGTCATGCAGGCCATCTGTGGGTAATTATTACAAATAATATATTGGCACTATTGACTATGTTTTGATTGTTTACTTTTTCCTTCACTTGGCGGTCCTTATAGATAGGCCATTGTATTGCACGTATAGCACTTTATATGCAGTATTTGCACATATATATGTATTTTGATGCACTTTAATAGATTATTGGAATTAGGGAAAGATTGATTTGATGAGGGATAATTATTTGAGGTTATAAGTGGTTCACATTGGTTGTTGGATAGGAGGACTGGCTTGCTGATATTGCCCCCCGGTGGTCATGATTAATACATTTTTTTAAATATGTTTTAAATGTCTGCAATCATGTGAATTCTGTGTAATAATAAACTGGATCTTTGTATCATTTTGAATACTATTTGGGTGGTGCTGTTTATGATCTGGTTTTAAGGGAGATTTTTTGGGGGGTCCCCCTATCTGTATAATCATCTCGAGTGCAATACACACAGCATGGTGGGAGCGGGGGAGGCCAGCTGTACTGTCAGCTGTGTAAGTCAAGCTGACAGCGCGACCAGCCTTCCCCGCTCCCATCGTGCTGTGTGTATTGCACACTTACCTACATGCCGGCTTCCCCGTCGTTCTGGTCCAGCAGCTGGCTGCAGGTGCAAGTTGGCTTGCAAGCCGACATGCACCCGCTGCCAGCCACTGGGCCAGAACAACGGGAAAGCCAGTATGTCGGCTTCCCCATCATTCTGGTCCAGTGGCAGCCAGTCACTGGTCTAGAATGACGGGGAAGCCAGCATGTCACACAGCACAGTGGGAGCGGTGCAGCTGTCTGCCGCATGCAGGGGAGGAAGTGGGGAGCCGGCTGCATTGTCAGCTGTGTCAGTCAGCTTCCACTGCGCACACTAGATCCAAGAGTGGTTGTGAGAGTTTTTTTTTTTACCCACCGCCCAAGGTGCCAGTGAATTTCAGGGAAAATTTGGTCAGCACGAACCCCCAACAATTCAGCTTCGTGCCTAATCGCATTTTTCCTGAAATTCGGAACAAACTTGGGTTCTGAATCATTACAGGATACCACAGCAGCACTTTGCTCTTTGGTGGCTGCGCAAAAGGAGCAGGGATGGGGGAACATAGCAAGCCATGGGAGTACCCTAATTTGGGCAGCCATGGAAGTTTCATGCTGCCTAAATTAGGGTACTCCCTAGGGAAGGTTTTGGTATTATTTAATTCCCTGCCTTGCTCCACACTGTACCCCCTCTCTGCCCTGCTTCCCGCTGCACCCCATCTCTTTCCTGCATTATCCTCTCCAGCCCACTCACAATCGGATCCCTATCTCTACTCTGATTCCTCCTGCACCCCAATCTTTGACCTGTTGCCCACTGCAACGGGGCTCTTGTACTTATAGCACCCCTATCGCTGTCCTGTTCCCCACTGCACCTTCATCCTAGCCCTGTCCCCTGCTACACGCTGTCTCTCGTCCTGCTGCACCCCCTCTCTGCCCTGCTGCCTACCACACCCCAACTCTTTCTGAGCTGCTGCAAGCTACACCCCATCTCTCTCTGTGCTGCTGTCCACCACACAATTTTTTTTCACTCCTGCTGTCCCCCCCCCCCCCCCCCACAAGGATGAGGTAATTGTCTGGGCCCCCAACAGGACTGCCAATGGAGAATTTCTCAGGACCCGGCAGGAGCAGTCTCAGCCTGGCATTGTCAGAATTCATTTACTTTAGATTGCATTTGATGTTTAAAAAATACAAAAAGATAAGTTTACTACTTCATTCCCATTTCAGTTCTAAGATAACTGAACTGTGCTCATTTGAACCCGGTGGGGTTACAAGTAGAGATGTGTGAACCCTCAAACTTCGGGTTTGGCAAGTTTGGCCGAACTTTGAATAAATGTTTGGGGGCCCGAATCCGGTCCCTAATGAAAACAATGAGGACCCGAACTTTGAGGGGGTGGTGGGGGCAGAAGCACTGCTGTAACTTACCTGAGCCCCGATCCTCTTTCAGCATTTTGTAGCCAGGGCTACAAAAAGATGGTCGCCGGCTCCCATAAGTGAGGGCACTTCTAGTGCCAGTGTTTTGTCTGGACATCCATTTCTTGGCGCTGGAATGAATGGACAGACTTCATTTTGTGTTCTACCAACTGTCATGTGTAGTGTTGAGTGAACCCAAACCACAAAAATTGGGTTCATACCGAACTTTGCAAGGTTGAGCTCCTAATGAAGTCCAAAACATATCCCTCCTACCCACGAAAGTGATAATTAGAACCCGTAGTCTCTCTAAATGCATTCCCCCCTTTCTATGCTTCTTCATTTGCCTTCTTCTTTTCTTCAAGGAAAAACTGCAAACACTGTTCGCTCAACCCCAAAAGATTGCTTGTACAGTCTCGGTATTGCATAAGAATTGTCTTATTGACTTGAAAAAGTCAATAAGTGGATGTCCACTCTATTTATACCCTCCAACCCTGCCTTCCTCCCCTGGTGCTGCAATGGGACAGTGGGTAGACAACCAAAAACTTGTTATCTCTCCTCAGGTTTCAGTGCTGACACTGGTGCACATGTTGCAGCCGTACAGAGAATGCTCAGAGCGGTATCCTCCACTTGGGGGATTGCCAATCCATGAAACTGCTCCAGGATGGCTGTGCCTAGCACTGGAAGCACAGGGGCAATGGTGAATGCTAATGGGGCAGATCAGAGAATGATCCCGTGAGGAATCCAGAGCAAAAAAAGCGTCCCAGCTTTGCATCGTCAGCTTCTGAACATCAGGGGACAACCTCCCCATCCATCCACCCTCCACCAACTTGGAATGGCTGGTTCCCCATCAGTGATGACAACAATGGGTTAAGATCTCAGCAGGTCAAGATGTATATGCCCCAGATTGGTAAGCATCATAAACAGAATATAAATGTCATTACAGGATAGGGCACTGTTTACTTTTTTGCAAAAACTTGTGCAATTGATTAACTTGAGGTTATTAATGGTTCCAAACAGCCATTTTGTCTCCATAATAATTTTTACCATAGGGTCAAGGGCAGCAAAAAGAACATTAAAGATTTCTCCACCTTATCCAATCTAAAACATACTTTTGCAAGTGCTGAAATACAGCTATATAACTATTTATTAATATGTAGCTTTTTAAATAAATATATAATAATTATTTCAGCTCTTTAGTAACTATATAACTGTAAAAAATGGTGTGGCTGCTGCTTCGACATCTAGCTTAGTTTGGAAGGAGGGTATGAAAAGGTTGGAGGTCCTCTTTAAGTCTCAATATCTATTATCTGTAGTAGCTATAAAGTTATCCATGATAGTTTATTATGAATTGTAGTTGTGATTAGAAAAAATAATGTCTCTCATTCGTTGAATAGATAACAATCCTAAACGTTCACATATTGTTGTTGCAAATAACTTCTGTTTTATATGCCGTCTTGTCAAGATAATACTTTTGACTAATGAGTCTTGTACTTTTTTGTTTTTGTTTTTTTTTTTCTTAAGAAAAGACTAGATTTCCTTGAAAAACACAGATTAAGGAAAGCTCATTTCTCAAGATGTTCTAGTTCGTCGACACATTTCTCATTATTGTTTCATGTAATATGTGTGAAAAGACAAGTGGCATTTGCTCAGCAGTTTCTATTTTCTGGTTTATCTGCTAGCTAAAGTATTCATTTTTATTAGTTTCGGAATCTTTGAATCAACCTACCAGCCTTAGGTCGTTTGATTATTTAATTTAAATTTGTGGACATTAATAACATTTTCTCTTGACAGAGCTGATGGATGTCTTGCTAGAATGAAATTATATAAAAGTATTTTTTGGGTTGAGTTGCTTTTTAAGCATGTAAATTGTGCTACCCCTATTGGGTCCTCATACAGCTTTTTGCATTTGGGTTCATAAATGGTCAATGTACCTCAAGAACACAGTTATATCCTGGCTGGGAATTAAACTTTCAACCCTCCAAACACAAGATTGCTCCCTTCCCCCATGACTGCCCCATTTCTAGGCCATGACTGTCCCTTTCTAGCCCATGACTGCCACTTTCTAGCCCATGACTGCCCATTGGCAGCTTGGCAGAAAAAGTCTGTCTCCATCTAGTTACATCTGGGATTGGAACTTTCAATGTATGTTTCCATGAGGAATTTCTGCATGTAACCCTGAAGCATATCATACATGATGTAAAATCTGGAAAGGACAATACAATATACAGATGTGTCAGTGGAATTTCTTTGCATAGTCCAGCTTAAACAGAATTAAGCATCCCCATTCAGGCACCCATAAGAGCCAAGGCTGGCTTTGGCGTGCAGCAAAATTTTCATTTTTGCTTACAATGTTGCCCAGATGCAGTTACTGTAGCAAGTTGAAAATCATTACAATATACAGATGTGTTAGTTGACTTTCATTGCATAGTTATGGTTCAACAGAATTAGGTATCCCCATTCAAGCACCCATAAAAGCCAAGGTTGACTTTGGTGTGCAGCAAAATTTTCATTTTGGCTTACAATGTTGCCCAGATGCAGTTACTGTAGCAAGTTGAAAGTCATCACCCGACTTGTGTGGAAGGAAAGCAACAGACCACACATACACTTTGAATGAGCTTAAGAATTGGCATGCATAGGATTATGCGCAGGTGTATGCTAAATGAACTTGCTTTTGTGCAATCGCATAGTTTAATAACGGCACAAGCTATTTTCATTTTAAACCAGCAACTATCTAGTTTCTTTATAGAATGTAGTATTATTACAGTATTTTTAAGATAGACACAGTGGTTTATAGATTACCATTACTCATTGCAATGGCTTATTAAATAAGCCCTCTTTCCTGTATGCCATTGACTTCATGTAACATTTTGAAAGAATGTTTTTTATTTTGCCTATGTTGTGATATATTCATTTTATCTGTTTAAAAAATAATGTGTAGTCAAACAAAAATAACAAATGGAAATTGTTTCTATCAAATCAAGACAACAAACTGGCTTACCGTGCCAATAAATTTTGACTTCCTTGAAGTCTCCTATTTCTGTCACATCTGCAGCAAAGAAATATTTTAATTCATCTCATTTATTTTCATTCTATTTTGATTCAAAGCTGATGTTTGTTTGAAAAATTCATGTTAGGCTTGGAGCAAATTACAAGGGCATAAAACACACCCTTTAATAAAATTGAATGTCCTGTTTTATCTTTGTCTTGTAGAAATATGGCAATTGATACCTTGCAGCAAAACATCACTATCATCATCGATCATGGGGCAAGCTTATGCAAATGACAGACATGGCAAACATAAATAGGAAGTCAAACATTTCCAAGTATGCATTTTAGGTTCTTTATGCAAGAATAATTACACTGGCACTTGCCACTGAGAAATCAAATACAACTTTATGTGCAGCATGTAAAATGAAGTCCTCCACATGGTCTGATGGGATAAGTGCCATGGCTATTACACTTTTTTTGAAGTACTGCACAGAGACTATGCACAGAGCGATCACATATAAGTGTGCTGTTTATAACTCTGACATGTAGGACTAGTGGGATGACCCCTAAATGATCAGTGCCATTAGGAGGTATCTCTTCTAAAGGGTAATACACAGCCTAAAGGGGAATGAGGCTCATAGGCAGCTGCAACAGAATTGGCAAATATTCTGTTTTCTAAACCAGACAAACAACCTCCAAAGAGGAAGTGACGCTGGGTTTTCTGCCACTGTGCATTGTAGATTATGTTCGTTAAGTCCAAGACTGGGAATGGAGGAAATCTCCCAGGTGCACCAAGATGACCACGACCAGGAGAAAATCTGTAAAGCAGTACTTCAGCTTTGAGTGGATGCAGGGGTCAATGCAAGTGCTGACAGTGATTCCATATCATGCATGCAGATGGGGCAAGTGAGTGCTGGGGAGTTTTATTTTTCAACTGCGCAAGGCTGTTGACCCGGTTTAATAGCAACAGCTAAGCTGGACAAGCATGTGACTAGACTCCCTAAGAGCTTGGGGCACCACTGAAAGAACACCAGGTCATGCAGATGGGCACCACTATCCCGGCCACTGTGGGTGTGGGTAATAAGGCAGGGGGTATTAGCAAGTCACCTACTGCCTTTCTGGCAGGTGCCGTGCTGCCCTTCCTATTCTTTAAACTGGTTCTTGGGGCCCTTTATCAGTTCACGAGAAGTAAAAACTTAAAAAATTTCTCAGTGGCAAGAAATCTTAAAATAAATCTACATTAATTAATCACTTTCAGTGTTCTCTTCTTCTGACAGCACTTGGGTCAGCACAAAGTCTCCACAGCAATGATTCCAGAGAGCAACCTACATTTGCCACCACATGAGGGGACTTTAAAGTAATGTATTACATTAGGTACTCCAACTCCCATATTCCTTTTTGTGGGTAGTAAGGTAGGTCTTTTAACTGTAGGCCTGAGTCATGTCAATAGATCTTCTGAAAGCTGCATAAATAGTGTGTAAAAAGCACCTAGGAATGTCGACAAGAGAACACAAGCAATAGCAATAGTGGAATAGAGGAACTCATCATATTCACTGCCGCAAGTCAACCTAGCCATGTAACTGGTAGATTTGTCCAATTTACCGCACTGTTAAATGAGTTGTGTGTGTGATAATGCCTTAAGGAACAAGTGAATCTTGAATTAAACTGCCTCCAAAATTGTTCGAGGTAGGTGCTGCAGTAGGAAGGCAACAGATTTTTAATTAACTGGGATGCCACATATACACAGTGCAGTGACACTCCCTTAAAGGAATTAAGTACTGTGGGAATTAAATCATTTCAAACACCCTGAACTCTCTGCTGCTTGTGGGGTACTATAGAAAGGTGACCCCCACAAGACAAGACACTGCCCAGAGATCAATTACAACTTCAACCATGCAGATTTATCATCATCGCGGATGAGGCCCACAACTGTGGAGTTTGTGAAGAAATAGTTTTTGTGTACAAGGAGAATAGCTTGGGGAAAGTACACAACCCTGAGGCACACCTGAGTTAGCTGTCATTTCCAAGGAAAAAAAGGACCAATGTTAACCCCTTGAGTTGTTCAGGATACTTATCCACTTGGTAATAAAAAGTGGGGTACCCAAATGTACCCCATACTACACCTGCACATACAGGACATCTTACCCATTACTTAATATAGATTGCTTTAGAAAAGAGCTAAAAACTACAACTGAGGAATCCATTGCTACCAATCTTGCTACGAATTGAGGAACTAAGTGTCCAGCACTCACCTGATACCACAAGTCTCATATATACTCACTACACCAGGTGAGCACCCACACCTAATAAGGTAAATTAATATTAATACTAGTGAATTATACCCATATACTGCTCTAAAACCAAATCTATATCTTCACCCAATAGAAACCGTACTCAGCCTGCTCTCTCGTGAACAGACAAGCTTGCCAAAATGCAATTAACCTAAAAAATAATGATTAATGCACATTACTTATCCGGACATACTGACACGGGTTACCTGAGTACTGACGAAACTAGGATGTTGAATGGCATATCTGACCTACCATCTATCAGCAAAATACCTTTAGTATCTTCTCACTATGTAGCTTCTCACTATGACTACTAACCATATATTACAACTAAGCATGCACAATGAATTGTAAAACTACTGTCTGTAAATACTTTCTAAAAAAAAGGGAGCAATCAGTATTATGCCCTCACAGATATTGCTTGAGTGGCGAAGAACCAAACCATCTATGGGACCCAGGGAAGAAGGCTGAAAAAACCCTTCCAGAGAAACCTGTGTTGTGTTTGAATTATTTTCACTTTATCTTTGATTTGGTAAATGGTTCCCTAGGCCAGTTCAAGTACCATTACCCACATCACCAATGGACACCACCAATTTCTTCTTTGTTTGCACTAATAGTTTTTCACTTGCCCTATGTTTAATGTTATTGCACATGGTGCAAATGCACAGTACAGGATCCGACCGATGCATCTGCGTGTATTCATGCAGCTTGTACTGATTAGGTGCATTCATTTATGATCATGCAGACACCTGTCTTCCGAAGAGGAGCAGACATTTCCAGATAGATTGATTGGTTAGGGTATTTGTTAGTACCAGTTACCAACCTCAAAACCAGGTATCCTTAAAAAGCAGTCAGCAGCTATAGAACTTGCGTGGGATTTGAGGCGTCTTCCAAGGGCTGGATGTTTGAGCTTTGGTATTTGCTCTTTATTCCAGTAAGTTCCTTACTGGTCAGATAGATGTATTGATTTGTTTCTAGCTATTTTATTTTGTTGGGATTTGTTTGGGATATCTGAATAGGGTATTTGTATATGTATTAATATATTAATGCGTTATTTATTTATTTATTTATTTATTTAATTAATTAACTTGGCACCATTTATTGCACCTTTGATGCACTTTAATACTTTTGATCATATTATTTGGTGTATGGGGATTAATGATTTTGAATAGAGTTTTGTATGTATATTATTCGTATTCTACGTATTATTATATATTTAACACTTTATATATGTATGTGAAGCTCTGGGCATTTACTGTGTATATTTACCCATTTCACCAGAGGAGTAGAGAAAATGTATTATTTATAATCTGTTATTATTAGCCCATATGTCACTACTGTTTTAATTGTTTGTTGGGATATATATTTTGGTGAATAAAATTAGTTGTATTCAATTGTTTGTAGTATGTGTGGCAATTTATCAGTGTTAAAACAGTAATGCCACTATAGCTATTTAATTGAGAGTATTATCTAATGTTGTGAGATCTAATATCTAATGGGCCTCTTCTTGGTTTTGACCAATGGCCACTGTGGTGTCGATGAGCGCAGAGGCCCATAGCATGGGGTGGTGCTGGGCCGCTGGACCTGTTCTATAGGACATAAGGCCCGCTAATGATTAGGGCCAGGGCCAGCAGTTTGGTCCTTAAGCCCTGAAATTACCAGCCTCCATGCTTGGTTTGCTGGATGGTAACCCTAAGAGGAGGGCACTCATTTTTAAAAAACATATTTAGGGAGAGAATTTGGGATGCTGGGTGTGTGGAAGAGCTGGGTGCCCATTGGTATGGGTATGGGATTCATCCGGGGGTTGTTGGCTTTTGGGGGAGGGGCACATTTAAAAATAACATACTAGAGTAAACAAATTAAAAAAACAATTGCCGACTGTCATTTTCCTTGATAAAAATCATGATATAGCGGCATTGGATTTTATCCAAAAATTAAAGAAAATACTGAAAATAAGCACGTCAGCTAGACATGCTTGGGGTGAGTGGTATTAACAGATGCTGACTTGATAAATGAGGCTCATAGTATAAAATGTCACTAATTTAATGGGATATTTTACATAGATTTGCATAACTTGGGGTTACATAAACATTAGGGTCCCACACTGATTTCCTAGTGAACGGGTGCAGGGACACATAGTGACAGTTTTGGGGGGCATCCAGATTGCTGGAGCCCCCCTCTGCAATGCAGCTTGCAAGACCCTGAAATCCTTACCTGTGCCTCAATCTTTGGCTGAAATGCCCTCCTCCATTTTGCCACCGGAGGTCATGTGGGCCATCTTTGCTGGTCCACATGTCAGTATGCCACTATGCAGCCCTGCACCCGTTCACTGGGAAATTGGTGTGGGACCACTTTAAGAAGTCTTTAGCGTCACTTTGCTGCCATACTGCTGGTTTTTGAGTGCCGCCATCTCTCTCTACTATTTTGACAGAATGGCGCGTTGACTAACTAATTAGCTTGGTTTGTTGTACCAGGTATTGGTCAGCCTGTGCCAGTTCCTGTTGGACCCGAATGCCGATTATAACAGTGCCAGTGAATGCCACATTGTACCGCTCTCTTTTAGGTGCTGCACACTGTATTTATAAATATTTGGCACTGTATTTTACTGCTGCTGGTCGGCATTTCATTATTACACTTACAGGATATCACTGCTTGGGACAATCTTTACAGTGCATTTAAGCTATGTTTTAGTTGTTGTCCAAATTACACATTGGTAAGCAAAAGAAGCCATGAAAATCAATTTTACAAGAAAAAAAAAATTACATTGGGGGACATCTAGGTCCTGCATTTAAATTATTGAGAAAACGCAAAGCAAGCTCTGTACAAAAAATGTGTTTAATATTATTTATAAGCAAAAAACTATTGAATACAGTTTTGCACAGAGCGCCCGGCACTGTAAACTATATAATGCTAGTGATAAATTAGAAGCAGGCTGGCGGCTGCATCGGCGCTGCCTGTTTTTTTGTTTGTTAAATCACCGAGGCAATATTATTGGTACTGAGTGGGATTAACAGGTGACGATACTTGATAAATTAGGCTTCCCAGATCACGTACAGTAACATACTGTACACCCCATTAGTAATGAAAGTTGTTCATCATTGTTTTAATTGTTCTTTTATTTTTGTAACTGAAAAGAAAATATATCTCTTTGGAGTTTATAGGGGATTCTATCTAGTTACCTCCATCTATGATATGCATTTGTTTTGAACTTTCAGATGCTATGTTTTTTTACCTGCTTGTTAAGGTATTCTCTGAGGTTTTCAGGGAAAAGAAGCTTTATGTCCTAAAAATGCATTAAGAATCTTGCAATGCTTTAACTGAAGCAGAAAGAATAGCCAGCTGGTGCCTCAGTATGCACAGATTGCAATGAACAATTTTACAGAACCAGGGAAAACATCCTCAACCTGCTTTGAAATTGACTTTTCTGAGCCAGAACTGAAGGCCGTGATCTTGTGCCAGTAGATAAATGCCCAGCTGTATGATACAGACATTAGGTGAAAGTGATCCTTCTTGTAAGGAGAAAGTAGCATAAATGATAATGCATGGTAGACTGAATCAGGTATAAGCAAAAAACACTATCAGTGCCTAAATAAAATGGCACATACATTTAAATAGTGGAAAAGAAACATGGTGTATATAGAGGTTTATTTAAGAAACGCTAACACCATGTAGTAATATGTAGCAGCAGGTGTTTTTAGTGAGCGCCACCAGCAAGTAATATTTAAGTTATTTATGTTAATAAAATGTTTAGCGCCTCTCCTAGCATCATGTAGCTTTCCATGTATCAAGAAAGCTGAGTGCTTTGTTAGCGCTAGTGCTGTGTTCCCTACTGCGCCACTTCACATCAGAAACTCGTCATTCTCCCATTGACTTCAATTAGACATTCCAGTCCCATTTTTTTTTTGGTGAAGTCTGGTTAGTGTATTTACATTTTTTTTCCTCAGTCAAGTGACACAGGATCCCTGTCCTGGCCATAATGTTGTTTGCGTTCATTATTGTGCTTAGGTTACCTGCTGCTAAATTTTCATGCCTGCCAATCATGTGTCACGTCATTTGTATGTTTCTAATGTCGTTCCATGTGGTCACTATGCAGCCATCCCCAGTTAAAGCCATTTTTGTATTGCACATGGGGCTGTATGTCTGAGTATCATGGTTTCACAGGCACTGTTTATTTGCGTGTTAGATACAAATGATTCCCCCCCCCCCCCACAGGCGCTACCTGACGCTAGCTTTGTGGCTGAGGTGCTAATAGCATCTCTCTACAAATGCTCAAGTGGCGCTATGAGGTGCTAGTGATAAATTGGCCTCAATATTTATATAATGGAATATATTAAACCTGACTGATAGTCAGATCTCATTGTTGGTCAGTTTGCTCACGGAAGGGTGCATAATTATAGGGGCATGTCATGTGTGGTATATTGGCCAGCAAGCCTGATACTGTTGCCTTAAATGGCAGCAGGAACTTGTAAGTATAAAGGGAATGGAATTGCGGTGGGCTGGCCTGAACAAAAGGCATCAGCAAAAAGGATGCAATTTTATCAAATGACCGTGGGTTTAAACAGATTTTCACTAAAGGACACATATGGGCAATGGGCTTCAGTGACGAAGATTCCCAGAGGTTGACTGCAAAGGAAAGGGGTTACATTAGGAGTTTTAGTCCACCTACACAGACCCTGTCTCCCTCCTCCTATGGATGCTGACCCTGGACTTAAAACTCTCTGTCATACTCACATGTACACTTACTTTCTTTATGCTAAATGAACAATGGGAACAGCCTTTTTTTCCAACTGTGCAAGGCTGTCGGTTTTTTTTTTCAGCATATTTAGCTGTGCAAAAATGCACAGATAAATATTATGCTCTATTGTACCGAGAAAAAAAAAACATGAGAAAAGGTGTTTACTAACAAAAAACTGTGAGCAAAAAAAAATACACTGCTTTATCAACCCCATATTGACTAAAGTACATCTACAGATGTGTACTTTTGCTTAAACTAGGTTAACCTAGGTTAGTGCCAGCTATGTGAGTCTCACGTAGCTGACTTTAAACCCCCACAGAAAAAAAGTATAAAAGTTAAAAACTCACCTGACCCCTGTTGGATTGGGACAGCTGTTCTCTTCACCCGGGCTCTTCTGTGGTGAGAAGAGGGCAAAAAATCACCCTCTCCCTCACTTCCTGGTTCGCGGCTGCTAGCTCTGCCCCTTGGGGGCGGGACAGGTGACATCGGCTTCCCTCACCCGAGACTATCAGTCTTGCTGGGTGCTTGGAGGAGAGAGGTTGGAGGTGGGGAGAGGTCTGTGATCCTTCGCCTCCCTCAAACGAGCACCCGCCAGCTGTCATCGGGGATTGCCGGGGGACAGAGGAGGATTGGAGGTAAGTGAAGAAAAAAAAAAGAAATGTCATTTTTTTCCTATGTGTCTGTGTGTTTATTTTTACATTTAACACTTTGTGAACTTGTAAGGGATCCATGAGATCCCTAAACCAGTTCACAAGGCTGGGGGCTGGCAAGTCACCTGCGGCTAGCGGGTGACTTGCTATTAACCCCCGGTTCCCCAATTATCTGCCTCCCCAAAGCCCAGGGGGGGCAGAAGAGCCCGGCCCACGGAGCTTGTAGCCGGCAGGGCGGGGGCCACCAAATTCCCCCAAAAATTGGTCCCCCCCCCAGGAGGGGTGACTCTATGTCTTTTTTTTTAAATTAACCCCTTATGTTTATAGTATGGATAGTAGTTGTATTTTATTTGTAAATGTTATAAAGTGCTCTTTTCAGTTTGGGGGGGTCGGGCAAGAATGGGGGGCTACTGATACATATGTGGTACCTTTGGAATCAGGAGAAATGGGGCTTTTATATGTAATATGGTTTTCATTAATAAAACAATTTTTTTATTTAAAATAGGGAGAGAAGTATCTAAAAAATATTTTTTATTCATTTTTTTGTTTTTTTACGCAAAAATATTTAAAAAAACAGTAGAAAATGTACAAACAAGACATTCCATGTTAAAGCCTAAACCCTGCTGCAAGAAATATATACATAATTTTCCTGGAAATTCTGGAAAAAATCATGGTTAAACATGGGGAAAAATGGGGAAATATTACCGGTCAACAGAGGGTGACATAACATTAAGTAAGCCGGCAATTAAAAGGGTTAATAGTACCTATGCATGTTGGGTATTGTTCTGCTCGGGGGACCTTGCTCTTTCAGATTTAGCAAATTTATATTTTAGGAAAACATGTTTTTTATTTAGCTTTTTTATACGTTTTTCTAGGGAAAGCCTGTGCAACCTTAGACTTCTTCGAGGGTTTACTTCCAGAAAGATGAGCCCACTATAACAAGCTGGGTATGCTTAGAAAGCTTAACGTGTACTTTCAGGTAATATATGGTTTATGGGGGATATTCCAAATGTAAAGGGTTGTTTTGGATGAAAAATTGCAAGGTGCGCACTTTGTCTGCAGAGCTGAAATTTTCAAGTAAAATTACCGTTATGCGTATGCTTTACTTTGTGGTGTTTGGCAACTCTTCCCTTGACAGTAGCTATGCATGCTGGGCATTGTTCTGTTCGGGGAATGTTGTTTTTTAGATTTTGATTAGCTTTTAGATTTTTAGATGTGGCTTTGATTCTTCCTTTTTATTCTTTTTTAGTGAAAACTATGCCCACATAAACAAGCCTGGTACACCTAGAAAGCTTGAGGCATGTACTTCCAGAGAATATATAGTTTTTGGGGGATATTTCAAATGTAAAGGGTTGTTTTTCTGGAAGAACTGCAAGGTGCGCATATCACAGTTGTATTTTATCTGAAAATCACCCTTTCCTGCCCAGGAGACTCCCCCAAACTGAAATAGCGCTTTAGGGGATTTTCAGATAAAATACAACTATGCTATGTGCACCTTGCAGTTTTACCAGAAAAACAACCCTTTACATTTGAAAAACAACAAACTATATATTCTCTGGAAGTACACACCTCAAGCTTTCTAGGTGTACCAGGCGTGTTGATGTGCCCATCGTTTTCTGGAAGTAATTCCTCAATGTATTCTTTGGTTGCAAAGAGTTTCCCAAAAAAAAGGATAAAAAAGCAGAATCAAAGCCACATTTTCTTAGAAAAAAACTATATACAAACAAGAAAAAACAAGTTTAATCTGAAAAAGCAACATTTCCTGAACAGAACAACACCCAACGTGCATAGGTTCTGTCAAGGGAAGAGTTGCCAAACACCCCAAAGTAAAACATGTGCGTAACGATAATTTTACTTGAAAATTTCAGCTCTGCAGAAAAGGTCCGCACCTTGCGATTTTTCAACCAAAACAACCCTTTACATTTGGAATATCCCCCATAAACCATAAATTCCCTGAAAGTACACATGTTAATCTTTCTAAGCGTACCCAGCTTGTTGTAGTGGCTCATCTTTCTGGAATTAATCCCTCAAAGAATTCTTTGGTTGCGCAGGGTTTCCCTAAAAAATGTATAAAAAAGCTAAATAAAAAACACCTTTTCCTAAAATATAAATATGCAAACCAGAAAAAGCAAGCTAAGTCTGAAAGCGCAAGGTCCCCCCAGCAGAACAATACCCAACATGCAGAGGTACTATTAACCCTTTTAATTGCCAGCCTACTTGAGATTTTGTCACCCTCTGTTGACAGGTCATTTTTCCCCATTTTGCGCCATGTTTTGCTGTAATTTTCAGGAAAATTATATATATTTTTTTTGCAGCAGAGTTTAGGCTTTAACATGAAATGTCTTGTTTGTAAATTTTATTTTGTTTTTTACAATATTATTAAGTAAAAATAAATAAATAAATAAATAAAAACATTTTTAGAAAATTGACTCCTTTATTTTAAATAAAAAATGTATTTATTACATTATTAAGGAAAAGCATATTGCATGTGAAAGCCCCATTTCTACTGATTAGAACGGTATCACATATTTATCGGTAGCCCCCCGTTCCTGCCCAGGAGACCCCCCTAACTGAAACAAGTACTTTATAACATTTTATAACATTTACAAATAAAATACAACTACCATCCACCCACAAGGGTTAAATCAAGAAAAAAAAATGACATAGGTTCCCCCCTCCCGGGGGGACCCCATTTTTGGAGGGGATTTTTAAGGGTTAAAAACCCTTAAAAATCAAGAAAAAAAAAATTGACATGGGGTCCCCCTTACCCAAAGTAACCAGCCCGGGACCAGCTATGCAGGGCTTGTAGAAACAGGGCACAGGGGCCAGCTTTTGTGGCCCCTGACCCTGCAGGCTACAAGCCCGCATAGCTCGTGGGCCCGGGCTCTTCTGCCCCCCCTGGGCTTTGGGGAGGCAGGTAATGGGAGTGCCAGGGGTTAATGGCAAGTCACCCGCTAGTCACAGGTGACTTGCCACCTCCCCCAGCCTTGTGAACTGGTATAGGGGTCATGGACCCCTTACCAGTTCACAAGGGGTTAAATGTAAAAAAAAACACAGATACACACAAAGAGAAAAAGCCTATGTGGGCCCGGGCTCTTCTGCCCCCCCCCCCTGGGCTTTGGGGAGGCAGGCAATGGGGGTGCCAGGGGTAAATGGCAAGTCACCCCCCCCAGCCTTTTGAACTGGTATAAGGGGTCTCATGGACCCCTTACCAGTTCACAAGGGGTTAAATGTTGAAAAAAAAAAAAAACCAGACAAATAAATAAAAAAAATGATCTTTATTATTTTTTTTTTTAACTTTACTCACCTCCGATCCGGTGTCCCCCGGCGATCTCCGCTGACAGTCTGCTCGCTGTTTGGAAGAGAGAGCCTGGGGAGGGGGGGGGGCGATCACAGCCCTCTCCTCCTCCTCTGCTCTCTTCTCCAAGCACCGAGCAGACTGATTCATAGTCTCAGGTGCTGGAGTTAAGATGCCGGCTGCTGGTGACATCACAATGGGGGCGGGGCTAGCAGTCGCAATCCAGGAAGTGGGGGGAGAGGGCATTTTCTGCCCTCTCCTCGCCACCGAAGACAGTTTTTTTTTGACAGTTAGCAGCTGCTGCTGCCGAAGAGGGGGGGTCGGCCTATTCCGGGGGCTCTCCTGGAGCCATCCGACCCCCCATGGGGGATCGGATGGCACCAAATTAAAGAGGAGACCCGGCCGGATCCAACGAGGGGTCAGGTGAGTATTTTTAATTTTTATTTTTTAAACTAGCAGTGGGGAAATTCGAGCACGTAACACCTACGGGCTTGGCACTTAAGGCCCAGCCAAGCCAGCACGTAGGTGTTACGTGCTTGGCAACAAAAGGGTTAAAGAGGGTCATTCTAAATATTTGGTGCAGCTAGAGTTACTTGCAGTTTACATTGCAGTATGGATTGCAACCTGCATCCCGGTGAGCATTTTAGATTTTAGACACAAAAAGGTGCAAAAAGCTGGTCATCTCATGACAAACATCTCACACTATAACTAGACATAAGAAAAGCTAACGAAGGACATATCTGTATGTTGGTATGAACTGTATTTTGCAGAGAATGTAAAAGATGTTTCCTTGCTGTAGAGAGGGCTCTGAAAGTGGATAATATCCTTCAAAGCACCATCTTCTATTTCTGCTCTTACTTCAAAGAAAATAAAATAGGAGCAATTTTGCCATCTAGCCGCTAGATAAAGTGTTCATAGCTTTTAACACAAAAGAATAGCTAAATGGTGCCAAGGCATAGTACTTCTCACTTTCTCAAAACCAAAAAAGCAATCTCTTTGTTTTCTCCTTAACCCTTTTCTAAAATGAACGTGATGGACAGACCTCTATCTAACTTAAATAAATGTAGCAATGTAATACCACTATTAGAAATATTTAAACATAGTACTGAAATCATTTTAGCCATTGATTAAGAGAAAAGAGATAAGCAAATTGATTCAACAGGAATCAAATTCAGACTGAAATTTGAATATTTAATATCAAACCTGAAATTGTTCATTTAATTATAACCCTGTTGCTAAAAAAGTACTTTTAAAATAATCCAGTTTTTTTGAAGGGTGTTTTTTTTAATTCATACACAACTTTCCTGGGCAATTGGAACATTCCTCTTTTCATGGCAATTTGATTCAGAATTAAATTGTTTGTACTTCTCATAACAACTAGGAAACAACTTGATCTTGCCCTGCTTGCAGACTTCCACTTTGCAAACATTTTCAGCTATAAATGCAGATGCCTTGAATTCATAAATAAGCCATGTGCATCCTAATTATATAAACATAGAATCAAGGATTTTGCAGGTTGCACTTATTATGCAAACCATACTATTTTAAAATTGGCTGCTTCTCCTTCAACCAGACCAACACCTGTTTTTCCTTTAACAGTTAGCTAATCAAAACAAGCTTGAGGGGCATTCAGAATGCCGGAGTCCCCCCCGCACATAATCCCCCCAGAGCACCCGTAATTCTCACCTTCACTACGAGCCAGCACCAGGAACTGAGTCCTGCATTTGGCTGGTGAGCGGTCACGGGGGTAGGCCGTTACGTTGGCCAGCGCAGAGGACATGACCGAGGCCCACGTGACTAGCCCACACAGTAAAGCATCTTTAAAATGTGTTCCTAAAGTTAAACTTTAACCCTTTAACTGCCAGCCTACTTGAGATTTTGTCACCCTCTGTTGTGAGTCTATCAGCCTTATTTATCAAGGGCTAGCGCCAGGTAGTGTCTGACGAGCGCCAGGTACCGCCAGCTAACGGCGGCTACCGAATCAAGTACGCCCGGCGGCGGTGTCACAATGACGCATTTATCACGCTAAATGAGGCTAGCGCCGGCGAGAGCGTCAGCTAGCGCGGGATTCATCATGTAGCCGACTGCAACGAACAGCGCCGCTGCTAATCCCATCACAGCGACAGGTATGACCTGGCGCTCCCTGGCGTGGTCCAATGCATTACAATGGAGCAATCTTTAAATAATCATAATTAATTGCTATTAATGTTTTTTTGTTTTTGTTTTAATGTCAAAAATTCTGTGACCACTTCTGCAATGTTAGGAAGTAAAAAAAAAATTGTGCAGAATTGATATTACAGGTCTGATATTCATGTATTCATATTACAAAATGTTTAGAAAAACTTGTATAATTTTTACATATAAAAAAAAGGTTGTTTGGGGGTTAAAAACTACTTTACACACATCGCCGCCAGCGCTCTGGGGTTTAAACAAGGAATTCACAGCGCGAGAAATTTTTGAGCGTGATTTGTTAATGAATCTGCAGCAAGCCGTTCGCTCTGGCCATTCGCTGTCAGGCGCACCCATACAACGCGGAACCTGTGAAACAGCGACCCCTAACCCCGTATTCAACATTACCGCACACCGACTGAGTCGCTGTCAACAAGCAAACCCCAGCCAAGCACAGCGAATACTAGCTGGCGCTGTGAAAATCACGCTACTGGCGCTCATCTGTCGCTACCTGGCGCTATTAATGAATCGGCCTTCCAATTTCACTATGTTTAATTGTGATTTTGCATATTGTTTTTGGGCAGAGTTTGTGCTTTAACACAAAATGTCCTGTTCGTAATTTTTGTCAGTGCATTTATAATATTTTTGAGTAAAAATTTTTTACAAATTAAAAAAAAATCATATTTGGTAATTTTTATTACACTGCAAATGGAAGGAGCGTTTTATGACACTTTCAAATAAAATACAACTACTATCTGTGCTATCAAGGGTTAAATTAAAAAAATGTTCCCCCATTCCCAGTACAACCAGCCAAGGCGCAAGTTGTAGGGGCTGGTAGACAAGGGCGTAGTGACCTCAAGGGCCACGGTTTCTTTTGCACTCCCATGGGCTTTGGGGATGCAGGTAATGGGGCCAGATGTTAATGGCAAGTCCCCCGCTGGCTGGCAAGTGACTTGCCAGCCCCTCCTGTGCTTGGCAGTTTACAGGCAGAGAGGCGAGCATGTAGAATCTATGTGCTCGGCATTTAAACTGTTAAAGTGGACATGAAACTATGCTAAGCAGCATTGAATGAAAGTCATATAACAAGAGATATAACATTGGTGCAACTGGCTTTAAAAGACATGTCTGAAGCTTTCCTTCTAAGATAAAGGCTTACAGACTAAATTGGGAGCAGATAGGTAACACCAAGGTTATTTTGGTACCAAGCAAATCAGGGGTTAGCCAAAGCCCTGATCAGGGGTGCTCTGCTGTGTGAAACCTCCCAAGTAGCCTGAACAAACTCACCTCTTCCAGGTCCTACAACTCATGCGTGGCCCCCAGACACGTCCTAGAGATATCTTGTTTACCTGTTGAAAAAATCTACTGCCTATCATAAAAATGAATTTTAGTGAGTTCTTTATATTCTTTGGTCTTATCATGACCTGATATTGCATTTTGCTGCTTCTTTTCAATATTACTGGAAATGCAAAAAACGTGATTTGAGTTTACAATGAACCAGTTTCCTATTGAGGGAGATTTTTTTATTTAGAAATGATCACCAGATGTATGCATTAAACAGTTGAGAGCATCTTTATCCAGAGATAGTGTCTTTGCAAATTTTAATGAATAATCAATACTGTGTTATCATTATCATAAGAAGTTTGTCCCTGCTTTAGGAATGGCTACATTGGAAACTGTTATGAACTGTTAAGATGGACTTCCAGTCCAAGAATCAAAGCTTAGTAAATTGCTCCCCTAAATTTCCCTCTGTGGCAATCAGTGACATAAGCGTATTAAGAGGGATTACACCATGCAGATGTGTGGAATAGCAGACAGATTTTGCACCCATAAACATGCATGGCAGGAACCATCTTGCCACACACATGAAGAAGCTGATTCTGAAAAAGTCAGTCAAAATTTCCTCACATGTCTATGCAGTCATCTCTTATTTCTAGCCAGAAGTAGTAAGCCTTAAGCTGTAATGACTCATAAAATACATTGTATACATTGTATCCCCTGACTGAGTGCTTTTTGGTGGCCGCTGCCATAGAGATACATTGTAACAGCTTTCCACACACAGATGTCTTTGGCTACATTAGCCATTTATTCAGTGTGTGTGAAAAATAACTGGCAAGCTTCTTGTTTCTGAGACATATGTTTCTCACAATTTGGTGTGAATCTGCTGGTCAGTTACCCTGCCCATCTGAACTCCTCTGTTGTTGTTCACTGGAATACCGTTGGAAGGCCAAACAGCGATGCCAGTTAGGTGAGCTTCATAAGGCGCATCAAACATCCACCACCACATTTTGAGGAAAAAGTGTGCCTTATAGAGTGAAAAATGTGTTATTTCTTTTACAAAACTATACTTTATTAAAAAAAAGATTATATAATTTGGTAACCTTTAACCTTTAAAGTCCACTTTCAAAAAAATGTTTTAAAGTATATATTTTTTATGCCAAAAGAATGTCTTCAAGATGCTGAGCTCATCTAGTATTTTCTTTTTTCCTATATTAGAAAGGATGTGTTTGAAAGTAGCTATCACTACCTGCAATCTGTTTCCATCAGCAATTCACGCTATGCCTGTACTTCAAAAGAAGAGAAAAGTGGGCCCTGTACACATAGAATATTGCTGCTATGGCCTTTTCTGAGGATACTCACTCAGACAAACACATGGCCAGCAGCAGCACTTTTCTTAGAGTACAGATTTGTACATTGTCAATGGAAACAAATTGCAGATAGTGAAAATTGGTTCCAAAAAAACACACATTTTCTAACATAACAGCTTGAGGTCATCATTTTGGCACACAAAAGTGGACTTTCCCTTTAAGTACCTAGGCTTTACATTCTTTGTGAGAAAACTATATTGTAAGTGGCCCAAATTAGAACAAGCCAAAGGAATCTAAACTTACTGGATATACAGATGTTTTAAATGAGTCAAAAGAGGCTTGTTCTTTCATGTAAAATACATGACTGTGTAAATGTCCTTAAAGTGGACCAACACCCTCCTTGATCGGCCCAGGAATCTATAAGATTTATAAACTTATTTAAGCCATGCGCTGCGAGCGCTGCCTGGCCGGGAACGCTACAGCTGACAGCACCGACGGCCTGAAGCCGACACTGTGGTGCAGGTACTGCTGAGTGTCATCATTGTGGCGCTGAAGTGGCGCCCACACAAAAATCATGAATCAGCCTCTAATTAAATTTGTCCAGTCGAAAATGCTGGTGAAAATGTACGTTTTCATACGAAAATGGCTTTACTAAGCTAAAATTTCACTAGAAATTTCAGCTAAAAATCAGAAATCTCTAAAAGTGTCTCTGGGGTTAGAAGCCTTTACCCCAAATGGTGCATTCATTTTCTAAATTTCACACAGCTTCAGAATGATCAGGTGACTCCCCATATAATATATCTCAGGTGACGATTGTTTTTTTAATGCACTTGTGCTACTACTCTTTTTGTTATGAAGGATCGCATTCATCCATGTAATGCTAGATGTGTATTTAGTAATCTATCAAGTTAATTGGACATGGTGTATCCTTTTGCTTCACATGTTTTGTAATTCATCCCACTATTTGGAAAGGCAGCTGGATGACCTGTGAAATGTGTTGAAGTAAAAAAAAACACTATTGCAGTTGCATAGATGTATTCCTACACATATGTTGGAGTTTACTGTATTTATTTTGTAACTGTTTAAATAAAATAAAAAAGAATCATGGTCCTTCCTCCAGATTACCAGACTGGTGCACCAGGCATAGTAATCCCAGGGTCAAAAAGCCAAACAGCCTTCCCCTAGCCCTGGCAATTTTCCATCCCCAGAGACTTTGGCCAAGGTTTAGCACTTTTCCTGGGGTGTCAGCTTTAATATTTTATTAAAGTATATAAAATTAACTAATAAAGAGATGTAAAGAGTAATAGATCAAGACAACCGGGCCTGCTGTTTTCTTTTGCTTCACATGTTATGTTATTTATCCCACTGGATGTATGTGTGAATTCAACATTGCCTATTGGGAAATGCGGCTGGATGACTTGTGAAATGTATCAAAGTAAAAACCTGCAGACCTACTGGAGTTAACTTATGTACTTATTTATTTATTTTTACTACTCAATAAAAATGAAAACAGATTACCAGGCTAGTGCACCAGTCTGGTACTGGCAACTCACTTGCCCCTTTAGTCTTTAGCCCAGGTTTGGTGCTCTGTCTGGGGTATCGGAGGTTTTAAATTAAAAAAATATTAGGTTAATTCTGCATGTCTTTTACACATAAAAGACACACTACAGTTGCTAGTCTTGCTTTAAAAAAAACATAAAAAGATGTGCTGAGAATGTTTTACATTTCTGAATCATACTAATTCTTTATAACTGTAAATTTCAGTTGTATTTCTTTCACTTTAGACAATTTTTTTTTCTTTATGAGAGGAGGCACGTGAAAAAATAGTGTAGAAAATGAAGCATGGTATTTTCTTTGTTGAATCACAAGAATTTGAAAAGGCTTAAAATGTAGTATTTTTTTCTCAAAAAACAGACTCATTTCTTACAAACTTTGTTCAGTCGAGCCCATAGTATTTAAAGTGATCCAGATTTGGGCACGATTTAACCTGGCCCTGACGCTGCACTCCAGCTTTAACTGCAGAACCTGCTGACAAATGGAGGGGATGTACTAGACTAGGAGGCTGTTTTATTAATAGCGACATGTAGCGACAGTTGAGCGACTGTAGCGGTATTTTCACAGCGCCCACTAGTAGTCGCTGTGCTTGGCCATTGTTCGGTTGTTGATAGCGACTCAGTCGGTGTGGCGAAATGTTCAATACAAGGTTATGAGTCGCTATTTGACAGGTTCCGCGATGTATGGGTGCGCATGATAGCGACTGGTCAGAGCGACCGGCTTCCACCATATTCATCAAAAAATCACGCTCAAAAAATTCTCGTGCTGTGAAATGCATGTTTAAACCCCAGAGCGCTGGAGGCGATGTGTTAAAAGTAGTTTTTAACCCCTAAACCACCATATTTTTTGAAACCAAAAAAAAAAAGTATTTTAATTAATTTAGTAATATGAATACATTAATATCAGACCTGTAATATCAATTCTGTACAATTTTTTTTTACAATTTTTTTCCCTTAAAAAAATTATCTAAAATAGCAGAAGTGGTCACATAATTTTTCACATTAAAAAAAAAAAATAAACATTAATAACACTTAATTATTAATATTTAAAGATTGTTCCATTGAAATGCATTGGAGAGCGCCAGGTAGCGAGAGGTCATACCTGTCGCTGTTCAAGGTCGGACGCTGGCGCTGTGGGCTGAGGCTGGAATAATGATGAATGAGTGGCTATATGGCGCTATCTCAGTCGCTAAGCAGGATTGGCTTGATAAATGTGTGATTGTGGTGGGGAGCCGGCGTTCTCGTGGCGGTGCCCGTCATTACCGGACGCTCACCAGTCGCTACCTGTCGCTATTCCTTCATAAATAAGGGTCTAGGTGTATATTTTTGTGTACCAAAATGATGTCCTCAAAGTGCTGAGGGCTAGCATTTTTAAAAATGTTGCTTATGTTAACAAATGTGTGTTTTATTGAAGATTTCACTATCTGCAATTTTTTGCAATTGGAAACTGTACACAAAGTCTGAACATCAAGAAGAGAGAAGTGAGCTCTGTACAGGGGCATAGGTTGAGGGAGTGTGGGGGGTGCCACTGCACCTGGGCCTGGAAGGTCAGAGGGGCCATATCATTGTTGGTTTTCCACTTTAAAGAAGCATTTGTCTCTGCTGTTTCAGTCATTAGTTGTCTACCTGCATGCAATTGAGTTAAAATACAGAAAAAAGTTTACTGTATGAGCCTTAAAAGAGCCCCATTTAAAGTTTGCACCAGGGCCCATCACATTTAGTTATGTCACTGGTTCTGTATACATAGAATGTAGTGCTGTATAGGGCTTACTACCTCTTCTTGTAGATACTCGGTGTACAGTTGCCAAAAGTGACAGATTGCAGGCAGGGCTGTATTTAGGGTTCATGCTGCCCTAGGCACTATTTTTGTTCCCCCCCCCCCCAACCAAGTGGAAGAGGTAGAGTGCAGTACAGGAGGCTACAACAGTGAAGTATATGGGGGATGCGGCAGGTCAGCAAAGCAGGTGGAGACTGAAACGTGCAGGCTGATTCATTACTAACGCCAGGTAGCGACAGATGAGAGTCTGTAGCAGGCATTTCAGAGTGCCCGCTAGTAGTCGCTGTGCTCGGCCATGGTTCACTAGTTCAGAGCCCCTCAGTCGCTGTGCAGCATTGATGAATACATTGTGAGGAGTCGCTATATGAGCAGTACTGTGCTGTATGGGAGTGAATGGTAGCGACTGATCAGTGCGACCGACTCACACCATATTCATAAAAAAAACAGCCTCACACACCGCCGGCGCTCAAAAATCCTTCGCTGTAGCCCAGAGCGCCGGAGGCTGTGTGGGAAAAGGCTGTTTTTGAACATGTATCCACCAGTAACAAAGCGAAAACATATGGAATTACATTGTAATAACATTGTGACATGAACACATTAATGCCAAACCTGCAATGTCAATTCTGCATAAATATATAAAAAATGAAAAAAGTTTTCAAAAATGGCTTTTTCAAGCCCAGGAGAGGTCACAACATTATTTGAGAATAATAAAAAAAAATAATAAAAACCCCCTGTTTAAAGAGAAGTAAAAGAACGTCCATTGAAATGTATGGGGGAGCGACAGGTAGCGAGAGGTAAAATGTGGCACTCTGAAAGTTTGAACGCCGGCGCTGTACGGTGAGGCTGGGATAATGATGAATCGGACGCTACATGGCGTTATCTCAGTCGCTCAACAGAATCGGCTTCATAAATGTGTAATTGCGTGCAGTGTCCGGCGTTCTCATGCAGCTACCTGTCGCTTAACAGCCACTACCTGTCACTATCCCTTCATGAATAAGGCCCAAAGTTTGCAGGGTTCAGCAGTGAGTGAGTGGAGATAGCACTAGAAAATAGAGAGTTAGTGGAGACTGGTGCCAAGTCGGGAGTGATGAGTGTAAAAAAGCCAAACTGTAATGCAGTGGTGAGGGCGGGGAGGCTAGCATACAGAGCATCAGAATGACAGGCAGGGGGCACTGCGCTCAGCTTCCCATTATTTTTATCTCTAGATCTAGACTGGCATTGCCGATACCCCATGATTCCCTGGCTCTCATTGACTTCAAAAGGGTAGCGCAAGTGGCCTCATCCCCAGCAGTGTGTGCGCTCCTGGCCCAGCCTGTCCCTCTGTCTCATTGAAAACAATGAGAGCCGTTTGCCGTATGACAAATGTCCACACATGTGCCACACCCAGAAAAGGCGAATGATTACCCAAGGGTTTTCACACAGGGGGGCATCCCAATTAAGGCCAGTGGCTTCTCTTGGATTCCAGGGCAGGCCCGGCTGGGTTTTGTTCCACTTTAACCCTCCACCTACACACACTATTACCCCTCCCCCACTACATAACACCATTAACCACACGCATTGTGAAAGTCTAAAGGACTCCAGGGCCAGGCGACTACCTCTTCAGAATGCCCCACTGTGTAAAACCTCCAGGGATAGCCATGAATCTTACCTTTCTATTGATCCCATAGTGCATACTCAGCCAAAGGTGGCATCTCCCTGGCTGAATGGCCAGTGCGGGCACGCAGAGTGAGAGGTCCCTGGAACTCCATTCATTCAGAATAGATTGCCAAGCAATGCAAAATACTTTGAATTACTGTAACCTGCACATGCGCCATGGGAGATATGTAAGATTTTTAGCATTACCCGAGGTTTCACAATCCTCAATCAGATTTACCAGCTTTTAAAGGCAAACAAAATTCAGGAATTTGACTTTCCCAAGTTTTGTTACGTATCCCTGAGGCATCTTGAATTGGATGCCCCCCTGTGCATTAGCCCCCAGTTCACCCATAAAAACTCACCTTTCCACGCATGCTCGGACTCTCAACCGGTGAGAGCCACCTGCTGTGACTACATCATTTGGCAGGTGACTCTCATTGACTTGAATGAGGAGCTATCTGAATGGCTGGGGCTGTATCACACACATACCACCAGGAATGCAGGGAATGCTGCAGCACATGCTCCCCATTCGCAATGAGAGCTACACAGTCAAGGCAGACGGCTCTCATTGAACAAGAGTCTGTGCATGCACTGCTATAACATGGAAAAATGGGTTTTTACCAAAGCCCTGGGGGGTTTCACACAGTGGGGCATCCCGATTCGGAAAGCAGAGGGAAAAAGCTGGCGGACTGAGCAGTAATCTTGTAGATTCCAGGACAGCCACTGGTGAGTTTTGTTCCACTTTAAAGTGGACCAAAACCCAGTGCGATCGGCCTGGGAATCAATTCCCTCCCCGGGATGCCCCACTGTGTGAACCCCCCCCCCCCAGGTCGCCCCGTACACTTGCCTTGCTTCCAATGGTGCATGTGCATCCACTTTAAGTGGACCGAAACCCAGGAATTTCACTATCCTGGGTTTTGGTACCTTCTCAGTGGCATCCAGATTTGTGATGCCCCACTCTATGAAACCCCCCTAGTTCTCCCAAAGACTTCATCCCACTGGGCATGCACAAGCTCTTGTCCAACCAGCGCTTTATGCTGTGCAATTTATTGCATGGCATAAAGCACCATTTGTACAAAAGCTGTGGCACCAGAAGAGCGGCCACATACCTGGTCTCCTGTTGTGTGGACAGTGCATGGACTGCTCAGGCGCCAGCCGACAAGACCAAGCCCCAGAACTCCCGCACTTGCTGGTGCGCTGCTCCAGTCATAGATAGGCAGCGGCTGCGAGCGGGAGGGGGGCAGGGCACAGAGTGGTAAGGCTGGGGATGCAAGTGGGGGCAGGGTGAGGAGGGGTGGGGCAGGGGGATGCGAGCGGGGGGCAGGGGGATGCGAGCGGGGGGCAGGGCGAGGTGGGGGCGGGGGCTACAAGGTGGGTGGGGCAGGGCACACTTGCCAGAGGCAGCGCGGCTCAGTGTTGCCACTGAACTGAATGAGCTAACCTTCTTTGGAAGCCTCTTATTCAGGGTCTTACTTCGGCTGGCACTGACTGCAAATGTGGCTTTACATCAAATATCCTGAATGTCAGTATCCCAGTAGCAGGATAGAAAGGGTTACGCTAGGTAACAGACTAAAGGCCTCATTTATCAAGCCCTTCTGCCAGACAATGTCACATCAGTGCAAATTAGAGCGTTGCAATTATTTTTACACTGGTGCATGTTGCTCCTCTGCAAAAAAAAAAAAACACTAGCGGTGCAGCAACATAATGAAAAAAATATAAATTATATTTTTCACTACTCTAGTTTTCACTGATATAGTATTGTCTATATAGCATTGTCTGGCATTGTCTGGCAGGAGTACTTGATAAATCAGGCCCTATATATCTCTCCAAGTAAGATTCCTGCACCCCTCTCCTCCCCCAGTGCTTCCTCTGTGCAGCTTGTTTGTGTATGTGTAGGTATCCGTGCATGTCTATGTATTTGTGCGTGTGTATATGTGTGCGTGCATGTGAATTCATTATGACCCCAACCCACACATAACCCCCTCCCCAGCCACTGACCCACACACCTAACTCCTCTGCCCAGCTGCTGACCCAAATCCTTATATATCCCCTCTACCTGTTGACTTAAACCCCTCACAACTCCTCCACCCACCCACTTACTTGAGCAGGGGCACCTAACCTCCCTCCAAACCACTGACCTGAATCCCTAATCTAACCATCCTCCTCATTCACTGACCATTACCTATCATCTAACCCCCTCCTCAGCTACTGACCCGAACCCTCACCTAATCCCTCCTCCCCAGCTGCTGACCTGAACCCTTCAGCTAACCCCCATGTACGGAACTGAACCTTCTTACTTAACTCTCTCCCCTAACCAGAGGGGACCCTTTTAAGTTTTGCCTAGGGCCACATTTTGTCTAAAACTGTCTGTAACTGGCTATTGCATTTGCGCATTAAATTCAAAGCCCAGTGTGGTACAGTCCTCTCAAATGAAAGACATTAAGAAGTATTGGACATTGCCCCCAGATCAGGGATTTTCAAGGGCACAGAAAGAAATGTTTTGCATGGTCTTCATTTATACCCAAACAGTTAATATTAATAAAGGGTAGCTAACGGGGTTCACAGCCTCATCAATTTTCACATATTGTTTATGAGCTGAACATTTTAAATATCTCTCAATTTTCCTCATTATGCCTGAGCCTGTGAACAAAATGTATTTAATACAGTGTCAAACATGTATCTGTAAAGGGTAGCAGAACGGACGCCAGTATGAGGCATGCTGTCATGAAAATATAAATAATACAAGTATCTTAGTGAATCAGCATCTTTCAGATAGGGATATGCACCGAACTATTGAAATGATATCCTGACAACGTGTTCACAGTTTAACATGTTGTCAGACAGCTGCAAGACCTTGCAATGTCTCTGTCAACCCCATGATTTTATACTGACAGAATATACTCAGCCTAATTATAAGCTAAAATTGTCTAAAACTACAGATTTAAGACGGAAAGCAAATGTCATAATGTCCTTGGTACAGAGATTTCAGTGATTTTCATGAAAGCATTCCTATACTCTGTTATCAAATATCTCACATCCCACCCACTCACCCACCACCCCCAGCAACACCTGTCTCAATAGATACCTGCATGCCTTACTTCTACCGGAAGCGGTATCTCATCTTTTAGGACTTAAATAGAAGGTTGAAAGCAACAGGAGACATGGCATATTTAGCCTGCAATTATCTTAGGATAGATGTATGCTTATCGCAGACACGTTCAAATTTGCATACTGTTGATTTTCTACGCTTTCACTAAAATAATGTTTTCTAACATTGCTCCTGAACTTTCCTTTGGGTTGAGCCCACTTCTTCTGTCCCCCCTCCCCCAGGAACCTTAAAGCAGAACAAAAACCTGCACAGCCAGACCTGAAGAGACTCCTGGGCTGGCCACGGATTTCCCCCCTGGGGCATCCCAAATCTGGATGCCATCCTGAGTGAACCCACAGCAAGCAACTCTGATTGGACAAGTGTCAGGGCATGTGCCGTAGAACCGAGGAAAGGTGAATTCGTATAGGCGATCGGGGGTTTTTCATGCAGCAGTCTTGTTCTGCTTTAAATCAATCCTTTTACATATTTAAAGGCCTCAATCACGTATTCTGTTTTCCATCTTATCTCCAGGCTGTACAAAGTAGGTTCTTTTTGTCTCTCATGATTCTTAAAGGAGCAGTATTGCGAAATTTGCATTAAAAAAGATAAATAATTAAATAGCCACACAATAGCTTCTAACATGTGTATAAATAATGTGGCGATAGAAAAAGAAAAAAATATCTGCCTTTCTTTTAAATTGTATAATGACAATGGCTCAGTCCATTTGCTGAATAGGGGGATCTACTGGGTTGTATTTAGTGAGCTGCTTCATTGAGCTCACTGGTCTCCTAGCAACACTTTACCTCAAAGGCTGACACTGTAATCAGTGGTAATGGCTGTGTGACTCAACATGAGACCAGGTGACTCAAATGTGTAAAATCTATACAAAATAAACTAAACTGACTGAAAATGACTGAAATTCTTTTTGAATAACTGTGCAGGAAAATCTAAAGGTATTAAAGTGGAACAAAACCCTGAGTGGCCGACCCTGAAGTTTATAAGACCCGGCCACTGACCTTCCCCCTTGGGCATTCTAAATCGGGATGCCCCGCTGTGTGAAACGACCCCTGGATAACCACAGATCCCCCCATTTTTCTGACACGCTCACGCAGATAGTCATTTAGACAGGCCGGGCGGCCAGGAAGGTTACTGCTCAGGCTCCCCATCTGCGTGCAAACAGAGCCAGCCAAGCAAACAGCGCTTATTGGATGAGAGACCGTGCATGCACTGTGGGACAGGGAAAGGTACGTTTTCACAGGCAAACTTGGGGATTTCACATACCAGGGCATCCCAAGTCGGGATACCCCTAGGGGCACAAAACAAAACTCCAGATAGTGAAAATCCTGGGTTGGGCTTTGCTCAAAACACACAAAGCTGAAAGAAAGATCATATGGAAAAATGTGTTGAGAAAAGAGAGAGAAAATGGTAAACTGAAAGATTCTGCAGCAGAGCCAACATGAAGAGAAAACATCAAAATAAAAATGTTTAGAGCAAAAAAACAGGATGTAAACCCAAAAATCCAATTCTGAAATAAAATAACCCCCCCCCAAAAAAGAAAAAACTGGCAAGTCTGAGATTTGAACCAGTGACTCTCTGGTTCAAAGACATTGAATTTACCAATGAGCTAAATGACTACTAGAGCTTTTCTCTCTGTTTTAGATATATGAGTTCTGGCCAGGCAATGTTGCAATATTATGCTGGACGGCTGCCAGTGCTGAACAGCTGATTACTTTGTTACATTGTTCCCCCCTCTCCTCAGCGTGGAACAAGCCAGAGTGTCGGCCGACACTCAGCAGACATAAACATGAGCTATTAGTCTCCAGCTGCACAACACAGACATCATTTTTTTCTACATTTGTAATCCTTACTCCAACACTTACCTACATTCAAAGTACCATTTAAATATAAGTCACCAAGAAAAATTTGCGATACTGCTTCTTTAAGTTATTAGCCACTCAGTCACTGCAGTGGAGGTAATGGGAGGGGGGGGTGGAAGAGGGGGAATATTAATAAGGTATAGTACTGTTTTGAACAGAAGACTGTTACAGTGCAGACCACAAATCATAAAATAGTATACAAATAAAAATCTGTGTATATATGCAAGGTGGCAAGAAAAGATCATGGATGTGAATCTACTATTCTGTTTCTACAAGGGAGGTCTGCTTAACTTTAACTGCCTGGCCTGGATTAATGAATGCTTTTTATTGCAATTATTCTAATGTGCAGAAATGCTTTTAACCACGAAATAGTGTAATATAAAAAAAAATATAAATAAGTTGGCTAATGAGAGAAGGGGTCACTTATACACCAAAACTGAACAAAAGTCCCACGAAGCTTTTGGTTTTCTTTTGGTAGGAATAAAATCCAGAGATTACAGGTTTAATGTATTAGGGGTGACAGAACATGTCACTCCGGATTTCCTCTTCTTTCTATTAATATAAAAAAATCAAGCTTGGCTGGATACTTCTTGATGCCGGGTGTATAAGTGACCTCTCCTCCTGCCATCCAGCATATTTATATAGATTTTTATCACTGGCCCAATTTTACCCCTCTTTACAGTATGTGATGCTACTGACACAAGATGGTGGCACCCGTATCCTAGAGTCCTGAACAGAGTTGCAGCCCAGTGGGGGAAAGAATAAAAAGTATGTGACTAAAAACATAATTTTACATGCCGAGGAATAGTTTTTAATGCCTGACGTGGGCACCCGCTAGAGGGATAGCAGGGATGTGTCCGCGTCTCGCACATGCCCTGTTAGACCGGGAATCGGGACTGGGGGGGGGGGAAAGGGTTTTGGTCCAATTTAATAAAAAGCCCAAACCCTTAAAAACTATTCCTCGGCATGTAAAATTATGTTTTTAGTCACATACTTTTTATTCTTTCCCCCACTGGGCTGCAACTCTGTTCAGGACTCTAGGATACGGGTGCCACCATCTTGTCTCAGTAGCATCACATACTGAAAAGAGGGGTAAAAAGTGCAGGCAGGTTAAAGCAGTGCCTTGCACAGACAGAGCAGAGCTGGGGTCAGGAAAAGGACAGCAATCCCACAATGCAGGGTAGCATAGTCACTTCCTGTTTGCAGTCAGCCTGAGACTCCATGTGTCGCCATCTTGGATGTGTAAAGGATCAGAAAATAGTAGGTGAGGGTAGAATAATTTTTATTGTGGGCAATATGTATGTACAGGGTGGGGGAAACATATAAGATATACTCTTATTCAGGGTGAAGGTCTGGTTTAAGTAATGTTAAAGCGGACCTTCACCCTGAATAAGAGCATATCTTATATGTTTCTCACACCCTGTACATACAGATTGCTCACATTAAAAATCATCCTACCTGCATCTACTGCATGTTATGAGCCTTTAAACATCCAAGATGGCGGCTCCTGGAGCAACAGGCAGCCTGCAAACAGGAAGTGTCTTTTGACTGTGTCGCTCTGGATTCTGGGATTGCTGTCTTTTGCCTGACCCCAGCTCTGCTCTTTCTGTGCAAAGCACAGCTATAACCTGTCCCACACTCCTCTCCTCAGTAAGTGTGATGCTTCTGAGTCAAGATGGCGGTGCCCGTATCCTAGAGTCCTGAACAGAGTTGCAGCCCAGTGGGGGAAAGAATAATAATGAAATTACCAAAAGCTTAAAATATTTTGATTTTAAATGCTGGGGAATAGTTTTTTAAGGGTTTGGGTTTTTCATTAAATCATGCTAAAGGTCTGGTATAAATACATCCCACGAGAGGAGATTTAGAACAGTGAAGACTCATCAATCTCTCAGCAAGGTATTTATCAAAAGGCTCCATTTCTCCAAAATGGTCCTGAAACACACCAAAAGCACCATTCTCTTGGGCAAAACTATGAAGGGAATATATCACATTTCTTACCTTAGTAGCCTGTCTGTAGCCCCTGAATCATGCAAGCACAACCGCATTTGCAAGACTTTTCACATACCGGTGAACAGAATGAGAATACTAGCTAGTTTGTATGCAAATTCTTGCAAAAAAACTTGCTTTAAAAAAGTTGTCCGCTGAATCGCACATGCATGCTTCTCACCTAAAACCGTGCATTCTCAAACAGTGCTAAATCAACCCTATGGGGACAAGCTGTTAAAAGAAGGCAGTCCTACACTGTAAAAGGAGAATGGTACATTCAAAAACAGCCAGTAAAGGAAAATAACTAGCCTAAGGAGATTTTTTTTTCAATGTGTAGTCAAACAATGAGAGACACTGGTGGGCCCATAGTCTAACAGGCTGATTTATTACTAGGCCAGGTATCGGTAGATGAGCGTCTGTACAGAGGCGCTAAAAGCGACCGCTAGTATACGCTGTGATCGGCTATCGGGCGCTGTAACAGTGCACCTCAGTCGCTGTAGTAACCTGGCTGGCATTGATGAATGAGATGTATGTTGGGCGTTCTAACACCAGTACAGCGTTGCAGGGAGTGAAAGGTAGCGCCAGCTACTCACACCATATTCAACGAAAAAACAGACACACAGAGCAGCAGTGCACAGAGCATGGCTATAGCACAGAGCACCAGCCGCTGTGTGATTAAAGTCTGTTTTTGAACACATATCCACCAGTAACAAAGCAAAAACATATGGAATAACATTTGTCGAACATTGTGACATTAATACATTAATGCCAGACCTGTAATGACAATTCTGCATAAAAATGCAAAAAAATCAAAAAAGTTTTCAAAAATGACTCTTTCTAGGCCAGGAGAGGTGACACAATTATTTGAGAGAAAAAAAAAATAAAAAACAAAAAACCCTGTTTAAACAGAAGACAAGGAACATCCATTGAAATGTTTGGGAGAGCGACAGGTAGCGACAGGTAATACCTGGCGCTCTGGAAGCTAGAGCGTCTGAACTATACGATGAGCCACCTGTAATGATGAATCGTACGCTACATGGCGCTGTTAAAGTCGCTCACTAGAGTCGCCTTCATAAATGTGGTATTGAGTACAGTGCCCAGCGTTCACCAGACGCTGCCTGCCGCTACGAGGCACTACCTGCTGCTATCCCTAGATGAATAAACCCCTAAGCTGATTGGAAATAGCTAGTTCAAAATTTCCTCCAGGTAAAGCATGGCACTGACTGTCTGGCTGCCGTGTTCTTTCAGTCCTGTCCCTGTTCCTTGGTTCTTTGCTGCTGACACTACTTGACTTTTTCCCATGTTGTTGAATACTTGCCACATCTGACAGCACTTAATGCAGTCCTTCACTGTGAATAAGAGTCTATCTTATATGTTTCCCACACCCTGTACATACAGATTGTCCACATTAAAAATCATCCTACCTGCATCTACTGCATGTTATGAGCCTTTAAACCTCCAAGATGGCGGCTCATGGGACATCAGGCAGCCTGCAAACAGGAAGTGCCTTCTGACTGTGCTGCTCTGCATTCTGGGATTGCTGACCTTTTCCTGACCCCCAGCTCTGCTCTGTCTGAGCAAAGCACAGCTATAACCCACCCCCCTGTACTTTATCCCACTCTCCTCTCCTCAGTAAGTGTGAGTCAAGATGGCGGCGCCCGTATCCTAAAATCCTGAACAGAGTTGCAGCCCAGTGGAGGAAAGAATAATAAGTAAGTGACTAAAAACTTTAAATATATTAATTTTAGATGTTGGGGAATCATTTTTTAAGGGTTTGGCCTTTTCAATAAATCATGGTCCGGTTTAAAAATCCAGCCCCGTTGACAACCACTTGCTATAGAGTCAGCTTTGCTGAAAGTAAATAAACTAAAGCAGGGAGATTTTAAACTTGAAATGCTACCTCTCTGTATTACATTGTACAATGTAACAAACAAAGCAGAGTACCTGCTGTTGCAAAATAAAAAGCCTCCTCCATGATGTGTCAACAGCCAAATGTGTGGCTGATATTCAGTGTAACAAGGGATGCACTTTGCTGTGTCTTCATTGTATAGCAGCCATGGGCCAACTATTAAAATCGGGCAGGCTAATTCATCACTAGCGCCAGGTAACAGCAGATGAGTGTCTGTACAGCGGCACTAAGAGTACTAGTGGTTGCTCTGATCAGCCGTGAGTCGCTATTACAGAGCGCCTCAGTCGCTGTAATAACATTGCCGGCATTGATGAATTTGATGTGTGAGTCGCTATAACACCAGTACAGCACTATATGGGAGCGAACGGTAGCGACTGGTCAGTATGAGCAACTCAAACTATATTCATCATTTTGAACACATATCCACCAGTAACAAAGCACTAACACTTTAATACCAGACCTGTAATGACAATTCTACATAAAAAAATCAAAAAAGTTTTCAAACATGACATTTAATAGGCCAGGAGAGGTCACACAATGATTTGATTAAAAAAAATAATAAAAAAAAAAAATATAAAGTGAAGAAAAGTATTGTCCATTGAAATGTATGGGAGAGCGACAGGTAATACCAGGCGCACTGAAAGCCAGAGCACCGCCAGGATCCGCTGAGCAATCTGTGATGATGAATCGGTCGCTCACCTGGCACTACCTGTCGCATACACGGCACTACCTGTCGCTATCCCTTGATGAATAAAGTCAGCTGACTGCAGTTTGGGAGTCATAGCTTCATTGTGCCAGTGTGATGAAGAGATTACTCTGAAGAATAATATATCTGTACATCTGCCAACTTATGAAGATCTTCCCCAGTTACCAACCACTAGCCACATCTCTATATATCCAAATGTACCATATTCCTGCCCATGTTGCTGACCACTTACCATATCTGACCACATCCAGGGCTGTTGCCCTTGTTGCCAACTACTTTTCATGCATGACCACAATTAAAATTATTATTCTTGTTTCAGCTGAGGGCCATATCTGACCACTTTACAGCAGCTGACCAACACATACAAACATTCGTAACATGATAAGGGTTTGTCCAGGCAGGGCAAGTGCACACAGACAATACAGTCTGGTATGATTCAGTGCAATGACCTTTAATGTAAGACAGTAAAACTTGCATCTAAATGTGGGGTTGACCCCGAAAGGCATCCCAGTCTGACATTGGGCTCATGTGTGCATCAGGGCAAATGCCCAAGAATCGGTATCCCAAATTGTGTTTAAAAGGATGCCTGAGGCATAGGGAGGAGGCCTACAGTTCTTCTCCAAGTGACACCTGCCATACCTGTTCGTTGCTATTGATTCCAGTTTTGCTTGACTACCCACCCAGCTTTGTTTGACCATCCACACTGGTTCTCCACTGACTACCTGCTCTGACTCCTAACCTTTGACTCTGCTATGTTTGGCAATGGTTGTGGGACCCCACTTTCCTGCAGCCCATTCTGTCCTCTCTTACTCAGGGCTCCAGTTAAAACCATGGCTTTCAGTAGGTTCCCTACTCTGTAACCTATGTATGGTGTTGCTACTACATCCAGTACTCACCTTATCCAGTTGTATCCATTACCTCCTCCAGTTGTATACAGCACTCCCCCCTATTGGAGGAAGTTGCAGCAGGCGCCACGGGTGGTAGTGTAGCAGGCGCGTGCCTGGCATCTGGGGAGCGATGGGGGGTTACAGCAAACAGTTACAATCCACAAGTTTCTTCCATGGCTGTCTATCAGCTCCTCCACGACATTAATGCTTCTCCTTATCAAGCATGGTCTTAGCATAGAGCACTCTGGTTGGGTTTTCCCTTTTATAACCTCTGTATTGTTGCCTTAACAAACCAAGTTGCGAACCTCAACCAATGGCAGGGCAGGTAATGTTGCCAATGCCACCTGGTTAAGTCTCTATTTATCTAAATTAAGAGGAACGCTAGACTATTTTAGATTAGTTAGGTCCATTTCTTAGGCAACACTGCCATCATGTGGTTTCATGATGTAATGATTCCCAAGTAATGCATCCAACTGGTTTAGCTAGGCTTAGTTCTGTTTCTAACACTATCATGGGGCCTATTCCACTGACAGAGCTTTAATATTTCCTATGTGTAGTGTTGCCCATGGTTTCCAGTAGCCTGTTTCCTGCTATCGCCAGAGACACATACATGTACCTTGCAGCCCTGCTAGAGGGATAGCGGGGATGCGGCTGTGGCTCACGCATGCTCTATTGGACCAGAAAAGAAGGTAAGTGTATAGGTAACCTGGGGGGTTTCACACAGCATGGCATCCCGTTTTGGATGCCCGGGAGGAGGGAATCGATCGGCCCGGGAATGATTTTGGCTTCAAATGAGAATTGGGTGGAAAATTAAGGAAAATTGAAATCTACTTTTGGGCCTTATCTTCCTTCTAGCACTATTTTCTATAGAATGTAATTGTTCCCAGTATGAGATTGCAAGGAGGGGGGAGAGAGACCTTAAATAGCTAGTTTAGAACAATGGAATCCTGTCAGAAATCAACTGCATACAATGGCATACCTGAGGAGAACCAAAATTAAAATCACTGTAACAGGAATATCAAGTAGGGTTAACGGCAGAAAACATCCAAACAGTAATGTACCTGGGGTGGAAGAGCAAAACAGAGTTGTTTTGGGAGGTTTTGGTCCAGCCAGATGTGTCCTTAAAGTGGACCAAAACCCAGGATTTTGACTATCCTAGGTTTTGATCCTATCCCCGGGGGCACCCTGCTGTGTGAAACCCCCCAGATGGACGAAGCCAACTCACCTCTTCCCGGTCCTACGACGCATGCACAGCCGCTCAATGAGAGTGCTTGGAGCTAACGTCATGTTGTTGGGGAGGCCGATTCATTAACAGCGGCAGGTAGCGACAGTTGAGCGACTGTAGCGGCATTTTCAGAGCGCCCGCTAGTAGTCGCTGTGCTTGGCCGTTGTTCGGTAGTTGATAGCGACTCAGTCGGTTTGCCGTAATGTTGAATATTGGGTGAGGAGTTGCTATTTGACAGGTTCCGCGCTGTATGGGAGCGCATGATAGCGACTGGTCAGAGCGACCGGATTCCACCATATTCATTAACAAATCACGCTCAAAAAATTCTCGCGCTGTAAAATGCATGTTTAAACCCCAGAGCGCTGGCGGCGATGGGTTAAAAGTAGTTTTTTAACCCCCAAACAACCATAATTTTGGAAACCAAAAAAAACAAGTTTTTAAAATAATTTTGAAATATCAATACATTAATATCAGACCTGTAATATCAATTCTGTACATTTTTTTTTTTACCTTAAAAAAATTATTTAAAACGGCAGAAGTGGTCACAGAATTTTTCACATTAAAAAAAAAAAAATGTATAACAATTAATTATGAATATTTAAAGATTGTTCCATTGAAATGCATTGGAGAGCGCCAGGTAGCGAGAGGTCATACCTGTCGCTTTTCAAGGTCGGACGCTGGCGCTGTGGGCTGAGGCTGGAATAATGATGAATGAGTGGCTATCTGGCGCTATCTCAGTCGCTAAGCAGGATTGGCGTGATAAATGTGTGATTGTGGTGGGGAGCCGGCGTTCTCGTGGCGGGGCCCGCCATTACCGGCCGCTCACCAGTCGCTACCTGTCGCTATCCCTTGTTAAATAAGGGCCTAAGCCTATGTCTAAGGCCAGCGGCTCCAAGCGCGCTGACAGACGCATCCCCCGCTACCCTCTAACAGGGAGTGTGCCTGCGCCAGCCTTTCACAAATTCCTGGTGCGTGCACGCACCCTGCTCAGGGGATAGCAGGAACCGGGACCGGGAAACAAGGTAAGTGTATGGGGCAATGTGGGGGATTTCACACAGCAGGGCATCCCGATTTTTTATGCCCTGGGGTAAGGAATCGATTGGCTCAGGAATCTTATAGATGGGTTTTGGTCCACTTTAAACCGGACCAACACCCTTTTTTTCTTTAATTGGTGTTGGTCCCACTGTCTGTTCATTACAATAAGCTTGGGGGGGCATCCAGAATACTGGAGCCCCCCACCAGATAACCTCCCAGACCGCTTCACCTTCATTATGAGCCAGCGCCAGCAAAGGAGCCCCGCGATTGGCCGACGATTTTTTTTTTTAGTTATATATTTATATTGTTTTCCACTGTTATTTTTGTGTTGTCCCCATTTTTATGTCTATATGTTAATTTGTTTCATACACACTTTTCATGTCTTAACTGATATAAAACTACAACAAAAACGTAATTATCTTATGTTTTTATTTTGTTTGCAATAACTATTATTTCGTAATTGCATGTGTCAAATTAATGTTTTTTAAGATTATTACTGAAAACATAATTTTGTACCATACAACTACCAATTAAAACATTAATTAGTGTGGTGGTTGTCCTGCAAGGTATGCTGGTTGTCGGGTTTGTATTATTGCCACCAGCTGTGCCAGGTTAGCATTGTGCGTCTACCACTGTTCCAGCTTTGCCTCCCTCTGATGGGTGGCGGAGGCTGCTGCTGCAGAGGGGGTGGCGGAGGCTGCTGCTGCAGAGGGAGTGGTGGGGGCTGCTGAAGTGGCAGCTGTTGTTGCAGCTATTGGTGCAGCTGGTGCTGTAGTGGCAGCTGGTGCAGCAGATGTTGTGTCTGCAGATGTTGTTAAGGCAACTGGTGTTGCAGAGGCTGTTGGTGTAGGTATTGTGTTTGAGGCTGATGGCTTTACATGGATGACCAGTTTGGCCACATTACACTTACCAGATCCAATTCTTCATTATTAGTAGGGATGAGCGAATCGATCCGGACGAACCCGGATTCGATCCGAATTTCAGGAAAAATTCGATTCGGATCGAATCCGAATTTCCCCGCGATTCGATCACTCGAAGTTTTCCTTTAACATCCATTCATTTACATTACAGGCATTCTAAGATGGCGGGCGGGACATGTCTGGACATGTATCCCGCGCCAGTGCAAGCTGGGGCAGTCACATGCAGCCTATCAGCAGCCAGCAAGCCCGGTGACGTCACACAGCGGTATTTAACGGCGGCCATCTTGCTTTTCCTCATTTCTCTATTGCATTCGTGACAGACAGACAGAACGCTGTGTAGCTGAGGCAGTTAGACAGGCTGGAGACAGGGACAGACAGGGACAGGCTGGAGACAGGCAGGAGACAGGCAGGAGACAGACAGGAGACAGACAGAAAGCCAGGGAAAGGTAGGAAAAACGGAGCTGGCTGACAGGGAGATTTTTTTTTTTTCATCCAGCCTTTGTTAGCGTTTTCAGGCTGCTTATAGTAACTAACTGTGCATATATACTGAACTGATCTTAAGTCTGCTGTGAGGCATCCCATTCTGTGACTAAAGCAGCCTCTGTTTAAGACCATATAAGCATTTGCTCTTATCATATTTGAAATTAGGCCTGATAAAGACACTTTTGCTGGCCAAAGCACTACTGTACCCTGCCAGCTCGATTCCTGCCCGGGGCATCCCATTCTGTGACTAAAGCAGCCTCTGTTTAAGACCATATAAGCATTTGCTCTTATCATATTTGAAATTAGGCCTGATAAAGACACTTTTGCTGGCCAAAGCACTACTGTACCCTGCCAGCTCGATTCCTGCCCGGGGCATCCCATTCTGTGACTACAGCAGCCTCTGTTTAAGACCATATAAGCATTTGCTCTTATCATATTTGAAATTAGGCCTGATAAAGACACTTTTGCTGGCCAAAGCACTACTGTACCCTGCCAGCTCGATTCCTGCCCGGGGCATCCCATTCTGTGACTAAAGCAGCCTCTGTTTAAGACCATATAAGCATTTGCTCTTATCATATTTGAAATTAGGCCTGATAAAGACACTTTTGCTGGCCAAAGCACTACTGTACCCTGCCAGCTCGATTCCTGCCCGGGGCATCCCATTCTGTGACTAAAGCAGCCTCTGTTTAAGACCATATAAGCATTTGCTCTTATCATATTTGAAATTAGGCCTGATAAAGACACTTTTGCTGGCCAAAGCACTACTGTACCCTGCCAGCTCGATTCCTGCCCGGGGCATCCCATTCTGTGACTACAGCAGCCTCTGTTTAAGACCATATAAGCATTTGCTCTTATCATATTTGAAATTAGGCCTGATAAAGACACTTTTGCTGGCCAAAGCACTACTGTACCCTGCCAGCTCGATTCCTGCCCGGGGCATCCCATTCTGTGACTAAAGCAGCCTCTGTTTAAGACCATATAAGCATTTGCTCTTATCATATTTGAAATTAGGCCTGATAAAGACACTTTTGCTGGCCAAAGCACTACTGTACCCTGCCAGCTCGATTCCTGCCCGGGGCATCCCATTCTGTGACTACAGCAGCCTCTGTTTAAGACCATATAAGCATTTGCTCTTATCATATTTGAAATTAGGCCTGATAAAGACACTTTTGCTGGCCAAAGCACTACTGTACCCTGCCAGCTCGATTCCTGCCCGGGGCATCCCATTCTGTGACTACAGCAGCCTCTGTTTAAGACCATATAAGCATTTGCTCTTATCATATTTGAAATTAGGCCTGATAAAGACACTTTTGCTGGCCAAAGCACTACTGTACCCTGCCAGCTCGATTCCTGCCCGGGGCATCCCATTCTGTGACTAAAGCAGCCTCTGTTTAAGACCATATAAGCATTTGCTCTTATCATATTTGAAATTAGGCCTGATAAAGACACTTTTGCTGGCCAAAGCACTACTGTACCCTGCCAGCTCGATTCCTGCCCGGGGCATCCCATTCTGTGACTAAAGCAGCCTCTGTTTAAGACCATATAAGCATTTGCTCTTATCATATTTGAAATTAGCCTGATAAAGACACTTTTGCTGGCCAAAGCACTACTGTACCCTGCCAGCTCGATTCCTGCCCGGGGCATCCCATTCTGTGACTAAAGCAGCCTCTGTTTAAGACCATATAAGCATTTGCTCTTATCATATTTGAAATTAGGCCTGATAAAGACACTTTTGCTGGCCAAAGCACTACTGTACCCTGCCAGCTCGATTCCTGCCCGGGGCATCCCATTCTGTGACTACAGCAGCCTCTGTTTAAGACCATATAAGCATTTGCTCTTATCATATTTGAAATTAGGCCTGATAAAGACACTTTTGCTGGCCAAAGCACTACTGTACCCTGCCAGCTCGATTCCTGCCCGGGGCATCCCATTCTGTGACTAAAGCAGCCTCTGTTTAAGACCATATAAGCATTTGCTCTTATCATATTTGAAATTAGGCCTGATAAAGACACTTTTGCTGGCCAAAGCACTACTGTACCCTGCCAGCTCGATTCCTGCCCGGGGCATCCCATTCTGTGACTAAAGCAGCCTCTGTTTAAGACCATATAAGCATTTGCTCTTATCATATTTGAAATTAGCCTGATAAAGACACTTTTGCTGGCCAAAGCACTACTGTACCCTGCCAGCTCGATTCCTGCCCGGGGCATCCCATTCTGTGACTAAAGCAGCCTCTGTTTAAGACCATATAAGCATTTGCTCTTATCATATTTGAAATTAGCCTGATAAAGACACTTTTGCTGGCCAAAGCACTACTGTACCCTGCCAGCTCGATTCCTGCCCGGGGCATCCCATTCTGTGACTAAAGCAGCCTCTGTTTAAGACCATATAAGCATTTGCTCTTATCATATTTGAAATTAGGCCTGATAAAGACACTTTTGCTGGCCAAAGCACTACTGTACCCTGCCAGCTCGATTCCTGCCCGGGGCATCCCATTCTGTGACTAAAGCAGCCTCTGTTTAAGACCATATAAGCATTTGCTCTTATCATATTTGAAATTAGCCTGATAAAGACACTTTTGCTGGCCAAAGCACTACTGTACCCTGCCAGCTCGATTCCTGCCCGGGGCATCCCATTCTGTGACTAAAGCAGCCTCTGTTTAAGACCATATAAGCATTTGCTCTTATCATATTTGAAATTAGGCCTGATAAAGACACTTTTGCTGGCCAAAGCACTACTGTACCCTGCCAGCTCGATTCCTGCCCGGGGCATCCCATTCTGTGACTACAGCAGCCTCTGTTTAAGACCATATAAGCATTTGCTCTTATCATATTTGAAATTAGGCCTGATAAAGACACTTTTGCTGGCCAAAGCACTACTGTACCCTGCCAGCTCGATTCCTGCCCGGGGCATCCCATTCTGTGACTAAAGCAGCCTCTGTTTAAGACCATATAAGCATTTGCTCTTATCATATTTGAAATTAGGCCTGATAAAGACACTTTTGCTGGCCAAAGCACTACTGTACCCTGCCAGCTCGATTCCTGCCCGGGGCATCCCATTCTGTGACTAAAGCAGCCTCTGTTTAAGACCATATAAGCATTTGCTCTTATCATATTTGAAATTAGCCTGATAAAGACACTTTTGCTGGCCAAAGCACTACTGTACCCTGCCAGCTCGATTCCTGCCCGGGGCATCCCATTCTGTGACTAAAGCAGCCTCTGTTTAAGACCATATAAGCATTTGCTCTTATCATATTTGAAATTAGCCTGATAAAGACACTTTTGCTGGCCAAAGCACTACTGTACCCTGCCAGCTCGATTCCTGCCCGGGGCATCCCATTCTGTGACTAAAGCAGCCTCTGTTTAAGACCATATAAGCATTTGCTCTTATCATATTTGAAATTAGGCCTGATAAAGACACTTTTGCTGGCCAAAGCACTACTGTACCCTGCCAGCTCGATTCCTGCCCGGGGCATCCCATTCTGTGACTAAAGCAGCCTCTGTTTAAGACCATATAAGCATTTGCTCTTATCATATTTGAAATTAGCCTGATAAAGACACTTTTGCTGGCCAAAGCACTACTGTACCCTGCCAGCTCGATTCCTGCCCGGGGCATCCCATTCTGTGACTAAAGCAGCCTCTGTTTAAGACCATATAAGCATTTGCTCTTATCATATTTGAAATTAGGCCTGATAAAGACACTTTTGCTGGCCAAAGCACTACTGTACCCTGCCAGCTCGATTCCTGCCCGGGGCATCCCATTCTGTGACTACAGCAGCCTCTGTTTAAGACCATATAAGCATTTGCTCTTATCATATTTGAAATTAGGCCTGATAAAGACACTTTTGCTGGCCAAAGCACTACTGTACCCTGCCAGCTCGATTCCTGCCCGGGGCATCCCATTCTGTGACTAAAGCAGCCTCTGTTTAAGACCATATAAGCATTTGCTCTTATCATATTTGAAATTAGCCTGATAAAGACACTTTTGCTGGCCAAAGCACTACTGTACCCTGCCAGCTCGATTCCTGCCCGGGGCATCCCATTCTGTGACTAAAGCAGCCTCTGTTTAAGACCATATAAGCATTTGCTCTTATCATATTTGAAATTAGGCCTGATAAAGACACTTTTGCTGGCCAAAGCACTACTGTACCCTGCCAGCTCGATTCCTGCCCGGGGCATCCCATTCTGTGACTACAGCAGCCTCTGTTTAAGACCATATAAGCATTTGCTCTTATCATATTTGAAATTAGGCCTGATAAAGACACTTTTGCTGGCCAAAGCACTACTGTACCCTGCCAGCTCGATTCCTGCCCGGGGCATCCCATTCTGTGACTAAAGCAGCCTCTGTTTAAGACCATATAAGCATTTGCTCTTATCATATTTGAAATTAGGCCTGATAAAGACACTTTTGCTGGCCAAAGCACTACTGTACCCTGCCAGCTCGATTCCTGCCCGGGGCATCCCATTCTGTGACTAAAGCAGCCTCTGTTTAAGACCATATAAGCATTTGCTCTTATCATATTTGAAATTAGCCTGATAAAGACACTTTTGCTGGCCAAAGCACTACTGTACCCTGCCAGCTCGATTCCTGCCCGGGGCATCCCATTCTGTGACTAAAGCAGCCTCTGTTTAAGACCATATAAGCATTTGCTCTTATCATATTTGAAATTAGCCTGATAAAGACACTTTTGCTGGCCAAAGCACTACTGTACCCTGCCAGCTCGATTCCTGCCCGGGGCATCCCATTCTGTGACTAAAGCAGCCTCTGTTTAAGACCATATAAGCATTTGCTCTTATCATATTTGAAATTAGGCCTGATAAAGACACTTTTGCTGGCCAAAGCACTACTGTACCCTGCCAGCTCGATTCCTGCCCGGGGCATCCCATTCTGTGACTAAAGCAGCCTCTGTTTAAGACCATATAAGCATTTGCTCTTATCATATTTGAAATTAGCCTGATAAAGACACTTTTGCTGGCCAAAGCCCTACTGGACCCTGCCAGGTCCATTCCTGCCCAGGGCATCCCATTCTGTGACTAAAGCAGCCTCTGTTTAAGACCATATAAGCATTTGCTCTTATTATATTTGAAATTAGGCCTGATAAAGACACTTTTGCTGGCCAAAGCACTACTGGACCCTGCCAGGTCGATTCCTGCCCAGGGCATCCCATTCTGTGACTAAAGCAGCCTCTGTTTAAGACCATATAAGCATTTGCTCTTATTATATTTATATTATAAGACACTTTTGCTGGGCATAGGCTTACTGCTGCCTGCCAGGTGCACTTCTGTTGAGGCATCCCATTCTGTAACATAGCATACCCCTCTTTATTTACACTAAGCAGCTCTCTTATTTACACTAAGCAGGCCTGTTGGAGGCTGAGTGTTACTGCTCACTTTTGGTGTGCATTATATTCTGTTTTATATAGACCCACTGCTGCCTGGGGGTTCTTAAAATATCACCTACTACCACGCCAGTTAGACTATGTCGGGCAGACAAGTGCCTGGAAGTGAAAAGAGGAGTGGCAGAGGCCAAGATTCCGCAGGCAGAGCTCGCATCAGACTGGGGGCCAGTAGCAGCAGGAGTCACGCTGAGAGACCTAATCTGCCAGTATCTGCTAGCGGTCGGGTCTCCACCAGTAACGCATCTGCCGTGGTAGATTGGCTGACGCGCTCATCAACAACATCATCACAACTTACATCTGAGACCCCCAGTCTAGGGTCGGTAGGTTCCTCTGACACAACCCTGAGTTGGCATGCCCCGAGAGCAGTCCCTGTCCTCCCATTGCCTCTGTCCTACGCCGTTCCCTCCCCCAGCGACGTATCCTATGCTTTGGGTTCAGCTCCACTCTTTAGTGAGGAGGACGATCAGATACAGGAGGACAGTCAGCAGCTACTGCCCAGCCAAGAAATGGAGGTGGCTTCTTTAGCTAGGCAGACAAATAGTGATGTGGACAGTGTCGTGGGTGCTGCGAGCGTTCCAGCTCCTGCGCCAGACACTGTTGACGAATCCACGAACATCAGTGACGTACAGCCACAACCCGGTGATGATGATGATGATGACGATGAAGCCGATCGCACTTGGGAGCCGGGTGATGAAGGGGCTTCATCGTCATCATCAGGAGAAGAGGGGCGCAGGTTGCCCCGGAGTCAGCAGCTGAGGCAGCAAGGTGGTAGCAGTCAGCATGGGGGCACAATTCCAAAGGCTGGAGCCGGCCGGGGCCGGGGCCGGGGTAGAGCACCTGCTGTGCGGCAGTCTACCTTATCGGGAGGTAGTGGAGCAGGGGTTCCTGGAGTTGGCAACAGCAGCAGTGAATCAGTGAGGCCAGGGGGTGGGAAAAGTAGCTACTCGGCAGTGTGGCAGTTTTTCCTGAGGCATCCGCAGGAGGGTAACATGGCCACATGCAAGATATGTAGGCAAAAGGTGAAGCGTGGCCAGGGTCCAAATGTTGGCACCACGGCCCTGCGTCAACATATGATGCGTCACCATAAAACGACCTGGGAGAACCGAGACTCCCAAGGGGTGGTCCAGTCTGCTTCCTCACCAAGTGAGCTCCCAATTTCTGCCAGCCAAGGCTCCAGCACCTCAGCCGAAGGCAGCTGTGCGTCACACCCATCCTCTGTCGCTCCTGCTCCTCCTCCTCCTCCTCCAAGTCATGCATCCCGCCAGCAATCCATCAGCGAAGCCATGTCCAAGAGACAGCAGTATGCGCCCACTCATCCTACGGCGCAGAAGCTGAATGTGCTCCTGTCCAAGTTGCTGGTGCTGCAGTCGCTCCCTTTTCAGGTGGTGGAATCTGCACCTTTCAGAGAACTGATGGCTTGTGCCGAGCCGAGGTGGAGAGTCCCAAGCCGTCATTTCTTTGCCAAGAAGGCAGTACCAGCGCTGCACACTTTTGTTGAACAGAAGGTGGGCCAGTCCTTGAGCCTGTCGGTGTGTAGCAAAATACATGGCAGCGCCGACATCTGGAGCTGTAACTACGGTCAGGGGCAGTACATGTCGTTTACGGCCCACTGGGTGAATGTGGTCCCTTTGCAGCAGCAACTTGGACAGGTCACGCCGCTTCGGCCTCCGCGCTCTCTGCCCATTGGGCCTGTGACACCGTGCGACTCGGCCTCCTCATCCTCCGCCATCTCCTCACCCTCCACTGTAGGCTCAAGTCTCAGTGCCCCTCCAGTCTACCATGTGTGCAGGGCACGGAGGTGTCACGCAGTGCTTCACATGGTTTGTCTTGGCGAACGGAGTCACACAGGGGAGGAACTGCTTAAATGTATTCATCAGGAAATCCAAACATGGCTTACTCCGAGAAAACTTAAAATGGGAATCATGGTTACCGACAATGGGAAGAACATTTTGTCTGCGCTGCGCCAAGGAAGCCTGACCCATGCCCCCTGCATGGCTCACGTCTTCAATCTGGTTGTCAAGCGGTTTCTGAAGTGTTCCCCCCATCTGCAGGACATCCTAACAACTTCACGGAAACTTTGCATGCACTTCAGCCACTCCTACACTGCCAAACACACCCTTCTTGAGCTACAGCGTCAGAATGGTATCCCCCAACATAGTCTGATTTGCGATGTTTCCACCCGTTGGAATTCCACCCTTCACATGTTGGACCGATTATATGAACAGAGAAAAGCCATCACGGATTTCCTGATGATCCAAGCAGATAGGGGGACTCCCCTGTGTAACTTCAATGTCAACCAGTGGCAGCTCATACGTGACACCTGCCGTTTGCTCAGGCCCTTTGAGGAAGCCACTTTATTTGTCAGTCGGCAGGATTACGGGATGAACGACGTGATTCCACTGCTTCATGTACTACAGCACATGTTGGAAACCATGGCTGGTCAGGGCACTGGAGACATGGCGTTTACATCTTACGGCCACATGAACCCCCTTGGAGCTGAACTGGAGGAGGAGGAGGAGGAAGAGGAGGAGGAGGAGTTGCCCAGCGAAACACAGTTTAGGCTTGGCGAAATGGCTGGTTTATCTAGTCAGCGGACAGGAGAGGAGGAGCAGGAGCAGCCAGAGGAGCTAGAGGTTTTTGAGGAAGGAGAGACAGAGGACCCGGGCACACCGTGGCAGTATGCAGTGGAGATGGAGACAGGTAGTCCATCCGAGTCACCTGCGCAAATGGCACGAAGCATGCTCACGTGCTTGCGTAGTGACCCCAGAATTGTTTCCATCTGTCGGCGGGATGACTTCTGGCTGTCCACCTTATTGGACCCTCGCTTCCGGCACAAAATGGGGGCATTTTTTAAACCCACCGAGAGGGAGGACAAACTCAACTACTACAAAGACATTCTACGTAGGCAGTTGGCCGATGCCTATCTGCGCCATGGTCCATACTCTCGCAGGTCTGACTCGAGGGGACCTCTGCGCTCACCTTCCACTGCCATGGCCGCTGGGGGGGTTGGCAGCAGCAGCAGCAGAAGCTCCATCAGCAGCAGCAGCCTCAGTCTTCAGTCGCTAATGAGTAGCTTTCTACACCCGCATAGTGAGGCTACTCATGAGCAGCAGGAAGACCTGGAGCAGGACCTGAACCAGCAGGTCATGTCATACTTTGACATGACCATGCCAACACACCTTGAGGATCCGCTGGACTTCTGGGCAGCCAAACTTGATTTGTGGCCGCAACTAGCAGAGTTTGCCCTGGAAAAGCTGTCCTGCCCGGCAAGTAGCGTGCCATCTGAGCGGGTGTTTAGTGCGGCGGGGGCCATAGTTACGGCGAGGAGAACTCGTCTGTCAACTAAAAATGTGGAGAGACTCACCTTTGTCAAAATGAATCAGGGATGGATCAGCCAGGATTTCCACCCACCAATGCCTGATGCATGCGACTAGATTCAGCATGGTGCCACGTTTTACACTTTCCAAATGGTGCAAAACATATTTATGTCTTTAGGCCATTTTTTGGGCTCCTGCTGCTGCTACTGTCAACTCCTGCCAACTCCAGGGTGTGATTCATCCAATTTTTGGGCTCCTGAAGCCAACTCCAGTGTATATTTGGGCTCCTGCTGCTGCTACTGTCAACTCCTGCCAACTCCAGGCTGTGATTCATCCAATTTTTGGGCTCCTGAAGCCAACTCCAGTGTATATTTGGGCTCCTGCTGCTGCTGCTGTCAACTCCTGCCAACTCCAGGGTGTGATTCATCCAATTTTTGGGCTCCTGAAGCCAACTCCAGTGTATATTTGGGCTCCTGCTGCTGCTGCTGCCAACTTCTGCCAACTCCAGGGTGTGATTCATCCAATTTTTGGGCTCCTGAAGCCAACTCCAGTGTATATTTGGGCTCCTGCTGCTGCTACTGTCAACTCCTGCCAACTCCAGGGTGTGATTCATCCAATTTTTGGGCTCCTGAAGCCAACTCCAGTGTATATTTGGGCTCCTGCTGCTGCTGCTGCCAACTTCTGCCAACTCCAGGGTGTGATTCATCCAATTTTTGGGCTCCTGAAGCCAACTCCAGTGTATATTTGGGCTCCTGCTGCTGCTGCTGCCAACTTCTGCCAACTCCAGGGTGTGATTCATCCAATTTTTGGGCTCCTGAAGCCAACTCCAGTGTATATTTGGGCTCCTGCTGCTGCTGCTGTCAACTCCTGCCAACTCCAGGGTGTGATTCATCCAATTTTTGGGCTCCTGAAGCCAACTCCAGTGTATATTTGGGCTCCTGCTGCTGCTGCTGTCAACTCCTGCCAACTCCAGGGTGTGATTCATCCAATTTTTGGGCTCCTGAAGCCAACTCCAGTGTATATTTGGGCTCCTGCTGCTGCTGCTGCCAACTTCTGCCAACTCCAGGGTGTGATTCATCCAATTTTTGGGCTCCTGAAGCCAACTCCAGTGTATATTTGGGCTCCTGCTGCTGCTGCTGCCAACTTCTGCCAACTCCAGGGTGTGATTCATCCAATTTTTGGGCTCCTGAAGCCAACTCCAGTGTATATTTGGGCTCCTGCTGCTGCTGCTGTCAACTCCTGCCAACTCCAGGGTGTGATTCATCCAATTTTTGGGCTCCTGAAGCCAACTCCAGTGTATATTTGGGCTCCTGCTGCTGCTGCTGTCAACTCCTGCCAACTCCAGGGTGTGATTCATCCAATTTTTGGGCTCCTGAAGCCAACTCCAGTGTATATTTGGGCTCCTGCTGCTGCTGCTGCCAACTTCTGCCAACTCCAGGGTGTGATTCATCCAATTTTTGGGCTCCTGAAGCCAACTCCAGTGTATATTTGGGCTCCTGCTGCTGCTGCTGCCAACTTCTGCCAACTCCAGGGTGTGATTCATCCAATTTTTGGGCTCCTGAAGCCAACTCCAGTGTATATTTGGGCTCCTGCTGCTGCTACTGTCAACTCCTGCCAACTCCAGGGTGTGATTCATCCAATTTTTGGGCTCCTGAAGCCAACTCCAGTGTATATTTGGGCTCCTGCTGCTGCTGCTGCCAACTTCTGCCAACTCCAGGGTGTGATTCATCCAATTTTTGGGCTCCTGAAGCCAACTCCAGTGTATATTTGGGCTCCTGCTGCTGCTGCTGTCAACTCCTGCCAACTCCAGGGTGTGATTCATCCAATTTTTGGGCTCCTGAAGCCAACTCCAGTGTATATTTGGGCTCCTGCTGCTGCTGCTGCCAACTTCTGCCAACTCCAGGGTGTGATTCATCCAATTTTTGGGCTCCTGAAGCCAACTCCAGTGTATATTTGGGCTCCTGCTGCTGCTGCTGTCAACTCCTGCCAACTCCAGGGTGTGATTCATCCAATTTTTGGGCTCCTGAAGCCAACTCCAGTGTATATTTGGGCTCCTGCTGCTGCTGCTGTCAACTTCTGCCAACTCCAGGGTGTGATTCATCCAATTTTTGGGCTCCTGAAGCCAACTCCAGTGTATATTTGGGCTCCTGCTGCTGCTGCTGCCAACTTCTGCCAACTCCAGGGTGTGATTCATCCAATTTTTGGGCTCCTGAAGCCAACTCCAGTGTATATTTGGGCTCCTGCTGCTGCTACTGTCAACTCCTGCCAACTCCAGGGTGTGATTCATCCAATTTTTGGGCTCCTGAGGCCAACTCCAGTGTATATTTGGGCTCCTGCTGCTGCTGCTGCCAACTTCTGCCAACTCCAGGGTGTGATTCATCCAATTTTTGGGCTCCTGAAGCCAACTCCAGTGTATATTTGGGCTCCTGCTGCTGCTGCTGTCAACTCCTGCCAACTCCAGGGTGTGATTCATCCAATTTTTGGGCTCCTGAAGCCAACTCCAGTGTATATTTGGGCTCCTGCTGCTGCTGCTGCCAACTTCTGCCAACTCCAGGGTGTGATTCATCCAATTTTTGGGCTCCTGAAGCCAACTCCAGTGTATATTTGGGCTCCTGCTGCTGCTGCTGTCAACTCCTGCCAACTCCAGGGTGTGATTCATCCAATTTTTGGGCTCCTGAAGCCAACTCCAGTGTATATTTGGGCTCCTGCTGCTGCTGCTGTCAACTCCTGCCAACTCCAGGGTGTGATTCATCCAATTTTTGGGCTCCTGAAGCCAACTCCAGTGTATATTTGGGCTCCTGCTGCTGCTGCTGCCAACTTCTGCCAACTCCAGGGTGTGATTCATCCAATTTTTGGGCTCCTGAAGCCAACTCCAGTGTATATTTGGGCTCCTGCTGCTGCTGCTGCCAACTTCTGCCAACTCCAGGGTGTGATTCATCCAATTTTTGGGCTCCTGAAGCCAACTCCAGTGTATATTTGGGCTCCTGCTGCTGCTGCTGTCAACTCCTGCCAACTCCAGGGTGTGATTCATCCAATTTTTGGGCTCCTGAAGCCAACTCCAGTGTATATTTGGGCTCCTGCTGCTGCTGCTGTCAACTCCTGCCAACTCCAGGGTGTGATTCATCCAATTTTTGGGCTCCTGAAGCCAACTCCAGTGTATATTTGGGCTCCTGCTGCTGCTGCTGCCAACTTCTGCCATCTCCAGGGTGTGATTCATCCAATTTTTGGGCTCCTGAAGCCAACTCCAGTGTATATTTGGGCTCCTGCTGCTGCTGCTGCCAACTTCTGCCAACTCCAGGGTGTGATTCATCCAATTTTTGGGCTCCTGAAGCCAACTCCAGTGTATATTTGGGCTCCTGCTGCTGCTGCTGTCAACTCCTGCCAACTCCAGGGTGTGATTCATCCAATTTTTGGGCTCCTGAAGCCAACTCCAGTGTATATTTGGGCTCCTGCTGCTGCTGCTGTCAACTCCTGCCAACTCCAGGGTGTGATTCATCCAATTTTTGGGCTCCTGAAGCCAACTCCAGTGTATATTTGGGCTCCTGCTGCTGCTGCTGCCAACTTCTGCCAACTCCAGGGTGTGATTCATCCAATTTTTGGGCTCCTGAAGCCAACTCCAGTGTATATTTGGGCTCCTGCTGCTGCTGCTGCTGCCAACTTCTGCCAACTCCAGGGTGTGATTCATCCAATTTTTGGGCTCCTGAAGCCAACTCCAGTGTATATTTGGGCTCCTGCTGCTGCTGCTGTCAACTCCTGCCAACTCCAGGGTGTGATTCATCCAATTTTTGGGCTCCTGAAGCCAACTCCAGTGTATATTTGGGCTCCTGCTGCTGCTGCTGTCAACTCCTGCCAACTCCAGGGTGTGATTCATCCAATTTTTGGGCTCCTGAAGCCAACTCCAGTGTATATTTGGGCTCCTGCTGCTGCTGCTGCCAACTTCTGCCAACTCCAGGGTGTGATTCATCCAATTTTTGGGCTCCTGAAGCCAACTCCAGTGTATATTTGGGCTCCTTCTGCCCCTCATAGTGATGCCACTTCAACTCTCTGCAATTGTGCCGCTCTGCGATTCTATTAGCGATGCCTCTGATCTGCATGTGATATTTCTTAAAAGTATTATTTAACTAACCCAGCACGCATCCTGTGCGTGTTACAGCAAGGCTGAATGGTTTACAACCCTATTGAGGCTGTAGGAGGCTCAGAAATAGCCGTTTTTAATAGCGATTCGTCGCGAATTTATTCGGGTCGAAACGATTTTTGTCGGAAAATTCGGCGAATCAGTCGAATCGAATTTTTCAAAAGTTCGCTCATCTCTAATTATTAGCACTCTTTGAATAAATATTCAGAGAAGTACTTGTTATTTGGATTTGTTGGGTGGCCATTTGTTGGTGGTGTTGTATTCCTGCAATGTGAATAGTACTTTATTAGTAACGTTATTCCACAAACATACCTTGTGTGCATAAGCAATGTCCAAAGCATCTGCTTCAATGATATTAAAGTCATGAAGGTGTGTCATACACACACGATAAAAATTAAAAAAATAGCTATAAGTTGTCATGTAGGTTTTGGCACAAAATTAACTATTTTAAGCATTTAAATGAGTCACACTTATTTTGAGACAAAGAAACCAAATACATTGAACTACTTACCTACTGCATCAATATTATGGTCTAAGCTGTAGGCCATTTCCTCTGCCGCACTGAACTGGAGTTTGGATGGTAGTCCTGGTGGGGGATATCGAGGAGCTGGCCACAGCCATGGGGAGCCAACAACATTAAGACACTGGGAGCCTGTCAGCCTACAATAATGTATAAAGTCAATTTTATTACTAAAGGTTTATGCATGTTCTCTCAAAAATGTTTTACAAAGTTCCTTTAATTAATAAAAAAAAAAATAACATACATTATTAATAAAACAACTACAAAAAAATTTACCTAAGGTTGTGGTGAAATTAATTTTTTATAATTTTAACTCATAGTAATGTTAAGATATCCATGTGGGCATCCCACATATACAACTTACAAGGAGAATGAGCTTCACTGCAAATAAGAAAGGGTTTAAGGTAAGCATTAGGAAAATAAAAACATGCACGGTGTCATGATAAACTTACCTGCCGGCCCGGGGCACGTCCTGCCCAGCCGCCGCTCCGAGCGTCTGCACAAGCTGCGCCGTGCTCGGCTGTTGTCCCGGCGCGCCCCCGCATCTCTGACCTCCGCGCGAGCACGCACTTCATATGCCCGCCGCCGGCGCTGCACACAGAGCGCACGCTCGAGGATGATTTAAAGGGACCAATCCCTTTTTTTAGTTTACTTTTGGCTACACCACCCCACAAGTACTATTGGGCATCCTGCCCAGACAACAGTATCTGCACCAATCACCACACTCTACCTGGTCCTTTCCGGTAGTCCCCAGCCTATAAAAGTTTTACCCCTCCAGTACACCAGTGCCCGTGATAGCGTTAGTTGAGTGTGCCTTTAATCTTGATTACACCTGTTTTGATCCCGTTGCCGATCTTGCTTAGTTTTTGACCATTCTGTGTTTGCCGCCTGGACCGACCCTTGCTTGTGCCCCGACCATGCTTCTGTCTTACCCTTTGTTTCGCAAACCCGTGACCTCCCGGATTGACCTTTGGCTTGCCCTCGACTCTCCTATTGTCTATCCCCTTGGTGCTACGATATTTAAGGACCGACTTCTCGTGTATGACCACGGTTTGTCGACATTGCCCAGTCTGACTTTTGGTTCATCCGCCTTCACCCCCTGTAAGATCACATCCTTTGTCCTGGGGGCAACAATGTCCGGTGAACAGGGGCTTGACTAAAGGTGAAGCTAGCAGCGGAGATTGGGGGTTGTGGGCTTACCTTGAAGGTGGGTGTCCCACAGTGCCTTACACACGGCAAACTTAAAAAGGGATTAATGTAAGCATTAGGAAAATAAGAACATGCATGGTAAACATGAAAAACGGATTAAGGTAAGCATTAGGAAAATAAAAACATGCATGACAAACATGCACAAGAGATTAAGGTAAGCATTATTGAAGCAGAAGACACTTGGCACAGCAATAAGTAAGTAATGGAATAGCAGGACCAGGGTATGTAAAACAGTTAAAAAGATGCGCGCATGCATACATGGCAGCAAACAAGCAAGTTTTTGCGTATAACTTTGTAAAAATATAAACTAAACGAATTTTAGGGGCTGTATGGAAGGTAAAAACTGGTTTTAATGGGAACATAGGATACTGAAACATTACATTGCAAGGTACATAGAAAAACGCTATAAGATGAGGCTTTTGACTCAATGTAATTGAAACCCTTGTCCTCTCGCCTAAGCTGTGAGAGGCATACGTACTCACTCTCGTCAGCATGTGCAACAGTACAAAACGATCCCGATGGAGGCTCTGAATTAGGGATGAGCGAATCGATCCGGACGAACCCGGATTCGATCCGAATTTCATGAAAAATTCGATTCGGATCGAATCCGAATTTCCCCGCGATTCGATCGCTCGAAGTTTTCCTTTAACATCCATTCATTTACATTACAGGCATTCTAAGATGGCGGACGGGACATGTCCAGACATCAACCCCGCGCCAGTGCAAGCTGGGGCAGTCACATGCAGCCTATCAGCAGCCAGCAAGCCCGGTGACGTCACAGCGCTATTTAAGGCCGGCGGCCATCTTGCTTTTCCTCATTTCTCTATTGCATTCGTGAGAGACAGGACGCTGCTGTAGGCAGGGGGAGAGACAGTTAGACAGACAGGGACAGACAGGGAAAGGCTGGAGACAGGCAGGAGACAGGCAGGAGACAGACAGAAAGTCAGCGAAAAACAGGGAAAGTTAGGAAAAATCGAAGGCAGTCACAGGGAGATTTTTTTTTTTTCATCCAGCCTGAGTGTTACTGGCTGGCTGACTGGCTTTGTTAGCGTTTTCAGGCTGCTTATACACTTACTGTGCATATATACTGAACTGATCTAAAGTCTGCTGTGAGGCATCCCATTCTGTGACTACACCAGCCTCTATTTAATGCCATAATAACCATTTGCACTTATTCTCATAGAAATTAGGCCTGATAAAGACACTTTTGCTGTGCATGCTCTCTGGTTTTTGTGGCATCCCATTCTGTGACTACACCAGCCTCTATTTAATACCATAATAACCATTTGCACTTATTCTCATAGAAATTAGGCCTGATGAAGACACTTTTGCTGTGCATGCTATCTGGTTTTTGTGGCATCCCATTCTGTGACTACACCAGCCTCTATTTAATACCATAATAACCATTTGCACTTATTCTCATAGAAATTAGGCCTGATAAAGACACTTTTGCTGTGCATGCTCTCTGGTTTTTGTGGCATCCCATTCTGTGACTACACCAGCCTCTATTTAATACCATAATAACCATTTGCACTTATTCTCATAGAAATTAGGCCTGATGAAGACACTTTTGCTGTGCATGCTCTCTGGTTTTTGTGGCATCCCATTCTGTGACTACACCAGCCTCTATTTAATACCATAATAACCATTTGCACTTATTCTCATAGAAATTAGGCCTGATAAAGACACTTTTGCTGTGCATGCTCTCTGGTTTTTGTGGCATCCCATTCTGTGACTACACCAGCCTCTATTTAATACCATAATAACCATTTGCACTTATTCTCATAGAAATTAGGCCTGATAAAGACACTTTTGCTGTGCATGCTCTCTGGTTTTTGTGGCATCCCATTCTGTGACTACACCAGCCTCTATTTAATACCATAATAACCATTTGCACTTATTCTCATAGAAATTAGGCCTGATAAAGACACTTTTGCTGTGCATAGTCTTACTGCTGCCAGGTGCACTGCTGGCTGTTGGGGCATCCCATTCTGTAACATAGCATACCCCTCTTTATTTACACTAAGCAGCTCTCTTATTTACACTAGGCAGGCCTGTTGGAGGCTGAGTGTTACTGCTCACTTTTGGTGTGCATTATATTCTGTTTCATATAGACCCACCGCTGCCTGGGGGTTCTTAAAATATCACCTACTACCACGCCAGTTAGACTATGTCGGGCAGACAAGTGCCTGGAAGTGAAAAGAGGAGTGGCAGAGGCCAAGATTCCGCAAGCAGAGCTCACATCAGACTGGGGGCCAGTAGCAGCAGGAGTCATGCTGAGAGACCTAATCTTCCAGTATCTGCTAGCGGTCGGGTCTCCACCAGTAACGCATCTGCCGTGGTAGATTGGTTGACGCACTCATCAACAACATCATCACAACTTACGTCTGAGACCCCCAGTCTAGGGTCGGTAGGTTCCTCTGACACAACCCTGAGTTGGCATGCCCCGAGAGCAGTCCCTGTCCTCCCATTGCCTCTGTCCTACGCCGTTCCCTCCCCCAGCGACGTATCCTATGCTTTGGGTTCAGCTCCACTCTTTAGTGAGGAGGACGATCAGATAGAGGACAGTCAGCAGCTACTGCCCAGCCAAGAAATGGAGGTGGCTTCTTTAGCTAGGCAGACAAATAGTGATGTGGACAGTGTCGTGGGTGCTGCGAGCGTTCCAGCTCCTGCGCCAGACACTGTTGATGAATCCAAGAACATCAGTGATGTACAGCCACAACTCGGTGATAATGATGATGACGATGAAGCCGATCGCACTTGGGAGCCAGGTGATGAAGGGGCCTCATCGTCATCATCAGGAGAAGAGGGGCGCAGGTTGCCCCGGAGTCAGCAGCTGAGGCAGCAAGGTGGTAGCAGTCAGCATGGGGGCACAATTCCAAAGGCTGGAGCCGGCCGGGGCCGGGGTAGAGCACCTGCTGTGTGGCAGTCTACCTTATCGGGAGGTAGTGGAGCAGGGGTTCCTGGAGTTGGCAACAGCAGCAGTGAATCAGTGAGGCCAGGGGGTGGGAAAAGTAGCTACCCGGCAGTGTGGCAGTTTTTCCTGAAGCATCCGCAGGAGGGTAACATGGCCACATGCAAGATATGTAGGCAAAAGGTGAAGCGTGGCCAGGGTCCAAATGTTGGCACCACGGCCCTGCGTCAACATATGATGCGTCACCATAAAGCGACCTGGGAGAACCGAGGCTCCCAAGGGGTGGTCCAGTCTGCTTCCTCAACAAGTGGCACGCCGCTCCCAATTTCTGCCAGCCAAGGCTCCAGCACCTCAGCCGAAGGCAGCTGTGCGTCATACCCATCCTCTGTCGCTCCTGCTCCTCCTCCTCCAAGTCATGCATCCCGCCAGCAATCCATCAGCGAAGCCATGTCCAAGAGACAGCAGTATGCGCCCACTCATCCTACGGCGCAGAAGCTGAATGTGCTCCTGTCCAAGTTGCTGGTGCTGCAGTCGCTCCCTTTTCAGGTGGTGGAATCTGCACCTTTCAGAGAACTGATGGCTTGTGCCGAGCCGAGGTGGAGAGTCCCAAGCCGTCATTTCTTTGCCAAGAAGGCAGTACCAGCGCTGCACACTTTTGTTGAACAGAAGGTGGGCCAGTCCTTGAGCCTGTCGGTGTGTAGCAAAGTGCATGGCAGCGCCGACATCTGGAGCTGTAACTACAGTCAGGGACAGTACATGTCGTTTACGGCCCACTGGGTGGATGTGGTCCCTTTGCAGCAGCAGCAGCAACTTGGACAGGTCACGCTGCTTCGGCCTCCGCGCTCCCTGCCCGTTGGGCCTGTGACACCGTGCGACTCGGCCTCCTCATCCTCCGCCATCTCCTCACCCTCCACTGTAGGCTCAAGTCTCAGTGCCCCTCCAGTCTACCATGTGTGCAGGGCACGGAGGTGTCACGCAGTGCTTCACATGGTTTGTCTTGACGAACGGAGTCACACAGGGGAGGAACTGCTTAAATGTATTCATCAGGAAATCCAAACATGGCTTACTCCAAGAAAACTTAAAATGGGAATCATGGTTACCGACAATGGGAAGAACATTTTGTCTGCGCTGCACCAAGGAAGCCTGATCCATGCCCCCTGCATGGCTCACGTCTTCAATCTGGTTGTCAAGCGGTTTCTGAAGTGTTCCCCCCATCTGCAAGACATCCTAACAACTTCAAGGAAACTTTGCATGCACTTCAGCCACTCATACACCGCCAAACACACCCTTCTTGAGCTACAGCGTCAGAATGGTATCCCCCAACATAGTCTGATTTGCGATGTTTCCACCCGTTGGAATTCCACCCTTCACATGTTGGACCGATTATATGAACAGAGAAAAGCCATCACGGATTTCCTGATGATCCAAGCAGATAGGGGGACTCCCCTATGTAACTTCAATGTCAACCAGTGGCAGCTCATACGTGACACCTGCCGTTTGCTCAGGCCCTTTGAGGAAGCCACTTTATTTGTCAGTCGGCAGGATTATGGGATGAACAACGTGATTCCACTGCTTCATGTACTACAGCACATGTTGGAAACCATGGCTGGTCAGGGCACTGGAGACATGGCGTTTACATCTTACGGCCACATGAACCCCGTTGGAGCTGAACTGGAGGAGGAGGAGGAAGAGGAGGAGGAGGAGTTGCCCAGCGAAACACAGTTTAGGCTTGGCGAAATGGCTGGTTTATCTAGTCAGCGGACAGGAGAGGAGGAGCAGGAGCAGCCAGAGGAGCTAGAGGTTTTTGAGGAAGGCGAGACAGAGGACCTGGGCACACCGTGGCAGTATGCAGTGGAGATGGAGACAGGTAGTCCATCCGAGTCACTTGCGCAAATGGCAGGAAGCATGCTCACGTGCTTGCGTAGTGACCCCAGAATTGTTTCCATCTGTCGGCGGGATGACTTCTGGCTGTCCACCTTATTGGACCCTCGCTTCCAGCACAAAATGGGGGCATTTTTTAAACCCACCGAGAGGGAGGACAAACTGAACTACTACAAAGACATTCTACGTAGGCAGTTGGCCGATGCCTATCTGCGCCATGGTCCATACTCTCGCAGGTCTGACTAGAGGGGACCTCTGCGCTCACCTTCCACTGCCATGGCCGCTGGGGGGGTTGGCAGGAGCAGCCACCCCTTCAGTCGCTAATGAGTAGCTTTCTACACCCGCATAGTGAGGCTACTCATGAGCAGCAGGAAGACCTGGAGCAGGACCTGAACCAGCAGGTCATGTCATACTTTGACATGACCATGCCAACACACCTTGAGGATCCGCAACTAGCAGAGTTTGCCCTGGAAAAGCTGTCCTGCCCGGTAAGTAGCGTGCCATCTGAGCGGGTGTTTAGTGCGGCGGGGGCCATAGTTACGGCGAGGAGAACGCGTCTGTCAACTAAAAATGTGGAGAGACTCACCTTTGTCAAAATGAATCAGGGATGGATCAGCCAGGATTTCCACCCACCAATGCCTGATGCATGCGACTAGATTCAGCATGGTGCCACGTTTTACACTTTCCAAATGGTGCAAAACATATTTTTGTCTTTAGGCCAATTTTTGGGCTCCTGCTGATGCCAACTCCAGGGTGTGATTCATCCAATTTTTGGGCTCCTGAAGCCAACCCCAGGGTCTCTTTAAAGTAATATTTGGGCTCCTGCTGCTGCTGCTGCCAACTCCAGGGTGTGATTCATCCAATTGTTGGGCTCCTGAAGCCAACTCCAGTGTCTCTGTAAAGTAATGTTTGGGCTCCTGTTGCTGCTGCTGCTGCTGCCAACTCCTGCCAACTCCAGGGTGTGATTCATCCAATTTTTGGGCTCCTGAAGCCAACCCCAGTGTCTCTTTAAAGTAATATTTGGGCTCCTGCTGCTGCCAACTCCAGGGTGTGATTCATCCAATCTTTGGGCTCCTGAAGCCAACTCCAGTGTCTCTTTAAAGTAATATTTGGGCTCCTGCTGCTGCTGCTGCCAACTCCAGGGTGTGAATCATCCAATTTTTGGGCTCCTGAAGCCAACTCCAGTGTCTCTTTAAAGTAATGTTTGGGCTCCTGCTGCTGCTGCTCCTGCTGCTGCCAACTCCAGGGTGTGATTCATCCAATTTTTGGGCTCCTGAAGCCAACTCCACTGTCTCTTTAAAGTAATGTTTGGGCTCCTGTTGCTGCTGCTGCTGCTGCCAACTCCAGGGTGTGTTTCATCAAATTTTTGGGCTCCTGAAGCCAACCCCAGGGTCTCTTTAAAGTAATATTTGGGCTCCTGCTGCTGCTGCTGCTGCCAACTCCAGGGTGTGATTCATCCAATTTTTGGGCTCCTGAAGCCAACCCCAGGGTCCCTTTAAAGTAATATTTGGGCTCCTGCTGCTGCTGCTGCTGCCAACTCCAGGGTGTGATTCATCCAATTTTTGGGCTCCTGAAGCCAACTCCATTGTCTCTTTAAAGTAATGTTTGGGCTCCTGTTGCTGCTGCTGCTGCCAACTCCAGGGTGTGAATCATCCAATTTTTGGGCTCCTGAAGCCAACCCCAGGGTCTCTTTAAAGTAATATTTGGGCTCCTGCTGCTGCTGCTGCCAACTCCAGGGTGTGATTCATCCAATTTTTGGGCTCCCGAAGCCAACCCCAGTGTCTCTTTAAAGTAATGTTTCGGCTCCTGCTGCTGCCAACTCCAGGGTGTGATTCATCCAATTTTTGGGCTCCTGCTGCTGCCAACTCCAGTGTCTCTTTAAAGCAATGTTTGGGCTCCTGCCCCTCATAGTGATGCCACTCTCTGCAATTGTGCCGCTCTGCGATTCTATTAGCGATGCCTCTGATCTGCATGTGATATTTATTCAAAGTGTTATTTAACTAACCCAGCACGCATCCTATGCGTGTTACAGCAAGGCAGAATGGTTTACAACCCTATTGAGGCTCTAGGAGGCTCAGAAATAGCCGTTTTTAATAGCGATTCGTCGCGAATAAATTCGGGTCGAAACGATTTTTGTCGGAAAATTCGGCGAATCAGTCGAATCGAATTTTTCATAAGTTCGCTCATCTCTACTCTGAATCATGCAAATGCACGTATACTTAACGAAAGCTATGTGTAATGTTCACACTTAGAGACAAAAACAAGATGCAATATAGAAGGCTCTAAATCAACCCTAATATGTCTTAAAGTGCACTTATACTCAAAAAGAAAAAAAAAATCCCACTTCCTCAGGCTTTGCCCATGGAACAGGTGGCTCTGGATGTTGGCAGGCGGTGGGGAGACCCTATTGGTTTGATATTTTGATATTATGGATATTGACTTTATTTGCATTCATCAGTTGGCATGTTAATTCATATAGTGATTTGATCGGATGATAGTGCTTTGATACTGCTGTTTCTGTCTTAGGGACAGCCTTTGTGCTGTTGTGGTTTCTGATTTTGAGACTGGCTATATGGGAGCTGGTTTATATTATTGGCATTATTACACTTTAAATAGATATCCATTATATTATTCTTGCACATTTCTGCACTCTATCTTGCACCTTGCACTTTTTGTACATTTTTTGCACATATTAAATTCATTTAGTATATGGATTTCATGCTTGCTGTATTGATGTATATGATTATGATGAGGCATCAATTTTCTTCCCACCACTTACACATCCTGTATGTACTGTGTGGTATTGTCTTATGTTTTTAATGTCCATTGTATAGGTTGTGGTTGTAAACATTTAATAAAGTTTTATATTAATTTTGGATTCTGAGTTGGAGTGCCTCCCCTGTTGTGTTTTTGAAGCAGGTCTGCCTTTAAACCCTGGGTTACCAGCCCCTATGCCTGGTACCCAGGCTGGTTGGCTTAGGAAGAGAAGAGGGTTTTATTTTTATTTTTTTTTTATGACAGGAATTGTGACATGGTGACAAGATTGTGATGCATAATTGCAATAAAAGCACTACACAACACTCTCTGAATCACCCAACTTTATATCAGTGAGATTCAATTCCTTTGTTCAAGATAAATTCACAAAAAATATGCAAAAGAACCTGCTCAAAAGAACTTTGACAAATTTCATGCAAAAATACAATAGTGCATTCTCACAAGGTGCTGAATCGACTGCAATGAGTGCCCTTCCCTGCTTGGTGCTTAAGACCAATGTGTATTATAAGTAGCAAGATAATCAACATCTTCCTCCTCTTGGGCACTCATTAAGGGGGCAATAAAAGGCCCACTCATTATTAAGAGCCCATTAAGGCCAGAAACGCTTCAGAGTCCTTTAATGTAAACCTGATGTGAGCCTATGAATCTGCTGTACATGGCTACATTTTAATGGATTACAAATACATCTTTAGATTTTATTGATCTTCCTGCTGGATGGAAGACTGGAGCCGCCTCAGCCAAGCAGGGATTACAGGAGTTTGGTGAGCTGGGTTTTCTTTGTTAGGTAGGGAGGAATAAAGCTTTCAGGAGAAATCAGATATAAATAAATAATTATAATATATATATGTAAATATATATATATAAATAATAATAATACTATGCAATAAAAGGGTTGATTCAGCACAGCAAGAATTCTCTTCTTTTTTTTTATTTTTTATTTTTTTTTTTTTAGAGAGAGAAAATGCTTTTTCTCGTGATTTTGCAATTCAGAATCATATTTTACATGTGCATTTAAATAATAAGTATGGTGCAAAAAGTGTTTTTTTCTAAAAAAAAGAGAGAAGAAAAATTATCATAGTGGTGAATCCACTATTAGACAATTACATGAGCATATTTGTATTTACAATAGAAGTACTCCCTGTAATACAACTACAGAATGATTGCAGTAGTGTGTTGCCTTCTCCGGGGAAGCTGGATGGATACAAACTAAAAAAAAGAAAAGAAAAACTTTCGTCTGCCTAATCTGGATCTTGCTGCTATGTACCTCCCCTGACCAGTTCTGAGCCAAAATTGACATAGAAAAACCAAAAACCATCCGTAGCTTAATCTGTAGCACTGATTGGCTGACTAGGCAATCATAGTCATGGCAAGGCTTAGAATAAGGAAACTTTGCTGTTTGCAGGGAATGGTCAGTTGGAGCTAGTAACACAAAGATGATAAATGAGGCTGAGCTGCCTAATCCCAAGTAAGTGATCAATTATAAATAGTACCAAAATAAGTAGGCCACAGGTTTTGTGGTACTATTAGGGAAAAGGGATAATGTTTTACCTTTAAAATAATATACCAGACCAGTCCGACACCCCCTGTTGGTGTGCCCCTGGACACTGCAGGGTACCCCTTGGAGTATGTGTATCATAGGTTGAAAAACAGTGAAACAGTGCTCTCAAGCTTATCAGCACCAGCTACTGGGTATAAGGCTTATTTTATCTCTCCTCTACAAAGCAAATAGTGGGTGGGACTCTGCCCTCCCCAGATCTCCATCTCAGTGGAACAAGCTGCTACATTTGGTGCGCCAGCCATGTTTTTAGTTCTGGACAAGGACTGATTGAAGACAAAAGAGGGCGTTTTTGTATATATTTTGGACTAACATTCAAACTGAAGCAATAGAACTGTTAACTGTAAGTTCTGTTATTTGCATTTTTTGTAACAATCTCATCCCAAAGCAACAGTGGTTTAAGGGGGGTTATTTAAGAAGGAATAGCGCCAGGTAGTGCTTTGCAGTGGCAGGTAGCTTCTGGTGAACGCTGAACGCTGTACGGAAACCAGATTTAAGAAATTGAATTTGGTGAGCGCCTCTAACAGCATCGGGTAGCGTCACATGTATTACTACAGGCGTCTCAGCGTATAGCGCCGGAGCTCTAGGTTCAACAGCGCAACGTATTACCTTATGCTCAGTGCCACTCTCCCATACATTTCAATTGGCTTTCACTTGCTTGTGTTTAAATAGTGTGTTTGGCAATTAGTCAACTAAAAAATGGAAAAAAGGGGTTCAGGCTAACCCCATATATTGTTGGGAGCTCTAGGTCAACCCATCCACGCGTAGACAGAAGGAATCAACATAATCTAAATGATCCACACCAAGAGAATAAATGCTTAATTTTAAAATGACAAATATTATTGTCTGCTAATTTTATTGGTATTATACAAAAACCATAAAAACCATGGTGGTACAAATAGACTGACATACATGCATGATTGTAGCCCAGCATTCATTATATTATGTTCATGCAGCTTTTGTTTAGCTTGATAGGTGATAATTTCACAAGTTTCCAGTACTCCCCATTTTGCCTAGTGGGTGAGGTACCACTACTCCCCAGGCTCCTAAATTCCCGTCACTCTTCCAGTAAATAGAGCGGTCTTTGCAAAAATGGCAACCATAACAGAGAGCGGTCCCTGCCAAAATAGCGACCGCAACTCTGTACCTTATGTACAATGTCCTTATGTGAAGATAATAAGTGGTTAAATTCCTTTTAGCATTGTCCGAGCATTATGCTGAATAAGATAAGTAAGCTCCTCTACTGGTGCCGATAGCTGGGAGAGGGCGGGCTGCACTGTATGCGTCAGCCAGCCATCCTCCCTGCTCTGCGTAAGAAGCCCTTTATACCTCCCCCGGCGACGCGGTCCACTGGCAGGCAGGCGTCGAGAAGCGGGGGCCGCAGAAACCGCAGACATCACTTCCGCCCCCTGCCACCACTGAGGGGAAGGAACGCATCACAGCGTGTCCTACACCCTGAAAAGCTAGGGGGCGGAAGTGACGTCTCAGCACCAGTCTGTGCCTTTGATTGCGGTCACCAAAATGGCGACCGCAATCAAAGGCACAGACTGGTGCTGAGACGTCACTTCCGCCCCCTAGCTTTTCAGGGTGTAGGAAACGCTGTGATGCGTTCCTTCCCCTCAGTGGTGGCAGGGGGCGGAAGTGATGTCTGCGGTTTCTGCGGCCCCCGCTTCTCGACGCCTGCCTGCCAGTGGACCGCGTCGCCGGGGGAGGTATAAAGGGCTTCTTACGCAGAGCAGGGAGGATGGCTGGCTGACGCATACAGTGCAGCCCGCCCTCTCCCAGCTATCGGCACCAGTAGAGGAGCTTACTTATCTTATTCAGCATAATGCTCGGACAATGCTAAAAGGAATTTAACCACTTATTATCTTCACATAAGGACATTGTACATAAGGGTATTTACTATTACTATGTTTATACTGGGGCATGCATACATCCTAGTCAGAGCTCCCTCTTGTTGGAACTTATGGCCAGTATCGCATATTATGATTACCTATTACGAATCCCTATGATGAATAATACCATCTTGTAAGGACATAATAAATTGCTTGGAATTTCAATTCTTACATTGATGTGCTAGGGAGATAATACTTATTCTGCCATCTTGATTTTTCCTTATATTTTGCCCACATTCATGTTTTTTAGAAACGGGGCTATCTGAGTGAACCCCACCTTGCCAAACAAGTAGCATGATCCCTTGTCCATCAATTCTAGCTCCTGATGCCGTGGGCCCTTACTTCATTGCAGTGTAAAAGTGACGGCTATTTTTTGGGTGATCCCAGATAAAATATATACATGTCAATAGAGTCTTAATCATAAGTATTAGTAAAAAAATATGTTTACTATGGTCATCGTTAACTATGGTATATTTACTGACAGTGATTATAAAATGTGGCGCTGAAGAAGCCTAAATAATTAGGCAAAACTAGTCCGCCCACTCACTGGAAATTTGTGAAATTATCACCTATCAAGCTAAACAAAAGCTGCATGAACATAATATAATAAATGTTGGGCTACAATCATGAATGTGTGTCAGTCTATTTGTACCGCCATGGTTTTTATGGTTTTTGTATAATGCCAATAAAATTAGCAGACAATAATATTTGTCATTTTGTCATTTTTGTCATTTCTCACATTAATGTTGGAGGGTCATGTATTTTTTTTTTTTGCCCAAATTATTTTGTGACCTCTCCTGGCTGCAAACAAACACTTTTATATTTTTTGGGGACTTTTTATATTTTTATGCAGAATTGCATGTACAGGTCTGACACTAAAGTGTCATTGTCACGGTGTTAAAACAATGTAATTCCATATGTTTTCCTTTTGTTACTGGTGGATATGTGTTCAAAAACAGACTTTGATCACACAGCGTCTATGCTAGAACACCAGCTTTAGCTGTGTGTGTAGTTTTTTTGTTAAATATGGTGTGGAGCGCAGAGTGCCGGAAACACTCTGAGCTGGCGCTACCTCTCACTTGCTTCAGCGTTGTGCTGTTTTTAGAACGGCCAACACACATCATATTCATCAATGCCGGTCAGGTTACTACAGTGACCGCAACGCTAGGTTACAGCAACCCGATACCCGCTTACAGTGTCTACCAGTGGTCACTCTAAGTGCCGCTATACAGACGCTCATCTGGCAATAAGTGGCGCTAGTAGTGAATCAGCCTCCACATGTATCTAATGGTGCCATAAAGGATGACAGCAATCTTAAAGCGGTCCTTCACCCTGAATAAGAGTCTATCTTATATTTTTTCCACACCCTGTACATACAGATTGCTCACATTAAAAATCATCCTGCCTGCATCTACTGCATGTTATGAGCCTTTAAACATTCAAGATGGAGGCTCATGGAATATCAGGCAGCCTGCAAACAGGAAGTGCCTTCTGACTGTGCTGCTCTGCATTCTGGGATTGCTGACCTTTTCCTGACCCCAGTTCTGCTCTGTCTGAGCAAAGCACAGCTTTAACCCGCCCCCTTGTACTTTATCTCTCTCTCCTCTCCTCAGTAAGTGTGATGCTTCTGAGTCAAGATGGCGGCGCCCATATCCTAAAGTCCTGAACAGAGTTGCAGCCCAGTGGGGGAAAGAATAATAAGTAAGTGACTAAAAACATAAAATATAATATAACTTTAGATGCTGGGGAATCGTTTTTTAAGGGTTTGCGCTTTTCAAAGAATCGTGGTGAAGGTCCGGTTTAAATATTTTTGCCATTTGTGCAATCTGTTACCAGAATGAGCAGTTTAATTCTTACATTTGGATTACACACTGCAGTGTTACTTTATTTTAAGTCGGCCTACAGCTTGCAAACCTCAACCACTGCTCTTTGTTGAGTGTCTGATCCCACGACAGGAACTGAGATCTTTTAGCTCAGAGCCCAGCCTCAAACTACTGCAGATACTTTGGGTGCCTTTTTAGCAGGGCTATAGTTACTGCAGTGATTGTGTGACAAAATGTCACTCATGATCTTTTCCACAGGTTGCCACTCAAAAGAGATGGCCCACAGTGGAGAACTTAGACTGGATGCCCCCTTCAACAGAAAATAAATATCTGGCAACAAGACCAAAAAATGATGGTCAGTGGTATGGCCTTCTGGTAAATGAATTTGAAAACTTGTACTTCTTTCCTGGAAGAAGGAGAGGACACACAGCAATACATTTGGCAACAAGGTGAAAGGAGCAACAAGAGGATTTTTATGTTGCTGAGGGTAAACCTCTATTCTTGCTCTTTAAGGGTGTGTAAGTGACACAATGCTCACAAGGGCACTAGAAGGTTTTTTCCTGGAAGCCTATTAAAACAGGACATCCCTCCCATTAATCCTTTAAGTGCCAGCCTACCTGCAGCTTTTGTCACTCTCTGTTGCCAGACCATGTTTCACTATTTTGCGCTACACATGTTCAACTGTCATTTTTGAGAGGATTTCCAGGGATTTCCCAGGAAAATGATGTATTGTTTTTTTCAGCAGAGTCTGGGCTTTAAGATGAAATGTCTTGTTTGTAATTTTTAGGTGTATTCTTAATATTTTTGGGTGAAATATGTGAAAAGAAATTTTAAAAAATATTTTTTTACAATTTGTAGTGTTTTTTTTGTAATAAAAAATGTAAGGTTGTCAATAAAATCTTATTGCGTGTAGGCAGCCTACGAGCCCCCATAGCCTATGTGGGCCCTGGCTCTTCTGCCCCCCCTGGGCTTTGGGGAGGCAGGTAATGGGGGTGCCGGGGGTTAATGGCAAGTCACCCGCTAGGGCAGGTGACTTGCCACCCTCCCCAGCCTTGTGAACTGGTATAAGGGGTATCATGGGTATCATGGGTATCATGGTTCACAAAGGGTTAAATGTTGAAAAAAAAAAAACAGACAAATAAATTTAAAAAATGATCTTTATTATTATTTTTTTTAACTTTACTCACCTCCGATCCTGTGTCCCCCGCCGATCTTCGCTGACAGTCTGCTCGCTGTTTGAAAGAGAGAGCCTGGGGAGGGGGGGGCGATCACAGCCCTCTCCTCCTCCTCTGCTCTCTGCTCCAAGCACCGAGCAGACTGATTCATAGTCTCAGGTGCTGGAGTTAAGATGCCGGCTGCTGGTGACATCACAATGATGACACCTGGCCCCGCCCCCAGGGGTCGGCAATCCAGGAAGTGGGGAGAGAGGGCATTCTCTGCCCTCTCCTCGCCACCGAAGAGGCTGGGGGGGGCGATCGGAGGCCCCCCCAGTGAAGAGAAGACCCGGCGGGAGGCAGCGCGGCCACAGGTAAGCAAATGTCATTTTTTTTTTTTTTTTACAGTTAGCAGCTGCTGCTGCCGAAGCGGGGGGGGCAGCCTATTACGGGGGCTCTCCAACGAGGGGTCAGGTGAGTATTTTTCATTTTTATTTTTTAAACTAGCAGCGGGGAAAGTCGAGCACGTTACACCTAGCACGTAACACCTACGGCTTGGCACTTAAGGCCCAGCCAAGCCAGCACGTAGGTGTTACGTGCTTGGCAACAAAAGGGTTAAAGGGACTCTAAATCCAATGGCAATAATTAGCCAGCAAGCAGCTCAACTTATACCTGAATTCATGTGTCTCTTTGCCATTGCCTGCAGCACTGGATAGAAGCAAAAGCAGGCCTTCAAAGTGTGCAATTATTTCAATGTTATTCTTCCAGGACCACGCAAAAAAAGTGGTCTACAGCTACTCTGTCCCCTGGCGCTCTCAGTGTGAGCAAGCATGGCAAGCCACAGTGGTTCAACAGCTGCACCATGATACACCCTTCTGAGCTCAGCCATGACCCCAGAAAATTAAGCAAGGAATCTGTTTTGCCTAGAATACATGACTTATTTACATAAAATCAAAGATTTTCAGGTGCTTTGAGATGGCTCATCATTTACTGTATCCAACGGTGATAGGGTGGGAGGAAGTCTGATGGGGAGCATCACAGCATGTTATCGTCAAAACAACAGGATTGACAGACTAACACAAAAATAGACACTTCTCTTTGCTGCCATAAGAGAAAGGCTTCCGCACTGCCAATTTCTGCCAATACGCAGATAATGAGGTGGAGTATTTTTACCCCCAGCAGTCCGGAACCTCAATAAGGACAGCACACTTACTGTAACTCTTATTTTTCAAATATTTCCACTACAAACTGAGCAACCCACCTATACACTCCCTATTGTTGTCAGGACAACCAAGGTAGTAGAATGCTAGACTATCTAGACTATACTGTGTTTTAAATTATTTTGTTTTGTATTGCACTTGTGCTAGACATTGTATTATATGGGAAGTCATGAGAAACATTTCACAGCATAATGTATGTTGTGTATATGACTTTACTTGCCTTTACTAGACTAGAATTCCACACATTGCTGGTACCTATCAGACATGTTCTCTCCCCACTTCTAGAGGCATATAATGGAAAAATGTGAGTATGTTTAATGGGTAAAACAGGGGGTATTGCAGCTTCTGACCATCAAGCTCTTTGAGCAAGGTGAGGGCTAGCTATCATCTTACATCATACGTTGTCCTGTGTTGAGCCTTTTGATTGACTCCTGGGTTAAATAGAGACCTGTCAAATAATGCCCAAACAAATTTACTGACAGATGCAATGAACGTTTTTGACAACACTGGCAATGAGAAATATGTTGACTATTTCCTTTCTTCCTTCTTACAAGGTAGAGATGTCAAGCTGTCACAGCTGCATTGCCATATTTTTCTACCTGCATCATAGGGAAATCTGTCTTGATATGAAGTGTAATACTGACAAATTGCTGTTTGTGTTCTGTTGCAGTTGAGCTACACTAATGTGTAATGAATGTGTTTTTACTTCTAAGAAGAAATAGCATTTATCCTACCTTAGTAAAACTGAAGTACGAGATTTGAGAGAAACAAATTGCTGTTCACAACTGGCTTCTCCTCTGCCAGCTCATTGAATTCAAAATAAGCAATTTACAGTTTTATTTATTAGACCCAAGCCCCAACCCTCAAAATTATTGACTGCACAATTTACCCTTCAGAATGACTGGTAAAAGGGAAACCGAATAACCTCTTTAAATGTTTACCACATAATTGGGTCATGTGAGTCCCCACTGCAACTGTGTCCTACTGTGTACCCTTTTTACTTAAATTGCTTGTAATCAAATTCGGGTGCTTGCTGCAATAGGTTAGCCTTGTTCTGGAATTTAGTTGCAAGTTTTCAATCCAAACAATTTGTATTTTCACCCCCCAAAATATGCTCTTTCTGTTTAATACGTTCGTTAACTAGAGCGGGTACTAGACCAAAAATGGTTGCTTTGGTTCAAAAGGTTCTAAACTGGGGTTGGCAGCAGTGTAGAGAATTTAAAACCATTTTAAATTGGGCTTGAAATTCTTAATCCAGCAAGGTCTACCATAAAAATGACTATTTGTCTTTTTATGGTGATTTGAAAATAACGAATCTCTGACAAATCTATGTTTGCTATGTCAGATCATCTTTTATCCATGTACTGCAATTGGCAAATATGATTATTCATATTCTGAAGGCGTTGCATGATTCAATCATAAATCATAGCTACTGTAAAAAGAAATCCTTGTATGTCAGAATGACTCAGAAGCAATAAGCTTGGAAGCAAATTTGCTAACAACCAGAGCATATTTGACCTGCATTGATTCTTCCAATAACTGAAATATTGCAGCCTTCAAAAGTATTCTTGTTGGTTCTATTTTACCTGGTTAGAAGATGTGATAAATTACCTACAAAGCAAAAGAGAAACAATAAATCTCAGTCGCCAGGAATCCTGAAACAGGCAAATGGTGCAATAAATGATACAAGATACTCCTTAGAAATATATTCTTGAAGGGCACACTTTGATATGTCCCATGAAAATGAAGCAGAAATATATATGGCACATGACGTGCTTGTTTGTTCTTTATTAACAGGCTGAACTTTTATCCTGTAAAGTGGTGGCAGAAGACAAATCATTGTTTAACTTAAAGCGGACCTTCACTCTGAATAAGAGTCTATCTTATATGTTTCCCACACCCTGTACATACAGATTGTCCACATTAAAAATCATCCTACCTGCATCTACTGCATGTTATGAGAGCCTTTAAACATCCAAGATGGCGGCTTATGGAAGCCGCCATCTTATCAGGCAGCCTGCAAACAGGAAGTGCCTCCTGACTGTGCTGCTCTGCATTCTGGGACTGCTAACCTTTACCTGACCCCAGCTCTGCTCTGTCTGAGCAAAGCACAGCTATAACCCGCCCCCCTGTACCTTATCCCACTCTCCTCTCCTCAGTAATTGTGAGGCTTCTGAGTCAAGATGGCGGCGCCCGTATACTAAATTCCTGAACAGAGTTGCAGGCCAGTGGGGGAAAGAATAATAAGTTAGTGACTAAAAACGTCAAATATATTAATTTTAGATGCTGGGGAACCGTTTTTTAAGAGTTTGGGCTTTTCATTAAATCACGCTGAAGGTCCGGTTTAATAGAGTCAATGTATGTTTGTGCATACACAGATTTTAATATATGGTATATATATATTATATACAGTTACTCTTAAATAAAGCTACATCTAAAACTTTAGCCAGCGGGAAAGTTAATTACAATGTTTAATGTTTATTTTTTGTAAAATTAAGAAAAAAATAGAAAGCAGGAAAATAAATCCATGGAAAGCATAATAAATTTAACATTTGTGAAGAAGTTAGATTCACAGCATGCTGGCTTTTGTCTCCTACATCTGTGCCCATTGACTCAATTACACACACAACATGTTGTCACCACTCAGAACCTTTCTGAGGCTTGTATATTACTCCACACTGGTTTCTTAACAGATATTTTATTAGGTAATCACTCAACTACAGCTATTGGGATATTTCAAATGCAAACCCTTTATCTAGCAGCCAAAGGGTTAAATACACAAGCTTCAGCATTTAATACTGTTAAAGAAATTCCCATTTAGTTTGGTGGACTTAATTGTGCTATCTTTTACTGTATCAGAATAAGAACCTTTGTGGTAGGTATGCTAAATACATTAGGTATGGAAAATATATAAAAAAATAAAACCAGGAGAACAAGGATGGCGATGGGGAATTTAAATCGTGGGTAGAGAAAATTGGGACCTATTGGGTATGCAAAAGTTGGGGCAGATTTAGAGATGTGAGGGAACTTCCAGTACTAGGACTCAGAACCTATTTATGGGTTCCGTTGCAAATTTCATATGCTTTTGTGATCAATGATTGTCGCATCTGAGCAGGGTGGATTTGACCACTATCAGGAGTAAGGATCAGCTCCGGCTCTTGGGGGTTGACTTCACCATCGTCCCCTGCAGGGACAGGGAACGCACAGTGCGGCAAGTCCTTATGCCTGGTACTTGGGCTGGTTGCCTTTGGGAGGAACCCCACATTTTCATCAGTAAGAAAATTGCTGGCTTTACAGACATTCCTTTTATAAATCAAAACCAGTACAACTAGTTGACATTGATTGTCAAAATTGAGTTGTGAGTTGTAGCATCATCCTTTGAAGTGAGAATTCTCACTATGGATTCTCGCTTCATTATGCCCAAACAAAAATATCTAGGAAGGGGCTTTGAGTATCAGAAACACATAAAGTCTTCAACCTTTTCCTGCACTTAGTAGCAACCATAATGTGGCTACCTTTGTTAGATTAGTAACTAAGGAGTTCTCACTGATAAAAAAAGTAGGGGTTGAGACAAATGTGTTGCTGAAGCTCATGGGTACCTTGAAAGGATTAGAGGATATGCCAGATGTCGTCTTTAAACAGGTGGACAAGGGTGGCAAAGTGGTTGTGATGAACACGAGAATATGAGAGTATGTGTATGTGTTACGACATACTAGACAATCAAGTCTGGCATGAGGGAGTCCTCATGTCCAAGCTGTTACCACCAGATACTCGACAGAGCTCTTGAACACAAGGCCATAGACAAAAAGATCAGACAATATTTGAATTTCCCAAGTCCAACAGTACCACATTTTATGCATAACCAAAGGTAAATAAGTCTGTAATTCGGCCCCCTGGCTGACCCATAGTGTGAGGCATGGGGACTCTAACCAAAAGTCAATGTCTATGTAGACTGCTATCTTCAGCCGCTTGTGGAACAACTACCATCAAAAACTGATAACTCACATATCCTTAGGTCCATCGATGGTCTAGTGGTACCATAATGGGCTATTCTGCTCATCCTAGTCATGGAGGTCCTTTATTCCAACATCCACCACAGATGGGCCTTTAAATGTTAACAGTTTCTTTTTTGAGATGGGATAAACACCCACAAACACAATGCCTTCTTTTTATTCAATCTGACTCACAACCATTTTCTCTTTAAGGGTCAAGGGATGAAGGGAACTACATGTGCCCCAGGAGAGGATTTTGTGGGAAAACGAAGACCTCTCAATGTACCTGAGGCACATACTATCATGGCAGAGGTACATCAGTTAAATCCTCTTTTTCTGGACAGGCACCCCTGACCTCCTGCAGACCTTCATCTGTATCTTGAATTAGAAGGAATGTCACCTAAAATTCACACTGGAATATGATATTTAAACACGTTTAATTTCTCGAACAAACCAGTTTGGTAGATTCAGATAACTTGATCAAAACCAACCTGTTTAGAAAACCAATGGTAGCTTATATTCTATTAAGGACTTCCAGCTCTCCCCATAAGTCCCTAATTAGGAGCACACCTTAAAGGGAGTATCTGAGAGCAAAGCATTATTGCTCCTTTCCAGATGGTTATGAAACTGTAGCTAAAGAAAATATGTTCTCACTCAAGAAAATGCTGTTATACCAATAGGATCCTAAGAGATGCTTACAAAACAGCAAAATGGCACCAAAGATACAAGATCTTATATAAAAAGAAACAGAAGATAAAAATAGACCATCCTTAATACATCCCAAAATTCGTGACAACTTATGGAAGCATTAACATATTATGAGGAATTACCCTAATATAAGGGAATAAAAAAAATTGGTCTTTAGAAAGACCTGCAGCCTTAGAGACACACAGCAATTATGAGGGGACTTACAGAAAACAATGGACCAGGCACATATGTCTGTGGAGAATACAGCATGTGTAAATATTTAAAAACAGCAAAAATATACATTTACCAAATGGACATTTGAAGAAAGAACAACATTATATTAATTTTAAAAACCCACATGTTCTATCTATCTATCTATCTATCTATCTATCTATCTATCTATCTTATAACCTTCCCATGTATCAGGTTCTATGTGGGGAAAACAAATTGCAAACTGTGCCGCCACACACACACATATATATATATATATATATATATATATATATATATATATATATCTAAACAAAGAGAAACATGTCTACCCCTATAGGACATAATTTTTCTATTTAACACAGAAGCGACCTACTATCTGGTTTGGTCTTCCAGGACCTGCCTCGGATACACCTGCAAATAAGAGGTGGGGATATCGAGGGGTGGACTCCAGATTGATTTACAATTTACAAGCAGCAGCACCTTCTATTTGAAATAAACATATGTTTGAGATACTTGCCATGATTGCAAACAAATACTCAATAATTATTTAAAAATAAGCACCTCTCACAATTTGACCATTTGTGCATTTTACTTTATGTACATTCCATTGAAATAAAAGCATTTAGTGCATCAAAAGAATTAGGAGTATAATTTAAACACCCCACCACACATAATTTATTTGTTCATTAGAAACTGTGACAGAATAAACAGTTTTTTCAATATACTATTCATATAATACTACATATTGCATAAATATTATTCTATAAAATGCTATTGTAGGCAAAGGTAATTGCTACACCATTGTGCCTGGCTATGTTTGGCACTGTCCTAAATTGTTTTCTGCTTTTAAATTGAATTACAACATTATCTGCATTACTGTTACTCTGCAGCATGGACAGTCTTAGGCAATATCTTCTGATTCCCTGAGGAAGTTTAATAATTCTTATTGGTCTGTATTGTGCTCTACATGTTCTATCAGGTATGCTTTCTTAAATGAGCAGCTTTAAAGCAGACCAACACCATATAGATTTATTAAGGGGGTTATTTAAGAAAGGCTAGTGCCAGGTAGTGCTACGTAGCGGCAGGCAGCGTCTTGTGAACTCCAGGCGCTTTAAGAAAATGAAACTGGTGAGTGCCTCTAACAGCGCCATGTAGCGTAATGTGTATTAATACAGGTGGCTCAGCCTTTAACGCCGGCACTCTAGGCTCAGGAGAGCCATGATGTACAGCTCTGTAGCGCTCTCCCATACATTTCAATGGGGTTTCAGTAGTTATGTATAAATATCGTGTTTTTTTTGTTTTTTGCTCAAATCATTGTGTGACCTCTCCTGTAAACAATGTAATTCCATGTGTTTTTGTTTTGTTACTGGTGTATAGGTGTTCAAAAACAGACTTTGATCACACAATGTCTGGCGCTCTATGCTTACAGCGCCCAGCTTTAGAACGCCGACGCTGTGTGTGTTTTTTTTTGTTAAATATTGTGTGGAGCACCGAGTGCTGGGCACACTAAGGTGACGCTACCTCTCACTCGCTGCAGCGCTATACTGTTGTTAGAGCACCCAACACACATCACATTCATCAACGCCAGGTTACTAGAGCGACTGAGGCGCTTTGTTACAGCTCCGGATACACACTTACAGCATCTACTAGCAGTCACTCTAAGCGCTGCTATGCATACGCTTATCTGGTAATACGTGGCGCTAGTAGTGAATCAGCCTCTAAGTGATATTATCTTTGGATCCATCTTTAACTGTGTTATACCCAGGGCCAGGTTTATCACCTTATTCCAATAGTTTCTACTTACTGGACATGTCCACTAGGGATGAGCGAATCGATCCGGACGAACCCGGATTCGATCCGAATTTCAGGAAAAATTCGATTCGGATCGAATCCGAATTTCCCCGCGATTCGATCACTCGAAGTTTTCCTTTAACATCCATTCATTTACATTACAGGCATTCTAAGATGGCGGGCGGGACATGTCTGGACATGTATCCCGCGCCAGTGCAAGCTGGGGCAGTCACATGCAGCCTATCAGCAGCCAGCAAGCCCGGTGACGTCACACAGCGGTATTTAACGGCGGCCATCTTGCTTTTCCTCATTTCTCTATTGCATTCGTGACAGACAGACAGAACGCTGTGTAGCTGAGGCAGTTAGACAGGCTGGAGACAGGGACAGACAGGGACAGGCTGGAGACAGGCAGGAGACAGGCAGGAGACAGACAGGAGACAGACAGAAAGCCAGGGAAAGGTAGGAAAAACGGAGCTGGCTGACAGGGAGATTTTTTTTTTTTCATCCAGCCTTTGTTAGCGTTTTCAGGCTGCTTATAGTAACTAACTGTGCATATATACTGAACTGATCTTAAGTCTGCTGTGAGGCATCCCATTCTGTGACTAAAGCAGCCTCTGTTTAAGACCATATAAGCATTTGCTCTTATCATATTTGAAATTAGGCCTGATAAAGACACTTTTGCTGGCCAAAGCACTACTGTACCCTGCCAGCTCGATTCCTGCCCGGGGCATCCCATTCTGTGACTACAGCAGCCTCTGTTTAAGACCATATAAGCATTTGCTCTTATCATATTTGAAATTAGCCTGATAAAGACACTTTTGCTGGCCAAAGCACTACTGTACCCTGCCAGCTCGATTCCTGCCCGGGGCATCCCATTCTGTGACTAAAGCAGCCTCTGTTTAAGACCATATAAGCATTTGCTCTTATCATATTTGAAATTAGGCCTGATAAAGACACTTTTGCTGGCCAAAGCACTACTGTACCCTGCCAGCTCGATTCCTGCCCGGGGCATCCCATTCTGTGACTAAAGCAGCCTCTGTTTAAGACCATATAAGCATTTGCTCTTATCATATTTGAAATTAGCCTGATAAAGACACTTTTGCTGGCCAAAGCACTACTGTACCCTGCCAGCTCGATTCCTGCCCGGGGCATCCCATTCTGTGACTAAAGCAGCCTCTGTTTAAGACCATATAAGCATTTGCTCTTATCATATTTGAAATTAGGCCTGATAAAGACACTTTTGCTGGCCAAAGCACTACTGTACCCTGCCAGCTCGATTCCTGCCCGGGGCATCCCATTCTGTGACTAAAGCAGCCTCTGTTTAAGACCATATAAGCATTTGCTCTTATCATATTTGAAATTAGGCCTGATAAAGACACTTTTGCTGGCCAAAGCACTACTGTACCCTGCCAGCTCGATTCCTGCCCGGGGCATCCCATTCTGTGACTAAAGCAGCCTCTGTTTAAGACCATATAAGCATTTGCTCTTATCATATTTGAAATTAGGCCTGATAAAGACACTTTTGCTGGCCAAAGCACTACTGTACCCTGCCAGCTCGATTCCTGCCCGGGGCATCCCATTCTGTGACTAAAGCAGCCTCTGTTTAAGACCATATAAGCATTTGCTCTTATCATATTTGAAATTAGGCCTGATAAAGACACTTTTGCTGGCCAAAGCACTACTGTACCCTGCCAGCTCGATTCCTGCCCGGGGCATCCCATTCTGTGACTACAGCAGCCTCTGTTTAAGACCATATAAGCATTTGCTCTTATCATATTTGAAATTAGGCCTGATAAAGACACTTTTGCTGGCCAAAGCACTACTGTACCCTGCCAGCTCGATTCCTGCCCGGGGCATCCCATTCTGTGACTAAAGCAGCCTCTGTTTAAGACCATATAAGCATTTGCTCTTATCATATTTGAAATTAGGCCTGATAAAGACACTTTTGCTGGCCAAAGCACTACTGTACCCTGCCAGCTCGATTCCTGCCCGGGGCATCCCATTCTGTGACTAAAGCAGCCTCTGTTTAAGACCATATAAGCATTTGCTCTTATCATATTTGAAATTAGGCCTGATAAAGACACTTTTGCTGGCCAAAGCACTACTGTACCCTGCCAGCTCGATTCCTGCCCGGGGCATCCCATTCTGTGACTAAAGCAGCCTCTGTTTAAGACCATATAAGCATTTGCTCTTATCATATTTGAAATTAGGCCTGATAAAGACACTTTTGCTGGCCAAAGCACTACTGTACCCTGCCAGCTCGATTCCTGCCCGGGGCATCCCATTCTGTGACTACAGCAGCCTCTGTTTAAGACCATATAAGCATTTGCTCTTATCATATTTGAAATTAGGCCTGATAAAGACACTTTTGCTGGCCAAAGCACTACTGTACCCTGCCAGCTCGATTCCTGCCCGGGGCATCCCATTCTGTGACTAAAGCAGCCTCTGTTTAAGACCATATAAGCATTTGCTCTTATCATATTTGAAATTAGCCTGATAAAGACACTTTTGCTGGCCAAAGCACTACTGTACCCTGCCAGCTCGATTCCTGCCCGGGGCATCCCATTCTGTGACTAAAGCAGCCTCTGTTTAAGACCATATAAGCATTTGCTCTTATCATATTTGAAATTAGGCCTGATAAAGACACTTTTGCTGGCCAAAGCACTACTGTACCCTGCCAGCTCGATTCCTGCCCGGGGCATCCCATTCTGTGACTAAAGCAGCCTCTGTTTAAGACCATATAAGCATTTGCTCTTATCATATTTGAAATTAGGCCTGATAAAGACACTTTTGCTGGCCAAAGCACTACTGTACCCTGCCAGCTCGATTCCTGCCCGGGGCATCCCATTCTGTGACTAAAGCAGCCTCTGTTTAAGACCATATAAGCATTTGCTCTTATCATATTTGAAATTAGGCCTGATAAAGACACTTTTGCTGGCCAAAGCACTACTGTACCCTGCCAGCTCGATTCCTGCCCGGGGCATCCCATTCTGTGACTAAAGCAGCCTCTGTTTAAGACCATATAAGCATTTGCTCTTATCATATTTGAAATTAGGCCTGATAAAGACACTTTTGCTGGCCAAAGCACTACTGTACCCTGCCAGCTCGATTCCTGCCCGGGGCATCCCATTCTGTGACTACAGCAGCCTCTGTTTAAGACCATATAAGCATTTGCTCTTATCATATTTGAAATTAGGCCTGATAAAGACACTTTTGCTGGCCAAAGCACTACTGTACCCTGCCAGCTCGATTCCTGCCCGGGGCATCCCATTCTGTGACTAAAGCAGCCTCTGTTTAAGACCATATAAGCATTTGCTCTTATCATATTTGAAATTAGCCTGATAAAGACACTTTTGCTGGCCAAAGCACTACTGTACCCTGCCAGCTCGATTCCTGCCCGGGGCATCCCATTCTGTGACTAAAGCAGCCTCTGTTTAAGACCATATAAGCATTTGCTCTTATCATATTTGAAATTAGGCCTGATAAAGACACTTTTGCTGGCCAAAGCACTACTGTACCCTGCCAGCTCGATTCCTGCCCGGGGCATCCCATTCTGTGACTAAAGCAGCCTCTGTTTAAGACCATATAAGCATTTGCTCTTATCATATTTGAAATTAGGCCTGATAAAGACACTTTTGCTGGCCAAAGCACTACTGTACCCTGCCAGCTCGATTCCTGCCCGGGGCATCCCATTCTGTGACTAAAGCAGCCTCTGTTTAAGACCATATAAGCATTTGCTCTTATTATATTTATATTATAAGACACTTTTGCTGGGCATAGGCTTACTGCTGCCTGCCAGGTGCACTTCTGTTGAGGCATCCCATTCTGTAACATAGCATACCCCTCTTTATTTACACTAAGCAGCTCTCTTATTTACACTAAGCAGGCCTGTTGGAGGCTGAGTGTTACTGCTCACTTTTGGTGTGCATTATATTCTGTTTCATATAGACCCACCGCTGCCCGGGGTTTTTTTAAATATCACCTACTACCACGCCAGTTAGACTATGTCGGGCAGACAAGTGCCTGGAAGTGAAAAGAGGAGTGGCAGAGGCCAAGATTCCGCAGGCAGAGCTCGCATCAGACTGGGGGCCAGTAGCAGCAGGAGTCACGCTGAGAGACCTAATCTGCCAGTATCTGCTAGCGGTCGGGTCTCCACCAGTAACGCATCTGCCGTGGTAGATTGGTTGACGCGCTCATCAACAACATCATCACAACTTACGTCTGAGACCCCCAGTCTAGGGTCGGTAGGTTCCTCTGACACAACCCTGAGTTGGCATGCCCCGAGAGCAGTCCCTGTCCTCCCATTGCCTCTGGCCTACGCCGTTCCCTCCCCCAGCGACGTATCCTATGCTTTGGGTTCAGCTCCACTCTTTAGTGAGGAGGACCATCAGATAGAGGACAGTCAGCAGCTACTGCCCAGCCAAGAAATGGAGGTGGCTTCTTTAGCTAGGCAGACAAATAGTGATGTGGACAGTGTCGTGGGTGCTGCGAGCGTTCCAGCTCCTGCGCCAGACACTGTTGACGAATCCACGAACATCAGTGACGTACAGCCACAACCCGGTGATGATGATGATGATGACGATGAAGCCGATCGCACTTGGGAGCCGGGTGATGAAGGGGCTTCATCGTCATCATCAGGAGAAGAGGGGTGCAGGTTGCCCCGGAGTCAGCAGCTGAGGCAGCAAGGTGGTAGCAGTCAGCATGGGGGCACAATTCCAAAGGCTGGAGCCGGCCGGGGCCGGGGCCGGGGTAGAGCACCTGCTGTGCGGCAGTCTACCTTATCGGGAGGTAGTGGAGCAGGGGTTCCTGGAGTTGGCAACAGCAGCAGTGAATCAGTGAGGCCAGGGGGTGGGAAAAGTAGCTACTCGGCAGTGTGGCAGTTTTTCCTGAGGCATCCGCAGGAGGGTAACATGGCCACATGCAAGATATGTAGGCAAAAGGTGAAGCGTGGCCAGGGTCCAAATGTTGGCACCACGGCCCTGCGTCAACATATGATGCGTCACCATAAAACGACCTGGGAGAACCGAGGCTCCCAAGGGGTGGTCCAGTCTGCTTCCTCACCAAGTGAGCTCCCAATTTCTGCCAGCCAAGGCTCCAGCACCTCAGCCGAAGGCAGCTGTGCGTCATACCCATCCTCTGTCGCTCCTGCTCCTCCTCCTCCAAGTCATGCATCCCGCCAGCAATCCATCAGCGAAGCCATGTCCAAGAGACAGCAGTATGCGCCCACTCATCCTACGGCGCAGAAGCTGAATGTGCTCCTGTCCAAGTTGCTGGTGCTGCAGTCGCTCCCTTTTCAGGTGGTGGAATCTGCACCTTTCAGAGAACTGATGGCTTGTGCCGAGCCGAGGTGGAGAGTCCCAAGCCGTCATTTCTTTGCCAAGAAGGCAGTACCAGCGCTGCACACTTTTGTTGAACAGAAGGTGGGCCAGTCCTTGAGCCTGTCGGTGTGTAGCAAAATACATGGCAGCGCCGACATCTGGAGCTGTAACTACGGTCAGGGGCAGTACATGTCGTTTACGGCCCACTGGGTGAATGTGGTCCCTTTGCAGCAGCAACTTGGACAGGTCACGCCGCTTCGGCCTCCGCGCTCTCTGCCCATTGGGCCTGTGACACCGTGCGACTCGGCCTCCTCATCCTCCGCCATCTCCTCACCCTCCACTGTAGGCTCAAGTCTCAGTGCCCCTCCAGTCTACCATGTGTGCAGGGCACGGAGGTGTCACGCAGTGCTTCACATGGTTTGTCTTGGCGAACGGAGTCACACAGGGGAGGAACTGCTTAAATGTATTCATCAGGAAATCCAAACATGGCTTACTCCGAGAAAACTTAAAATGGGAATCATGGTTACCGACAATGGGAAGAACATTTTGTCTGCGCTGCGCCAAGGAAGCCTGACCCATGCCCCCTGCATGGCTCACGTCTTCAATCTGGTTGTCAAGCGGTTTCTGAAGTGTTCCCCCCATCTGCAGGACATCCTAACAACTTCACGGAAACTTTGCATGCACTTCAGCCACTCCTACACTGCCAAACACACCCTTCTTGAGCTACAGCGTCAGAATGGTATCCCCCAACATAGTCTGATTTGCGATGTTTCCACCCGTTGGAATTCCACCCTTCACATGTTGGACCGATTATATGAACAGAGAAAAGCCATCACGGATTTCCTGATGATCCAAGCAGATAGGGGGACTCCCCTGTGTAACTTCAATGTCAACCAGTGGCAGCTCATACGTGACACCTGCCGTTTGCTCAGGCCCTTTGAGGAAGCCACTTTATTTGTCAGTCGGCAGGATTACGGGATGAACGACGTGATTCCACTGCTTCATGTACTACAGCACATGTTGGAAACCATGGCTGGTCAGGGCACTGGAGACATGGCGTTTACATCTTACGGCCACATGAACCCCCTTGGAGCTGAACTGGAGGAGGAGGAGGAGGAAGAGGAGGAGGAGGAGTTGCCCAGCGAAACACAGTTTAGGCTTGGCGAAATGGCTGGTTTATCTAGTCAGCGGACAGGAGAGGAGGAGCAGGAGCAGCCAGAGGAGCTAGAGGTTTTTGAGGAAGGAGAGACAGAGGACCCGGGCACACCGTGGCAGTATGCAGTGGAGATGGAGACAGGTAGTCCATCCGAGTCACTTGCGCAAATGGCACGAAGCATGCTCACGTGCTTGCGTAGTGACCCCAGAATTGTTTCCATCTGTCGGCGGGATGACTTCTGGCTGTCCACCTTATTGGACCCTCGCTTCCGGCACAAAATGGGGGCATTTTTTAAACCCACCGAGAGGGAGGACAAACTCAACTACTACAAAGACATTCTACGTAGGCAGTTGGCCGATGCCTATCTGCGCCATGGTCCATACTCTCGCAGGTCTGACTCGAGGGGACCTCTGCGCTCACCTTCCACTGCCATGGCCGCTGGGGGGGTTGGCAGCAGCAGCAGCAGAAGCTCCATCAGCAGCAGCAGCCTCAGTCTTCAGTCGCTAATGAGTAGCTTTCTACACCCGCATAGTGAGGCTACTCATGAGCAGCAGGAAGACCTGGAGCAGGACCTGAACCAGCAGGTCATGTCATACTTTGACATGACCATGCCAACACACCTTGAGGATCCGCTGGACTTCTGGGCAGCCAAACTTGATTTGTGGCCGCAACTAGCAGAGTTTGCCCTGGAAAAGCTGTCCTGCCCGGCAAGTAGCGTGCCATCTGAGCGGGTGTTTAGTGCGGCGGGGGCCATAGTTACGGCGAGGAGAACTCGTCTGTCAACTAAAAATGTGGAGAGACTCACCTTTGTCAAAATGAATCAGGGATGGATCAGCCAGGATTTCCACCCACCAATGCCTGATGCATGCGACTAGATTCAGCATGGTGCCACGTTTTACACTTTCCAAATGGTGCAAAACATATTTATGTCTTTAGGCCATTTTTTGGGCTCCTGCTGCTGCTACTGTCAACTCCTGCCAACTCCAGGGTGTGATTCATCCAATTTTTGGGCTCCTGAAGCCAACTCCAGTGTATATTTGGGCTCCTGCTGCTGCTACTGTCAACTCCTGCCAACTCCAGGCTGTGATTCATCCAATTTTTGGGCTCCTGAAGCCAACTCCAGTGTATATTTGGGCTCCTGCTGCTGCTACTGTCAACTCCTGCCAACTCCAGGGTGTGATTCATCCAATTTTTGGGCTCCTGAAGCCAACTCCAGTGTATATTTGGGCTCCTGCTGCTGCTGCTGCCAACTTCTGCCAACTCCAGGGTGTGATTCATCCAATTTTTGGGCTCCTGAAGCCAACTCCAGTGTATATTTGGGCTCCTGCTGCTGCTGCTGCCAACTTCTGCCAACTCCAGGGTGTGATTCATCCAATTTTTGGGCTCCTGAAGCCAACTCCAGTGTATATTTGGGCTCCTGCTGCTGCTACTGTCAACTCCTGCCAACTCCAGGGTGTGATTCATCCAATTTTTGGGCTCCTGAAGCCAACTCCAGTGTATATTTGGGCTCCTGCTGCTGCTGCTGCCAACTTCTGCCAACTCCAGGGTGTGATTCATCCAATTTTTGGGCTCCTGAAGCCAACTCCAGTGTATATTTGGGCTCCTGCTGCTGCTGCTGCCAACTTCTGCCAACTCCAGGGTGTGATTCATCCAATTTTTGGGCTCCTGAAGCCAACTCCAGTGTATATTTGGGCTCCTGCTGCTGCTACTGTCAACTCCTGCCAACTCCAGGGTGTGATTCATCCAATTTTTGGGCTCCTGAAGCCAACTCCAGTGTATATTTGGGCTCCTGCTGCTGCTGCTGCCAACTTCTGCCAACTCCAGGGTGTGATTCATCCAATTTTTGGGCTCCTGAAGCCAACTCCAGTGTATATTTGGGCTCCTGCTGCTGCTGCTGCCAACTTCTGCCAACTCCAGGGTGTGATTCATCCAATTTTTGGGCTCCTGAAGCCAACTCCAGTGTATATTTGGGCTCCTGCTGCTGCTGCTGCCAACTCCTGCCAACTCCAGGGTGTGATTCATCCAATTTTTGGGCTCCTGAAGCCAACTCCAGTGTATATTTGGGCTCCTGCTGCTGCTACTGTCAACTCCTGCCAACTCCAGGGTGTGATTCATCCAATTTTTGGGCTCCTGAAGCCAACTCCAGTGTATATTTGGGCTCCTGCTGCTGCTGCTGCCAACTTCTGCCAACTCCAGGGTGTGATTCATCCAATTTTTGGGCTCCTGAAGCCAACTCCAGTGTATATTTGGGCTCCTGCTGCTGCTGCTGCCAACTTCTGCCAACTCCAGGGTGTGATTCATCCAATTTTTGGGCTCCTGAAGCCAACTCCAGTGTATATTTGGGCTCCTGCTGCTGCTACTGTCAACTCCTGCCAACTCCAGGGTGTGATTCATCCAATTTTTGGGCTCCTGAAGCCAACTCCAGTGTATATTTGGGCTCCTGCTGCTGCTGCTGCCAACTTCTGCCAACTCCAGGGTGTGATTCATCCAATTTTTGGGCTCCTGAAGCCAACTCCAGTGTATATTTGGGCTCCTGCTGCTGCTGCTGCCAACTTCTGCCAACTCCAGGGTGTGATTCATCCAATTTTTGGGCTCCTGAAGCCAACTCCAGTGTATATTTGGGCTCCTGCTGCTGCTACTGTCAACTCCTGCCAACTCCAGGGTGTGATTCATCCAATTTTTGGGCTCCTGAAGCCAACTCCAGTGTATATTTGGGCTCCTGCTGCTGCTACTGTCAACTCCTGCCAACTCCAGGGTGTGATTCATCCAATTTTTGGGCTCCTGAAGCCAACTCCAGTGTATATTTGGGCTCCTGCTGCTGCTGCTGCCAACTTCTGCCAACTCCAGGGTGTGATTCATCCAATTTTTGGGCTCCTGAAGCCAACTCCAGTGTATATTTGGGCTCCTGCTGCTGCTGCTGCCAACTTCTGCCAACTCCAGGGTGTGATTCATCCAATTTTTGGGCTCCTGAAGCCAACTCCAGTGTATATTTGGGCTCCTGCTGCTGCTGCTGCCAACTCCTGCCAACTCCAGGGTGTGATTCATCCAATTTTTGGGCTCCTGAAGCCAACTCCAGTGTATATTTGGGCTCCTGCTGCTGCTACTGTCAACTCCTGCCAACTCCAGGGTGTGATTCATCCAATTTTTGGGCTCCTGAAGCCAACTCCAGTGTATATTTGGGCTCCTGCTGCTGCTGCTGCCAACTTCTGCCAACTCCAGGGTGTGATTCATCCAATTTTTGGGCTCCTGAAGCCAACTCCAGTGTATATTTGGGCTCCTGCTGCTGCTGCTGCCAACTTCTGCCAACTCCAGGGTGTGATTCATCCAATTTTTGGGCTCCTGAAGCCAACTCCAGTGTATATTTGGGCTCCTGCTGCTGCTGCTGCCAACTTCTGCCAACTCCAGGGTGTGATTCATCCAATTTTTGGGCTCCTGAAGCCAACTCCAGTGTATATTTGGGCTCCTGCTGCTGCTGCTGCCAACTTCTGCCAACTCCAGGGTGTGATTCATCCAATTTTTGGGCTCCTGAAGCCAACTCCAGTGTATATTTGGGCTCCTGCTGCTGCTGCTGCCAACTTCTGCCAACTCCAGGGTGTGATTCATCCAATTTTTGGGCTCCTGAAGCCAACTCCAGTGTATATTTGGGCTCCTGCTGCTGCTGCTGTCAACTCCTGCCAACTCCAGGGTGTGATTCATCCAATTTTTGGGCTCCTGAAGCCAACTCCAGTGTATATTTGGGCTCCTGCTGCTGCTACTGTCAACTCCTGCCAACTCCAGGGTGTGATTCATCCAATTTTTGGGCTCCTGAAGCCAACTCCAGTGTATATTTGGGCTCCTGCTGCTGCTGCTGCCAACTTCTGCCAACTCCAGGGTGTGATTCATCCAATTTTTGGGCTCCTGAAGCCAACTCCAGTGTATATTTGGGCTCCTGCTGCTGCTGCTGCCAACTTCTGCCAACTCCAGGGTGTGATTCATCCAATTTTTGGGCTCCTGAAGCCAACTCCAGTGTATATTTGGGCTCCTGCTGCTGCTGCTGCCAACTTCTGCCAACTCCAGGGTGTGATTCATCCAATTTTTGGGCTCCTGAAGCCAACTCCAGTGTATATTTGGGCTCCTGCTGCTGCTGCTGCCAACTTCTGCCAACTCCAGGGTGTGATTCATCCAATTTTTGGGCTCCTGAAGCCAACTCCAGTGTATATTTGGGCTCCTGCTGCTGCTGCTGTCAACTCCTGCCAACTCCAGGGTGTGATTCATCCAATTTTTGGGCTCCTGAAGCCAACTCCAGTGTATATTTGGGCTCCTGCTGCTGCTGCTGTCAACTCCTGCCAACTCCAGGGTGTGATTCATCCAATTTTTGGGCTCCTGAAGCCAACTCCAGTGTATATTTGGGCTCCTGCTGCTGCTGCTGCCAACTTCTGCCAACTCCAGGGTGTGATTCATCCAATTTTTGGGCTCCTGAAGCCAACTCCAGTGTATATTTGGGCTCCTGCTGCTGCTGCTGCCAACTTCTGCCAACTCCAGGGTGTGATTCATCCAATTTTTGGGCTCCTGAAGCCAACTCCAGTGTATATTTGGGCTCCTGCTGCTGCTGCTGTCAACTCCTGCCAACTCCAGGGTGTGATTCATCCAATTTTTGGGCTCCTGAAGCCAACTCCAGTGTATATTTGGGCTCCTGCTGCTGCTACTGTCAACTCCTGCCAACTCCAGGGTGTGATTCATCCAATTTTTGGGCTCCTGAAGCCAACTCCAGTGTATATTTGGGCTCCTGCTGCTGCTGCTGCCAACTTCTGCCAACTCCAGGGTGTGATTCATCCAATTTTTGGGCTCCTGAAGCCAACTCCAGTGTATATTTGGGCTCCTGCTGCTGCTGCTGCCAACTTCTGCCAACTCCAGGGTGTGATTCATCCAATTTTTGGGCTCCTGAAGCCAACTCCAGTGTATATTTGGGCTCCTGCTGCTGCTGCTGCCAACTCCTGCCAACTCCAGGGTGTGATTCATCCAATTTTTGGGCTCCTGAAGCCAACTCCAGTGTATATTTGGGCTCCTGCTGCTGCTACTGTCAACTCCTGCCAACTCCAGGGTGTGATTCATCCAATTTTTGGGCTCCTGAAGCCAACTCCAGTGTATATTTGGGCTCCTGCTGCTGCTGCTGCCAACTTCTGCCAACTCCAGGGTGTGATTCATCCAATTTTTGGGCTCCTGAAGCCAACTCCAGTGTATATTTGGGCTCCTGCTGCTGCTACTGTCAACTCCTGCCAACTCCAGGGTGTGATTCATCCAATTTTTGGGCTCCTGAAGCCAACTCCAGTGTATATTTGGGCTCCTGCTGCTGCTACTGTCAACTCCTGCCAACTCCAGGCTGTGATTCATCCAATTTTTGGGCTCCTGAAGCCAACTCCAGTGTATATTTGGGCTCCTGCTGCTGCTACTGTCAACTCCTGCCAACTCCAGGGTGTGATTCATCCAATTTTTGGGCTCCTGAAGCCAACTCCAGTGTATATTTGGGCTCCTGCTGCTGCTGCTGCCAACTTCTGCCAACTCCAGGGTGTGATTCATCCAATTTTTGGGCTCCTGAAGCCAACTCCAGTGTATATTTGGGCTCCTGCTGCTGCTGCTGCCAACTTCTGCCAACTCCAGGGTGTGATTCATCCAATTTTTGGGCTCCTGAAGCCAACTCCAGTGTATATTTGGGCTCCTGCTGCTGCTACTGTCAACTCCTGCCAACTCCAGGGTGTGATTCATCCAATTTTTGGGCTCCTGAAGCCAACTCCAGTGTATATTTGGGCTCCTGCTGCTGCTACTGTCAACTCCTGCCAACTCCAGGCTGTGATTCATCCAATTTTTGGGCTCCTGAAGCCAACTCCAGTGTATATTTGGGCTCCTGCTGCTGCTACTGTCAACTCCTGCCAACTCCAGGGTGTGATTCATCCAATTTTTGGGCTCCTGAAGCCAACTCCAGTGTATATTTGGGCTCCTGCTGCTGCTGCTGCCAACTTCTGCCAACTCCAGGGTGTGATTCATCCAATTTTTGGGCTCCTGAAGCCAACTCCAGTGTATATTTGGGCTCCTGCTGCTGCTGCTGCCAACTTCTGCCAACTCCAGGGTGTGATTCATCCAATTTTTGGGCTCCTGAAGCCAACTCCAGTGTATATTTGGGCTCCTGCTGCTGCTACTGTCAACTCCTGCCAACTCCAGGGTGTGATTCATCCAATTTTTGGGCTCCTGAAGCCAACTCCAGTGTATATTTGGGCTCCTGCTGCTGCTGCTGCCAACTTCTGCCAACTCCAGGGTGTGATTCATCCAATTTTTGGGCTCCTGAAGCCAACTCCAGTGTATATTTGGGCTCCTGCTGCTGCTGCTGCCAACTTCTGCCAACTCCAGGGTGTGATTCATCCAATTTTTGGGCTCCTGAAGCCAACTCCAGTGTATATTTGGGCTCCTGCTGCTGCTGCTGCCAACTCCTGCCAACTCCAGGGTGTGATTCATCCAATTTTTGGGCTCCTGAAGCCAACTCCAGTGTATATTTGGGCTCCTGCTGCTGCTACTGTCAACTCCTGCCAACTCCAGGGTGTGATTCATCCAATTTTTGGGCTCCTGAAGCCAACTCCAGTGTATATTTGGGCTCCTGCTGCTGCTGCTGCCAACTTCTGCCAACTCCAGGGTGTGATTCATCCAATTTTTGGGCTCCTGAAGCCAACTCCAGTGTATATTTGGGCTCCTGCTGCTGCTGCTGCCAACTTCTGCCAACTCCAGGGTGTGATTCATCCAATTTTTGGGCTCCTGAAGCCAACTCCAGTGTATATTTGGGCTCCTGCTGCTGCTACTGTCAACTCCTGCCAACTCCAGGGTGTGATTCATCCAATTTTTGGGCTCCTGAAGCCAACTCCAGTGTATATTTGGGCTCCTGCTGCTGCTGCTGCCAACTTCTGCCAACTCCAGGGTGTGATTCATCCAATTTTTGGGCTCCTGAAGCCAACTCCAGTGTATATTTGGGCTCCTGCTGCTGCTGCTGCCAACTTCTGCCAACTCCAGGGTGTGATTCATCCAATTTTTGGGCTCCTGAAGCCAACTCCAGTGTATATTTGGGCTCCTGCTGCTGCTGCTGTCAACTCCTGCCAACTCCAGGGTGTGATTCGTCCAATTTTTGGGCTCCTGAAGCCAACTCCAGTGTATATTTGGGCTCCTGCTGCTGCTGCTGTCAACTCCTGCCAACTCCAGGGTGTGATTCATCCAATTTTTGGGCTCCTGAAGCCAACTCCAGTGTATATTTGGGCTCCTGCTGCTGCTGCTGCCAACTTCTGCCAACTCCAGGGTGTGATTCATCCAATTTTTGGGCTCCTGAAGCCAACTCCAGTGTATATTTGGGCTCCTGCTGCTGCTGCTGCCAACTTCTGCCAACTCCAGGGTGTGATTCATCCAATTTTTGGGCTCCTGAAGCCAACTCCAGTGTATATTTGGGCTCCTGCTGCTGCTGCTGTCAACTCCTGCCAACTCCAGGGTGTGATTCATCCAATTTTTGGGCTCCTGAAGCCAACTCCAGTGTATATTTGGGCTCCTGCTGCTGCTGCTGTCAACTCCTGCCAACTCCAGGGTGTGATTCATCCAATTTTTGGGCTCCTGAAGCCAACTCCAGTGTATATTTGGGCTCCTGCTGCTGCTGCTGCCAACTTCTGCCAACTCCAGGGTGTGATTCATCCAATTTTTGGGCTCCTGAAGCCAACTCCAGTGTATATTTGGGCTCCTGCTGCTGCTGCTGCCAACTTCTGCCAACTCCAGGGTGTGATTCATCCAATTTTTGGGCTCCTGAAGCCAACTCCAGTGTATATTTGGGCTCCTGCTGCTGCTGCTGTCAACTCCTGCCAACTCCAGGGTGTGATTCATCCAATTTTTGGGCTCCTGAAGCCAACTCCAGTGTATATTTGGGCTCCTGCTGCTGCTGCTGTCAACTCCTGCCAACTCCAGGGTGTGATTCATCCAATTTTTGGGCTCCTGAAGCCAACTCCAGTGTATATTTGGGCTCCTGCTGCTGCTGCTGCCAACTTCTGCCAACTCCAGGGTGTGATTCATCCAATTTTTGGGCTCCTGAAGCCAACTCCAGTGTATATTTGGGCTCCTTCTGCCCCTCATAGTGATGCCACTTCAACTCTCTGCAATTGTGCCGCTCTGCGATTCTATTAGCGATGCCTCTGATCTGCATGTGATATTTCTTAAAAGTATTATTTAACTAACCCAGCACGCATCCTGTGCGTGTTACAGCAAGGCTGAATGGTTTACAACCCTATTGAGGCTGTAGGAGGCTCAGAAATAGCCGTTTTTAATAGCGATTCGTCGCGAATTTATTCGGGTCGAAACGATTTTTGTCGGAAAATTCGGCGAATCAGTCGAATCGAATTTTTCAAAAGTTCGCTCATCTCTAATGTCCACCATATTTGGAACATATCTACCACCTGACTACAACCTCTAAAACTGTTTGGGGAGTTGTTGGGTATAGCTTTTACTACTCTATGTGGAGCCATGTACCATCAGAGCATAACTTTATAGGTTTCTTCTATGATTTTAAAAGGTTTGGCATGCTCAGACCCCCTGACCCTTGGACAAATATAGAGTACACTGATTAAGTCAAATAGGTTTCCCTCCCCAAATGAAGGTATTTATCTCTTTTTGGAGTGTTTTCAGGTCCTTAGGGGAGATTGCAAATGGTAATGATTGGAATAGATAGCGTAGTCTCAGTAGCAAACTCATCTTGATATCGGCTATACACCCAAACTAGGACAGGGACAAGCCCCCAGGATCTCAAGCATTCTTTGAGCTTATTAGAAGCCTGAGTGTAATTGGCTTATACAGGGTTGAATATTCTGACATCAATCTTATACCCAAGTAGGTCAATTTATGTTGTGCCCATGTAAAGTTAAAGGACAAATTCAATCTAGTAACTTCCATTTGGGAAAGATGTATATTTAATACCTCTAGATTTTTGTCATTAAAATTCAATCTTAAAAGATTTGAGAAGGTGTTTGAGAAGTTTTCATAAGATTGGAGAGAGAGGTCTGAATCTGATATAATCTGCAAACAATGAGCATTTCTTTATATTATCTCCCATAGTATCTTTTTGTTTTATGTCTATTGTTTGTCTGATTTTGCACACCGTCAGTTTCAAAGCAGTACAAACAGGGCTGAGGATAGGCAGTTCCCCTGTTGAGTTCCTTTTAAAATATTACATTATTCTGATTCAAACCCTTTAAAGACAACTGAGTCTGTGAAGGTAAATCAGTAAATCACAGAACTGATCACCAAATCCCAGATGTCACTAGCTGCCAAGTTGATCAATGTGTATTAGAGAGGAGAGAAAAGAGTTCATCCTACTTGCCAAAATTTTTGTCATAACCTTCATATCTGTATTTATTAACCCTTTCGCTGCCAGCCTACCTGAAGTTTTCGTCACCCTTGGTGCCAGACCATTTTGCACTATTTTGCACTCCCCATGTTCATATGTGATTTTTGAAGGGATTTCCAGGGATTTCCCAGGAAAATGATATATTGTTTTTTTCAGCAGAGTCTGGGCTTTAACATGAAATGTCTTGTTTGCCATTTTTTAGGTGTATTCTCAATATTCTTGGGTGAAATATGTGCAAAAAAATAAAAAAAAATCTATTTTTTATAATTTGTAGTGTTTTTTTGTAATAAAAAATGTAAGTTTGTCAATAAAATCTTATTGCGTATGAAACCCCAATTTCTCCCGGTTACAGCAATACCACATATATATAGGTAGACACCCTTTCCTGCCCAGGAGACTCCCCCAAACTGAAACAGCGCTTTAGGGGATTTTCAGAAAAAATACAACTGTGATATGCGCTATGCGCACCTTGCAGTTTTTCCAGAAAAACAACCCTTTACATTTGAAATACCCCCAACAAACTATATATTCTCTGGAAGTACACACCTCAGGCTTTCTATTTGTACCAGGCTTGTTGATGTGGTCACAGTTTTCTGGAAGTAATCCCTCAATGTATTCTTTGGTTGCAAAGAGTTTCCCTAAAAAAGGATAAAAAAGCAGAATCAAAGCCACATTTTCCTAAAAAAACTATTTACAAACAAGAAAAAACAAGTATAATCTGAAAAAACAACATCCCCCGAACAGAACGATACCCAACATGCATAGGGTCTGTCAAGGGAAGAGTTGCCAAACACCCCAAAGTAAAGCATGCGCATAACGGTAATTTTTCTTGAAAATTTCAGCTCTGCAGACAAAGTGCGCACCTTGCGATTTTTCAACCAAAACAACCCTTTACATTTGGAATATCCCCCATAAACCATATATTCCCTAAAAGTACACATGTTAAGCTTTCTAAGCGTACCCAGCTTGTTGTAGTGGGCTCATCTTTCTGGAATTAATCCCTCAAAGAATTCTTTGGTTGCACAGGGTTTCCCTAAAAAAATTATAAAAAAGCTGAATAAAAAACACCTTTTCCTAAAATATAAATATGCAAACCAGAAAAAACAAGCTAAGTCTGAAAGCGCAAGGTCCCCCGAACAGAACAATACCCAACATGCATAGGTACTATTAACCCTTTTAATTGCCAGCCTACTTGAGATTTTGTCACCCTCTGTTGACAGGTCATTTTTTCCCCATTTTGCGCCATGTTTTGCGACATTTTTGCTGGAATTTTCAGGAAAATTATATAAATATATTTTTTGGAGCAGAGTTTAGGCTTTAACATGAAATGTCTTGTTTGTAAATTTTATTCTGTTTTTTACAATATTATTAAGTAAAAAAAAAAAAAATTTTTTTTAGAAAATTGCCTCCTTTATTTTACATAAAAAATGTATTTTATTAAAGAAAACCATATTGCATGTGAAAGCCCCATTTCTACCGATTAGAACGGTACCACATATTTATCGGTAGCCCCCCCATTCTTGCCCAGGAGACCCCCCTAACTGAAACAAGTAATTTTTAACATTTACAAATAAAACTACCATCCACACTACAAAGGGTTAAATCGGGAAAAAAAATGACATAGGGTCCCCCCTCCCAGGGGAGGGGGACCCCATTTTTTTTTGGATTTTTAAGGGTTAAAAACCCTTAAAAATCCAAAAAAAAACCGACATGGGGTCCCCCTTACCCGAAGTAACCAGCCCGGGACCAGCTATGCAGGGCTTGTAGAAACAGGGCGCAGGGGCCAGCTTTTGTGGCCCCTGGCCCTGCAGGCTACAAAGCCCGCATAGCCCGTGGGCCCAGGCTCTTCTGCCCCCCCTGGCCTTTGGGGAGGCAGGTAATGGGGGTGCCAAGGGTTAATGGCAAGTCACCAGCTAGTGCAGGTGACTTGCCATCCCCCCAGCCTTGTGAACTGATATAGGGGTCTCATTGACCCCTTACCAGTTCACAAGGGGTTAAATGTAAAAAAAAAACACAGACACACAAAGAGAAAAAACATTTTATTATTATTTTTTTTTACTTACTTACCTCCCATCCATACTGGATCACTCTGTCCCTCGCAATCACCGGCTTCTGCTCACTTGCTAGAAGCCTTTTATAGCTGCTGGATGACAGAAAACAAAGGGTTAATTAAAAAAAAAACGACATAGGGTCCCCCCTCCCAGGGGAGGGGGACCCCATTTTTTGGGGGATTTTTAAGGGTTAAAAACCCTTAAAAATCCCCCCAAAAAACGACATGGGGTCCCCCTTACCCGAAGTAACCAGCCCGGGACCAGCTATGCAGGGCTTGTAGGAACAGGGCGCAGGGGCCAGCTTTTGTGGCCCCTGGCCCTGCAGGCTACACAGCCTGCATAGCCCGTGGGCCCGGGCTCTTCTGCCCCCCCCTGGCCTTTGGGGAGGCAGGTAATGGGGGTGCCGGGGGTTAATGGCAAGCCACCCGCTAGCGCAGGTGACTTGCCATCCCCCCAGCCTTGTGAACTGGTATAGGGGTCATGGACCCCTTACCAGTTCACAAGGGGTTAAAAGTAAAAAATAAAAACACAGACACATATTTAAAAAAATGACATTTATTTTATTTTTTTTTTTACACTATACTCACCTCCAATCCTGGGTCCCACGTTGCTGTCCCGCGCCGCTCTCTCAGTGCCGGCATCTATCAGATGCCGATAGTGATCGGCGCAGGGCGGATGAGAAGATAGGAGGCTCCGATCGGAGCCTCCTCTCCTCTCACCCGCTCTGCACCGATCACCACCGGCATCTGACAGATGCCGGTGCTCGGTGAGGGTATAGGAGGAGCGGGATGACGTCATCCCGCTCCTCCCACAAAAGGCGGGGCCGCCGCCTCCCATTAGAGGCGGCGGCCATCGCCGCCATTACGAGCGGTGAGGACCCGGAAGAGGGTCCTCACCGAAGCCTGCGGAGCCCAGGGGGGTGATCGGACCCCCCCCTGGTGAAGAGAAGACGGCGGGCCGGGGATCAGCGGGCCGGGGACTTGTGCTGAGCGCGGGGAAAACGGGGGGGGGGGCGGCCGGTTTCGGGCCCCCCCTGAAGACGGAGGACGTCGAGGGGGCGATCGGATGCCCCCCCCAGGAAGAGGAGACCAGCAGCTTATCGGGGATACCAAAGGTAAGCGTTTTATTTTTATTTATTATTAACTGTTTGGGGTAAATGCCAAGCCCGTAGTTTCTACGGGCTTGGCACTTAAGTGGAGTGGAAGCAAGCACGTAGAAACTACGGGCTTGGCACTGAAAGGGTTAAAGAGATAGTAGCCTGTAGTTTGCTTCTTTATCCGTGGCTTAGTTATAACATTTAGGTAAGCAAGATGAGCAGTTGCTGAGAGTGAGTGCTCTGATTGGATGCTATTAAATAGCTTTACCAACGGAGGGGCTTGTAGAGTATTTTTTGTAGCCCATCTGGACCCGGAGCCTTGGAGGATGCTAGGGTGTTGATGGCTTGTAGCCCTTCTTTGATACTAAAAGCTTGGTCCATAAGGTCTTTCTGTGCTAATAACTTAGGCATCTCCAGATCATTAAACCATTCCCCCGCTTTAGCCTCATCAAATGCTCTATCCTGCCTGTACATTCTGCTGTAAAATTTATGAAATTCCTCTGTAATCAGAGCAGGGATATGTGAGAGATCTCCACTGGAGAGTTTGAGTTTGGACAAAAAGGTGTGTCTCAGCCTAGGAGCCAACTTTCTTGCCTGTAACGTTCCTGGCTTATCCCCCGAGAGTAAAAACTGAATTTTTAACATCTAATGTCTTTTTCAGTTTGCGCGGTAGGGAGTAAATTAAGTTCCAACTTCACTGCATAAATTTTTATTAGTGTTTGTGGATTTTGATCTTTCTTGTGCCTTTTCCACTAATTCTGACAGTAATAATGATTTTTTTTATTTACCATGTGTCCATCTTTCTTAAGATCTTTCTTAATCCAGGGCCATATTAGTATCTCCCTCCATTACCCCTGCCTGTGTTAGTACTTAAATAAGTACATGTGAGAAGAAGGCCTTCTGACCCATATTGGGGGCATAATAAGTCAGATTAGAGACCAATGTTTCACCCAGATGGCCTTTGACCATAAGGTACTTCCCTTCTTTATCTCTAAAGGTAGCTATGTGGGAGATGTGTTCTTGGAGAAACATATAGCTAGCCCTCTCTTCTCTATTTGTGAAGTAGGTTTCTTGCAGTAATATGATGTATATATCCATAGATTTATAAAATCATTGGATATCTTCAGTGGGGAATATAGTCCCTGGGTGTTATGTGTAAGAATTTTAATTTCTTTAGGCACTATCAGGTTACCCATTTTTGTTTCTTGTGTGGTAATATAGTGGTACAGATGTAGCAGCCCTCACTGTTTCCCATGTCTTAACACAATTAGTTATGTGAAACTGGTGAAGATATCTTATCTAGCTATTGTGTTGGAATTCAATATGCTGGCATTTAAGGATAGGCTGCTATTCAGTGTTGCCGACACCAGGAGGAGCATGAGAGCACTGCAACAGACACACTGGCCTTAATTTAGTAACAGTTGCAACAAAATCTCCTGGTACGAAAACTTGAGTTACCAGCTAGGAAGACAATGACAGTTAATTACACTTTTTCCTATGATGTAGAAAGGTGAAAAAAGTTTCCTACTTTTTATGGCTTAAAAAGTGCTATTGACTTTGATTGTCTTCCTAGCTGGTGATTCAGCAACAGGAAAACCATTTCACCTCAGTACATTTTCTCATCTCTCTCATCTCATTGGAGAACACTCCCCCGATCATCACTAATTCACAGGCAGTGACGTAACTAAATGTGATGGGGTCCTGGTGTGAACATTCAATGGGGCCCTTTCATAACTCATACAATAACATTTTTTTCTGTCAGTTGGATGCAACTAGACAACTAAAGGCTGAAACAGAGACCAATGGTGCCAAGTGAGCACAAATATAAAGTGGAGGAGCAGCAATGATGTCAAATCATCAATCTCCCTCCCTGGACCCCAGTGTGGTCACACCCTCTGCCTCTGCAAAACTGGAGTATCCCAGGGGAAATGAGCAAAATGGGCCCATCAACAGGAAAACTATACAGGAAACAGGTCCATTTTGTTTTTTTTTGTTTTTTTTCCTATGTTAGAAAATATGTGTTTAATGGAAGCAGTTTGTCAACGTCCATCAAGTCTGTACACCAAAAACAGAGACATGAGCCCTGTACACACAGAACACTGCTGCTATGACAGCTGCTGAGGTGAGGGAGCTCACTCATACAGGTATTTTGTTTCTCTTGACATCCTTGCTTATTTATAAAATATGTTTGTATTTGTATGTTTATTGGCACATTCATAGTAATGTTGCCTTGCATTGACTATTTTAATGTAGACCTAAATCTACCATAAAACCTACTTTGTATTTGTACTGTTATATTTTTGTTTTGTCCACCCAATATAAATATGAAAGAAAATACTATAACGCTTTTGTTTTTGTTTTTTTTAAGTTTTATTTTTTCCTTTATTTTGCAATTACAGGAACTACAGGGATTCGGGATACCTGCTTCCGTGGCTAAAGACCCCCATCCTGTGCCCTCAGACGCAGCCACATGACGTCTACAATTGGGAACATCGGAATACCCAGGCTGTTGTTGAGAGGGCATTTGGCTTGCTGAAGAGCCGTTTCCCAAGCCCTGGAGTGTAGCTGGGTGTATTAATCCACAGACTAGTTCCTCTGCAGCAGTAAATTGAAGTTTTACTGGATATCCACCTCCTGTTTGCAACCTTACAAAAGAAAAAATCAGTATAAATTAGAAAGTCATGCACAACATCAACCTGCCCAACCAAAACAACCATCTGTACCCATGCAACTTGTGCTTATTAATCTTCTGCCGAGCGGCATACTTTTCTTTGTACTTGATCCACATCTTTGCGCTCCGTACTTGTGCAATTCACCTGTCTGGTGATCTTCTCCCACAGTTGCAATCTGTGGTTTTTGCTTGTAGCTCTGGAAGCTCTACATTTGATGGAAATGGTTGGAGACACCAGTAGCCAAAGCCATACATTGGCCCTCACTAAAGCGCCCACTCAAAGTGCCATGCCGCAGTTTTTGCCCAACAGATGGCCTGTCTGCATCATACTGGGTACTTCGTAAAATGGGTGACATTTGAGGTTGAGGTGTGGATGATGAATAAGAAGACCTTTCACTGGCTAATGACTGAAGAGGACTTGCTTGGGGGCTGGGTTCTTGGCTGGGCCGGTGAGATGGGGCTCTCAAAATTCGATTTTTCGAAGTGGCCTTGAGCAGGAGAGTTTCCTGAAGTCTTCCCCCATCTGCAAGACATCCTAAAAATCTGAAGAAAACTTCACATGCACTTCAGCCACTTGTACACAACAAAGCACACCCTTCTTGAGCTGCAGCGTCAGAACGGTATCCCCCAACATATTCTGATTTGCAACATTTCCACCCATTGGAATTCCACCCTCCATATGTTGGACCGACTATACGAACAGAAAAGCCATCACCGATTTCTTGATGATCCAAGCAGATAGTGGGACTCCCCTGTGTAACTTAAATGTAAACCAGAGGCCGCTGGTGTGATACCTGCCATTTGCTCAGGCCCTTTAAGGAAGGCACCTTGTTGGTCAGTCACCAGCATTACGGGATGAATTACGCAATTCCACTGCTTCATCTACTACAGCATGTGTTGTAAACCATGGCTGGTCAGAGCACTGGAGACAGGCGCCTACATCTCATGGCCACATGAACCATGTATGGGCTGAACTGGAGGAGGAGGAGGGGCACAGTGGAGCACAGTTTAGGTTTCACAAAATGTGTGGCTTTTCTAGTCATCTGACAGGACAGGAGGAGCTAGAGGGTTGTGATACATCCTACGTAGTCAGCTGGCGGATGCCTCTCTGTGCCATTGTCCATCCTCTTGCATCAATGACTCAGGGGGCCCTCTGCACTTCCCTTCCACTGCCATGGCTGCTGGGGAGGGGTGATGTGGCAGGAGCAGTACCAGCTCCATCAGCGGCAGCCTGAGTCTACAGTCACTGATGAGTAGCTTACTTCACCTGCATAGTGAAGCAACTCATGAGCAGCAGGTAGATCTTGAGCAGGAGATGAACCAGCAGGTGGTGGCATACCTTGACATGACCATGCCAACACACCCTGAAGATCCACTGGACCTCTGGGCAGCCAAACTTGATTTGTGGCCACAACTATCAGAGTTTGCCTGGGAAAGCTGTGCTGTAGTGTGCCATCAGAGCAGGTGTTTAGTGTGGCAGGGGCCAACTCCAAGGAGAACTTGTCTGTCCACGAAAGATGTGTCTGGCCTTCCACTGTAACTAGGCCCTAAAGACTTTAACAGGAACAAATTGGTACCACACCTAGATGTACATATGTGGTATGCACTGATAAGGGAAGTTCAATGCGCTCCAGTAGGCTAAGAACAGTATTTTTAGACAACAGCAGCAGGTGTGTAATTATTACTGGCCTTCCACAGTAGCTAGGCCCTGAAGGAAAAGAATGGTGCAACTCTCAGATGTATGTATGTGGTGTGCACTAATAAGGGCAGTTCAATGCACTACAGTAGGCTTAAAACACTTCTTTTGGACAAGAGCAGCAGGTATGTAACTATGTCTGGCCTTTCACAGTAACCAGGCCTTGAACACTTTAACATAAGCCAAATGCTAAAACTCTCTGATATGCTTATGTGGAATGCCCTGATGAGGGCTGTTCAATGTGCTCCACCAGGCATTAAAACAGGACTTTTGGACAAACGCAAGCGGTGGGTACATTTGGGCAGGTGTGTAGTTTTCTCTGGCCTTTCACATTAACTGGGCTATGAACACTTGAACATAAACCAAATGCTAAAACTCTCAGATGTACTTTTGTGGAATGCCCTGATGAGGAAAGTTCAATGCGCTCCAGCAGGCTTTACAACAGGATTTTTGGGCAAAAGCAAGAGGTGTGTGATTTTGTCTGGCCTTTCACGCTACCTGGGCCATGAACACTTGAACATAAACCAAATGCTAAAACTCTCAGATGTACTTATGTGGGATGCCCTGATGATAGAAGTTAATTATTCTCCAGCAGACTTTAGAACAAGATTTTGGTACAACACCAAGAGGTTGCTATTTTTGGGCAGGTGTTTGGCCTTTAACACTAACTAGGCCATCAGCACTTGAACATAAAGCAAAACTCTCAAATGCACTTAAGTGGGATGCCCTGATTAGGGCAGGTGGCACTTAATAGAGCACAATACACTTTTAGTGCTCTGCTCACCTAACTGGCTGGCTACTATTAGCTTTTGTGAAGAAAAATAAATAAATAAAGGCTTTGTAATTGTAGGTTAACACCACTGCTGCATCACACTGTGTCCCAATCCTTCTCCTTTCCCTTTCACTGCTTCTATGCTAGAATTCTGACAAATGAATTGCTTCTGATGCACACACTGTCTCTGTGGAGAATCGCTTTACTGTACACTGTCACTCTGTTTCTCTCTCTCCCTGTCTCTCTCCCTGTTTCTCTCTCATTCTCTGTCTCTGTCCCTCTCTCGCAGGCTGTGACATCACTGAGGTGGCTGGCTGCTGATAGGCTGCATGCTGCATGTGATTCAGCATCATCCTGGCTTGCCACTTTCCTAGGATTCCTTGCCCCATGTCCTGACATGTGGATCCACTATTTTAGATGGCCTGCATCGCACTAAATGGAGTTTAAGGAAGCAATTTGCACGATCGAATCGCAGCGATATTCGGATTCATTGTAAATTGATTTTTTTCTGAAATTCATAACCAATTTAGTTTCATCAGATTCAATTCGCTCATCCCTAGTCGACACATTAAGCTGCTGGTCAGCATATGTAAGCTACCATCTTTTTATTGTCCAAATACGATATGGAAGGAAGAGAAGGGGATGAGTTTGTGTGATTGCACACTAATGCATTTCGCCCCGCAAACCAAGGCTCCGTCAGGGTGCACTTTCCTTGTCCTTATAGAGCTCCTTCTGTCAGGGGACACCAGAAATGGATGCACAGGGGACATACATTCTTTTTTATTAAGGATAATAATAATCATAATATTAGCTTGGTCTGTCACCTCTCAATTTTAAATCTACCTTTCATAACTCTCATACATTTATTTGGCCATGTGGTTTAAGGTACTTCAGATGCTGATGCCATCTAGAAATAAGATAATAGAGTTATTCACTTACCTGACATTCTAAATGATCAATCCATTGCTGTCTAGCCTGCTGCAGCTGGCCCATTTCTGCACTGTCAGCTCTGGTACTAACAACGTATCCCCAGAAAGCTTCAGTGCACGCCTCTCCTTCCAGTCACAATGGAATCTAATTCATTGTCTGGAGGTGCGCAAGCAAAAACTGACTATCACCAGTAAACACTTTTAAATGAAATCTGCAGCTGAGGAACTAAAATGGATTAAGCCTGTGTTCTGGTAGGTGAGTATAGTTTTCAAAGATTTGGCCGGAAAGATATTGCTCTTTAAACTTTAAAGTTTAGGATGTACATAAACTATCGAAGTTAAAAGTTACATTTTCTGTTTTGTTTGCCCTCGTCAGGTTCATGCTAATAATTATTGAAGTAGGTGTAACCCTGGGTGCACATTTGGATGTGAATTTCAACCTGCATCTTGGTGAGCGTTTAAACTTTAACAGACAAAAAAGTGCAATAAGCACTTGGGGTCATTCTAAAGATCTGATGTAGCAAGGTTAACCTTGGGTGTGCTTTTGGGTGTGAACTGAAGCTTACTAGAGATGAGCGAACTTTTGAAAAATTCGATTCGGCCGATTCGCCAAATTTTCTGGCAAAATTTGTTTCGGTCCGAATTTATTCGCAATGAATCACTATTAAAAACGGCTATTTCTGAGCTTCCTAGAGCCTCAATAGGGTTATAAACCATTCTGCCTTGCTGTAACACGCATAGGATGCGTGCTGGGTTAGTGAAATAATACTGTAAATAATTATGACATGCAGATCAGAGGCATCGCTATTTGAATCGCAGAGCGGCACAATTGCAGAGAGTTGAGGTGGCATCACTATGAGGGGCCCCTATATTGCCTGAAAAACACACCCTGGAGCTGGCAGCAGCAGGAGCACAAATATTGGCTGAAAGACATCCTGGAGTTGGCAGCAGGAGCAGCAGGAGCCCAAAATTAAAACATAGCTTGAAAAAGACAGTGGAGTTGGCAGCAGGAGCCCAAAAATTGGCTGAATGACACCCTGGAGTTGCAAGCAGCAGCAGCAGCCCAAACATAGCTTGAAAGAGACACTGGAGTTGGCAGCAGGAGCCCAAAAATTGGCAGAATGACACCCTGGAGTCGCAAGCAGCAGCAGCAGACCAAACATAGCTTGAAAGAGACACTGGAGTTGGCAGCAGGAGCCCAAAAATTGGCTGAATGACACCCCGGAGTTGCAAGCAGCAGCAGTAGCCCAAACCTAGCTTGAAAGACACACTTGAGATGGCAGCAGGAGCCCAAAAATTGTCTGAATGACACCCTGGAGTTGCAAGCAGCAGCAGCCCAAACGTAGCTTGAAAGAGACACTGGAGTTGGCAGCAGGAGCCCAAAAATTGGCTGAATGACACCCTGGAGTTGGCAGCAGCAGCCCAAACATAGCTTGAAAGACAAACTGGAGTTTGCAGCAGGAGCCCAAAAATTGGCTGAATGACACCCTGGAGTTGCAAGCAGCAGCAGGAGCCCAAACATAGCTTGAAAGAGACACTGGAGTTGGCAGCAAGAGCCCAAAAATTAGCTGAATGACACCCTGGAGCTGCAAGCAGCAGCAGCAGCAGCCCAAACATAGCTTGAAAGAGACACTGGAGTTGGCAGCAGGAGCCCAAAAATTGGATGAATGACACCCTGGAGTTGCAAGCAGCAGCAGCTCAAACCTAGCTTGAAAGACACACTGTAGTTGGCAGCAGGAGCCCAACAATTGGCTGAATGACACCCTGGAGTCGCAAACAGCAGCAGCAGCCCAAACATAGCTTGAAAGAGACACTGGAGTTGGCAGCAGGAGCCCAAAAATTGGCTGAATGACACCCTGGAGTTGCAAGCAGCAGCAGCAGCCCAAACATAGCTTGAAAGACACACTGGAGTTGGCAGCAGGAGCCCAAAAATTGGCTGAATGACACCCTGGAGTCGCAAGCAGCAGCAGCAGCCCAAACATAGCTTGAAAGAGACACTGGAGTTTGCAGCAGGAGCCCAAAAATTGGCTGAATGACACCCTGGTGTTGAAAGCAGCAGGAGCCCAAACATAGCTTGAAAAAGACACTGGAGTTGGCAGCAGGAACCCAAAAATTGGTTGAATGACACCCTGGAGATGCAAGCAGCAGCAGCATCCCAAACATAGCTTGAAAGAGACACTGGAGTTGGCAGCAGGAGCCCAAAAATTGGCTGAATGACACCCTGGAGTCGCAAGTAGCAGCAGCCCAAACCTAGCTTGAAAGACACACTGGAGTTGGAAGCAGGAGCCCAAAAATTGGCTGAATGACACCCTGGAGTAGCAAGCAATAGCAGCAGCCCAAACATAGCTTGAAAGAGACACTGGAGTTGGCAGCAGGGGCCCAAAAATTGGCTGAATGACACCCTGGAGTTGCAAGCAGCAGCAGCAGCCCAAACATAGCTTGAAAGACACACTGGAGTTGGCAGCAGGGCCCCCAAAATTGGCTGAATGACACCCTGGAGTTGCAAGCAGCAGCAGCAGGAGCCCAAACATAGCTTGAAAGAGACACTGGAGTTGGCAGCAGGAGCCCAAAAATTGGCTGAATGACACCCTGGAGCTGCAAGCAGCAGCAGCAGCAGCCCAAACATAGCTTGAAAGAGACACTGGAGTTGGCAGCAGGAGCCCAAAAATTGGCTGAATGACACCCTGGAGTTGCAAGCAGCAGCAGCTCAAACCTAGCTTGAAAGAGACACTGGAGTTGGCAGCAGGAGCCCAAAAATTGGATGAATGACACCCTGGAGTTGCAAGCAGCAGCAGCAGCCCAAACATAGCTTGAAAGACACACTGGAGTTGGCAGCAGGGGCCCAAAAATTGGCTGAATGACACCCTGGAGTTGCAAGCAGCAGCAGCAGCCCAAACATAGCTTGAAAGACACACTGGAGTTGGCAGCAGGGGCCCAAAAATTGGCTGAATGACACCCTGGAGTTGCAAGCAGCAGCAGCAGCCCAAACATAGCTTGAAAGACACACTGGAGTTGGCAGCAGGGCCCCCAAAATTGGCTGAATGACACCCTGGAGTTGCAAGCAGCAGCAGCAGGAGGCCAAACCTAGCTTGAAAGAGACACTGGAGTTGGCAGCAGGAGCCCAAAAATTGGCTGAATGACACCCTGGAGCTGCAAGCAGCAGCAGCAGCAGCCCAAACATAGCTTGAAAGAGACACTGGAGTTGGCAGCAGGAGCCCAAAAATTGGCTGAATGACACCCTGGAGTTGCAAGCAGCAGCAGCTCAAACCTAGCTTGAAAGAGACACTGGAGTTGGCAGCAGGAGCCAAACAATTGGCTGAATGACACCCTGGAGTCGCAAACAGCAGCAGCAGCCCAAACATAGCTTGAAAGAGACACTGGAGTTGGCAGCAGGAGCCCAAAAATTGGCTGAATGACACCCTGGAGTTGCAAGCAGCAGCAGCAGCCCAAACATAGCTTGAAAGACACACTGGAGTTGGCAGCAGGAGCCCAAAAATTGGCTGAATGACACCCTGGAGTCGCAAGCAGCAGCAGCAGCCCAAACATAGCTTGAAAGAGACACTGGAGTTGGCAGCAGGAGCCCAAACATTGGCTGAATGACACCCTGGAGTTGCAAGCAGCAGGAGCCCAAACATAGCTTGAAAAAGACACTAGAGTTGGCAGCAGGAACCCAAAAATTGGTTGAATGACACCCAGGAGATGCAAGCAGCAGCAGCAGCAGGCCAAACATAGCTTGAAAGAGACACTGGAGTTGACAGCAGGAGCCCAAAAAATGGCTGAATGACACCCTGGAGTCGCAAGTAGCAGCAGCCCAAACCTAGCTTGAAAGACACACTGGAGTTGGCAGCAGGAGCCCAAAAAATGGCTGAATGACACCCTGGAGTAGCAAGCAATAGCAGCAGCCCAAACATAGCTTGAAAGACACACTGGAGTTGGCAGCAGGAGCCCGAAAATTGGCTGAATGACACCCTGGAGTCGCAAGCAGCAGCAGCAGCCCAAACATAGCTTGAAAGAGACACTGGAGTTGGCAGCAGGGGCCCAAAAATTGGCTGAATGACACCCTGGAGTTTCAAGCAATAGCAGCAGCCCAAACATAGCTTGAAAGACAAATACAAAAAGGGACACTCTGGTGTGTCCCTTTTTGTATTTGTACTCGCTTTATACATGCACCCAGATCCCTGGCACCCCCGCTTTCTTTATTATTACATTTGTGATTTGGTCATAAAGCAGGCTGTGCTTATCTGGTTCTATTTATTTGGCATATAGCTTGAAAGACACACTGGAGTTGGCAGCAGGAGCCCAAAAATTGGCTGAATGACACCCTGGAGTCGCAAGCAGCAGCAGCAGCAGCCCAAACATAGCTTGAAAGAGACACTGGAGTTGGCAGCAGGGGCCCAAAAATTGGCTGAATGTCACCCTGGAGTTGCAAGCAGCAGCAGCAGCAGCCCAAACATAGCTTGAAAGACACACTGGAGTTGGCAGCAGGAGCCCAAAAATTGGCTGAATGACACCCTGGAGTCGCAAGCAGCAGCAGCAGCAGCCCAAACATAGCTTGAAAGAGACACTGGAGTTGGCAGCAGGGGCCCAAAAATTGGCTGAATGACACCCTGCAGTTGCAAGCAGCAGCAGCAGCAGCCCAAACATAGCTTGAAAGACACACTGGAGTTGGCAGCAGGGCCCCCAAAATTAGCTGAATGACACCCTGGAGTTGCAAGCAGCAGCAGCAGGAGGCCAAACATGGCTTGAAAGAGACACTGGAGTTGGCAGCAGGAACCCAAAAATTGGCTGAATGACACCCTGGAGTTGCAAGCAGCAGCAGCAGGAGCCCAAACATAGCTTGAAAGAGACACTAGAGTTGGCAGAAGGAGCCCAAGAATTGGCTGAATGACACCCTGGAGTTGCAAGCAGCAGCAGCAGCAGGAGCCCAAACATAGCTTGAAAGAGACACTGGAGTTGGCAGCAGGAACCCAAAAATTGGCCTAAGGACACACTGCAGTTGGCAGCAGCAGCAGTGGGTGGAAATCCTGGCTGATCCATCCCTGATTCATTTTCACAAAGGTGAGTCTCTCCACATTTTTAGTTGACAGACGAGTTCTCCTCGCTGTAACTATGGCCCCCGCCGCACTAAACACCCGCTCAGATGGCACGCTACTTGCCGGGCAGGACAGCTTTTTCAGGGCAAACTCAGCTAGCTGCGGCCACAAGTCAAGTTTGGCTGCTCAGAAGTCCAACGGATCCTCAAGGTGTGTTGGCATGGTCATGTCAAGGTATGACATGACCTGCTGGTTCAGGTCCTGCTCCAGGTCTTCCTGCTGCTCATGAGTAGCCTCACTATGCGGGTGTAGAAAGCTACTCATTAGCGACTGAAGACTGAGGCTGCTGCTGATGGAGCTGCTGCTGCTGCTCCTGCCAACCCCCCCAGCAGCCATGGCAGTGGAAGGTGAGCGCAGAGGTCCCCCGAGTCAGACCTGCGAGAGTATGGACCATGGCGCAGATAGGCATCGGCCAACTGACTACGTAGAATGTCTTTGCAGTAGGTCAGTTTGTCCTCCCTCTTGGCGGGTTTAAAAAATGCCCCCATTTTGTGCCGGAAGCGAGGGTCCAATAAGGTGGAGAGCCAGAAGTCATCCCGCTGACAAATGGAAACAATTCTGGGGTCACTACGCAAGCACGTGAGCATGCTTCCTGTCATTTGCGCAAGTGACTCGGAGGGACTACCCTCTTCATCTCCACTGCATACTGCCACTGTGTCTGGGTCCTCTGTCTCGCATTCCTCACAACCCTCTAGCTCCTCTGGCTGCTCCTGCTCCTCCTCTCCTGTCCGCTGACTAGATAAACCAGCCATTTCGCCAAGCCTAAACTGTGCACTGTGCCACTCCTCCTCCTCCTCCTCCAGTTCAGCTCCAACGGGGTTCATGTGGCCGTAAGATGTAGACGCCATGTCTCCAGTGCCCTGATCAGCCATGGTTTCCAACATGTGCTGTAGTACATGAAGCAGTGGAATCACGTCATTCATCCCGTAATCCCAGCGACTCACAAATAAAGTGGCTTCCTCAGAGGGCCTGAGCAAACGGCAGGTGTCACGTATGAGCTGCCACTGGTTGACATTGAAGTTACACAGGGGAGTCCCCCTATCCGCTTGGATCATCAAGAAATCCGTGATGGCTTTTCTCTGTTCGTATAGTCTGTCCAACGTATGCAGGTTGGAATTCCAACGGGTGGAAACATCGCAAATCAGACTATGTTGGGGGCTACCGTTCTGATGCTGTAGCTCAATAAGGGTGTGTTTGGCGGTGTATGAGTGGCTGAAGTGCATGCAAAGTTTCCTTGAAGTTGTTAGGATGTCTTGCAGATGGGGGAAAAACTTCAGAAACCGCTTCACAACCAGATTGAAGATGGGAGCCATGCAGGGCGCATGGGTAAGCCTTCCTTGTCGCAGCACAGACAAAATGTTCTTCCCATTGTCGGTAACCATGGTTCCCATTTTCAGTTTTCTTGGAGTAAGCCATGTTTGGATTTCTTGATGAATAAATGTAAGCAGTTCCTCCCCTGTGTGACTCTGTTCACCAAGAAAAACCGTGTGAAGCACAGCGTGACACCTCCGTGCCCTGCACACATGGTAGGCTGGAGGGGCACTGAGACTTGAGCCTATAGTGGAGGGTGAGGAGATGGCGGAGGATGAGGAGGCCGAGTCGCACGGTGTCACAGGCACAACGGCCAGGGAGCACGGAGGCTGAAACGGCATGACCTGTCCAAGTTGCTGCTGCTGCAAAGGGACCACATTCACCCAGTGGGCCGTAAACAACATGTACTGTCCCTGACCGTAGTTACAGCTCCAGACGTCGGCGCTGCCATGCACTTTGCTACACACGGACAGGCTCAATGACTGGCCCACCTTCTGTTCAACAAAAGTGTGCAGCTCTGGTACTGCCTTCTTGGCAAAGAAATGACAGCTTGGGACTCTCCACCTCGGCTCGGCACAAGCCATCAGTTCTCTGAAAGGTGCAGAGTCAACCACCTGAAAAGGGAGCGACTGCAGCACCAGCAACTTGGACAGGAGCACATTCAGCTTCTGTGCCGTAGGATGAGTGGGCGCATACTGCTGTCTCTTGGACATGGCTTCACTGATGGATTGCTGGCGGGATGCATGACTTGGAGGAGGAGGAGCAGGAGCATTAGGAGCGACAGAGGATGGGTATGACGCACAGCTGCCTTCGGCTGAGATGCTGGAGCCTTGGCTGGCAGAAATTAGGAGCGGCGTGCCACTTGGTGAGGAAGCAGGCTGGACCACCTCTTCGGAGCCTCGGTTCTCCCAGGCCACTTTATGGTGACGCATCATATGTTGACGCAGGGCCGTGGTGCCAACATTTGGGCCCTGGCCACGCTTCACCTTCTGCCTACATATCTTGCATGTGGCCATGTTACCCTCCTGCGGATGCTTCAGGTAAAACTGCCACACTGCCGAGTAGCTACTTTTCCCACCAACAGCCCGCACTGATTCACTGCTACTGTCGCCAACTCCAGGAACCCCTGCTCCACTACCTCCCGATAAGGTAGCCTGCCGCGCAGCAGGTGTTCTACCCCGGCCCCGTTTGGCTCCAGGCTTTACAATTCTGCCCCCATGCTGATTGACAACCATGCTGCTAACACCTTGCTGCCTTAGCTGCTGACTCTGGGGCAACCTGCACCCCTCTTCTCCTGATGATGAGGATGAAGCCCCTTCTGCACCCGGCTCCCAAGTGTGATCGGCTTCATCATCATCATCATCACCGAGTTGTGGCTGCACGTCACTGATGTTCTCGGTTTCCTCAACAGTGTCTGGCGCAGGAGCTGGAACGCTCGCAACAACACCCACGCCACTCTCCACATCACTATTTGTCTGCCTAGCGAAGGAAGCCACCTCCATTTCTTGGCTGGGCAGTAGCTGCTGACTGTCCTCTATCTGATCGTCCTCCTCACTAAAGAATGGAGCTAAACCCAAAGCATAGGATACGTCGCTGGGGGAGGGAACGGCGTAGGACAGAGGCAATGGGAGGACAGGGACTGCTCTCGGGCCATGCCAACTCAGGGTTTTGTCAGAGGAACCTACCGACCCTAGACTGGGGGTGTCAGATGTAACTTGTGATGATGTGGTTGACCGTGTTAACCAATCTACCACGGCAGATGCGTTACTGGTGGAGACACGACCGCTAGCAGATACTGGCAGATCAGGTCTCTCACCGCGACTCCTGCTGCCACTCACCCCTAGTCTGCTGCGACCTCTGCCTGCTAAATCTTGGCCTCTGCCACTCTTCTTTGAACATCCTGCCACTTGTCTGCCTGACATTTTTATGTATTTGAAATGTGCTGGTTTGGGATACCCTGTGGCCTGGTGTTTTTACAGGACGCAAAAAAAACAATTCAAATTTCAATATATTAATAAAACAGAGCCTGTAGAAGCTGATTTAGTATAACAGATAGAGTGAAATGTGCCGGTTTGGGATACCCTGTTGCCTGGTGTTTTTAAAGGACGCACAAAACCAATTCAAAATGCAATATATTAATAAAACAGAGCCTTTGGAAGCTGATTTAGTATAACAGATAGGGTGAAATGTGCTGCTTTGGGATGCCCATGTGGCCTGGTGTTTTTACAGGACGCAAAAAACGAATTCAAAATGCAATATATTAATAAAACAGAGCCTGTAGAAGCTGCTTTAGTGTAACAGATAGGGTAAAATGTGCTGATTTGGGATACCCTGCGGCCTGGTGTTTTTACAGGACGCAAAAAAAAATTCAAAATGCAATATATTATTAAAACAGAGCCTGTAGAAGCTGCTTTAGTATAACTGATAGGGTGAAATGGGCCGGCTTGGGATACCCTGCGGCCTGGTGTTTTTACAGGAAGCACATAACCAATTCTAAATGCAATATATTAATAAAACAGAGCCTGTAGAAGCTGATTTAGTATAACAGATAGGGTGAAATGTGCCAGTTTGGGATACCCTGCATCCCGATGTTTTTACAGGACGCAAAAAAGAATTCAAAATGCAATATATTAATAAAACAGAGCCTGTAGAAGCTGCTTTAGTATAACAGATAGGGTGAAATGTGCCGTATGGGATACCCTGCGGCCTGGTGTTTTTACAGGACGCAAAAAGCCAATTCAAAATGCAATATATTAATAAAACAGAGCCTGTAGAAGCTGCTTTAGTATAACAGATAGGGTGAAATGTGCCGGTTTGGGGTACCCTGCGGCCTGGTGTTTTTACAGGACGCCCAAAACCAATTCAAAATGCAATATATAAATAAAACAGAGCCTGTAGAAGCTGCTTTAGTATAACAGATAGGGTGAAATGTGCCGGTTTGGGATACCCTGCGGCCTGGTGTTTTTACAGGACGCAAAAATTAAGTTCAAAATGCAATATATTAATAAAACAGAGGCTGTAGAAGCTGCTTTAGTGTAACAGATAGGGTGAAATGTGCAGGTTTGGGATACCCTGCGGCCTGGTGTTTTTACAGGACGCAAAAAAACAATTAAAAATGCAATATATTAATAAAACAGAGCCTGTAGAAGCTGCTTTAGTGTAAAAGATAGGGTAAAATGTGCCGGTTTGGGGTACCCTGCGGCCTGGTGTTTTTAAAGGACGCAAAAAAACAATTCAAAATTCAATATATTAATAAAACAGAGCCTGTAGAAGCTGGTTTAGTATAACAGATAGGGTCAAAGGTGCTGAAATAGTATGCCCATGTGGGCTGGGGTTTTTACAGCATACAAAAAAAATTAAAACTAATCGAGTTATAAGAAATGCTTGTGTGTAACAGATAGGGTTAAATATGCCACTGCCAAGATGGGATGCACAGTGGCCAGGAATACTTACAGCACAAAAAAAAGCAATTTAAAACTGATCAGGCAAATGAAGTGAAAATAAAATAAAAGTTTCCCTGTCACTTTCTCTGCTGTCCCTGCCTGGATCGTTCCCGATTTTTCCCTATCTTTCCCTGGCTCTCCCTGGCACTGTGTGGGTCTCTGTGGGTCTCCCTGACTCTCCCTGCCTGTCTGTAAGTCTCTCCCTGTCTGCAGCAACCTCTGTTCTGTCTGCAATGCAAGGCTGAAATGCGCACAAGCAAGATGGCCGCCGTTTATATAGCACTATGACATCACCAGGCTTCCTGGGTGCTGATAGGCTGCATGTGACCTTCCCATGATAACTTTCCCCAGGGGACATGTCCGAACATGTCCATCCACCATTTTACAATGGCTGTAATTGAAATAAATGGAGTTTAAAGGAAAACTTTGATCTATCGAATCGCGGGGAAATTCGGATTCGTTCAGAATCGAATTTTTCCTGAAATTCGGAAAGAATTCGGGTTCGTCCAAATCGATTCGCTCATCTCTAAAGCTTACATCTGAGTGAGCTTTTTTTAGTGGAACACAATAAAAAGTTCTGTAAAAAAGGTTTGTTCTAATTTTTCCCAAGCAACAAAAGTGGACCGCACCAGTTATAATAGTAAGAAGTGTGCTCACCTCTGGGTATGTTGCTTGTGCAAATGCACATTAAATGAAAACCAAACGGGTTCTCACACACCCCCAAGAAAATACTCGGACTGGAAGAAAAGTGACACCACTATAATGTAAACCAGTATCAAAATATTTATTTAAAGCCAAGCCAAATACATGAAGACGCTACATGAAGACAATATAAAAAACATGTACACAACAGACACACAAGGGGGCGCCAGCACTATGTCCTCAAAGCTAAGTCTACTTATCATAACCTATTCTGTCCAGGCAGTCAATGTGATACTAATCAAATAATAAATAATATTAAATAATGATAAATGCACACAACTCCTATTGTGCAGTATTTATACTCTCCCATAAAGTGCCAGTGCAAAATATACCAGTGCTAATCAATTAAAGGACAAGCCGGGCAGGTTAGATACACATATAAATTGGATCATAAATGGAAATAATAAGAGGGACAAACCCCCACGAAATTACCGCCAACGCGTGTCGTGGCACTCTGACATCACTTCATCAGGGCGAGAAGATTTTTCCCAAAAATACAATTCTGTGATTTCTCACCTGTAGAATTGATATTATTGGTGTACATCCTGTCCCGTTCCGGAAGATATCCTTACTCATGGGTTATTCATCTTCAGATGTCAATTGACTGCAGAGCAGAAAAAGTGGCTCCTCCCGGCCTATATATATACCGAGGCTCCCACAAGACCCCAGGATTTAAAAAGCAGTTAACAAAAGCCGGGAGAAATAATCAACAATCACCATAAAGAGGTAATAAGAACAACAAGGGTGGGGCGGAACGGGACGGGATGTACACCAATAATATCAATTCTACAGGTGAGTAATCACAGAATTGTATTATTCTTTGTGTACATCCCATCCCGTTCCAGAAGATATCCTTACTCATGGGTTATTCATCTTCAGATGTCATGTGACTGCAGAGCAGAAAAAGAGGCCCCTCCCAGCCTATATATATACCGAGGCTCCTCCCACAAGACCCCAGAATTTAAAAAGCAGTTAAAAAGCAGGGAGAAATAATCAACAATCACCATAAAGAGGTAACAAGAACAACAAGGGTGGGGCGGAAGGGGATGGGATGTACACCAATAATATCAATCCTACAGGTGAGAAATCACAGAATTGTATTATTCTTTGTGTACATCCCGTCCCATTCCGGAAGATATCCTTACTCATGGGACATCTAATAGCAGTGTCCGTAAGGTAGGGTGGGATCCCCAAAGGCGGCAACAAACAGTGTAAACCACTGCTGCCTGAAGAACTTTGTGGCCAAAAGCAGCATCAGCTGAGGCCCTTACATCAACCTTGTAAAACTTAGCAAAAGTATGAACAGAAGACCAAGTTGCGGTCTTGCAAACTTGTTCAACAGAGGCTTGGTGCTGAAAAGCCCAAGAGGCACCAATAGCACGAGTAGAATGTGCAGTAAGGCCGAAAGGAGATTTCTTTCCCTTAGCAGAATAAGCCTGAATAACAGCCTGACGGATCCACTTGCTGATAGTGGATTTAGCAGGAGCCTGGCCCTTCTTCGGATCAGACGGAACCACAAAGAGAGCATCAGTCTTGCTGAAAGGTTCAGTAGCCACCAAATAAATCTTCACAGCCCTAACAACATCAAGAGAATGTAAAACCCTTTCCTTGGGGTTACTAGGATTAGGGCACAAAGAAGGCAACACAATGTCCTGAGATGAAAAGCAGACACAACCTTAGGCAGAAAGTCAGTTTTAAAGCGAAACACCACTTTGTTCTGGAGTCTTTCAAAATAAGGAGGCTTGATGGAAAGCGCCGCCAATTCAGAAACACTCCTGACTGAGGTAATAGCCACCAAAAAGGCTACCTTGACTGTGAGAGTAGATAAAGCCGCCTTCTGCAAAGGTTCAAAGGGAGACCCCTGCATGGCAGACGAAACCAAGTTCAAATCCCAAACAGGTAACATGGGCTTGCGTGGAGGATGCACATGATTAACACCTTGAAAGAAGGTCTTAACCAGATGATGCTGAGCAAAAGACCTTTGGAAAAACACAGCAAGAGCAGAGACGTGGCCCTTCAGCGTACTAAGCTGAAAACCCATATCCAAACCATTTTGTAAGAACTCCAAAATCCTGGGAATTGAGAACACCCGACATGGAAGTGATCTGGACTCACACCAGTCAATGTAAGCACGCCAAACCCGGTAGTAAATGGTGGAAGAAGACTTTTTCCTAGCTCTGATCATGGTATTAACTACAGAGGCTGGCAACCCCTTATCCATCAAGATGAAGGTTTCCGAAGCCAGGCCGTCAAAGCACCGTTTGTAAATTGGGGTGGCGGAGCCGCCCTTGAGTGAGCAGGTCTGGCACCAGGGGCAATACGTACTGATCTACCGCCAACTGTACTATTTCTGCGAATCAAATTCTTCTTGGCCAACACGGGGCCACCAGAATGGCTGGCACTCCCTCCTGGGCTATTTTGCACAATACCTTGCCCAGCAGAGGAAACGGAGGAAAAACATAAAGGAGCTGAAAGCTCTTCCAAGACATTGTCAGAGCATCCACTGACAGGGCTAGGGTATCGTGTGACAGGGATACAAAATTTGGGAGCTTGTGATTGTGACGTGAAGCAAAGAGATCCACATCCGGCTGACCCCAGCGGAGACACAGAGAATTAAACACCCTGTTGCTGAGGGACCATTCTCCCATGTGGGAGACCCCCCTGCTCAGAGAGTCTGCTTCCAGATTCTCCACTCCCAGAATGTACACCGCCGAGATTGTCCTCTGCCCAGGACAGAATCAGGGATACTTCCTTGAGAGCCCTTTTGCTCCTGGTTCCTCCCTGATGATTTATGTAAGCCACCTCTGTCTTGTTGTCTGAGCAAATCTGAACTGCCAGACCCCGAAGGTGCAAAGTCAGCTGGTAAAGCACTAATCTTACTGCCCTCAGTTCCAGAATGTTGATTGGGGCATGGGCCTCTTGAGGACCCCACTGCCCCTGGAATTTCAGGGACCTCCAAACCCCCCCCCCAACCTGTCAGGCTGGCATCCGTGGTGACCACCTCCCAGCAGGGAGTCAGAAAAGATCTGCCCAGAAGCAGATTCCTTGGGTCCCGCTACCATGACAGCGACCGTCTGACCAGAGGGGGCAGAACAAAAACCTGGTCCAAAGATCCTGGGTCCCGATCCCACACAGACAAGAGATGAACCTGGAGAGGCCTCATGTGAAACTGAGCGTATGGGACAGCCTCGAAGCTGGACACCATCAGACCCACCAGCTGCATAGCCTGTCTGATGGAAGGATGAGGACAAGACATAAGAAGCTGTGTTTGCGCCTGAAGACCCTCTATCTTCAGCTGAGGGAGAAATACCTTGACTTGAGAGGTATTCAGAGTCATTCCCAGAAAAGTCTTTATCCTGGAAGGAGACAGGGAAGATTTGGGAAGATTGATCACCCATCCAAACTTTTCCAGAGTGGAGATGACCATCCTAACATCCAACTCTGCTTGTTGTAAAGTCTGGGAAGCTACAAGAATGTCATCCAGATAAGGAAGAATGTGAATGCCCTGAGACCTCAGCAGAGCCATTACTCCCGCCAACACCTTGGTGAACACCCTGGGTGCCGAATGGCAGAGCCACAAACTGGTAATGCTAATCTTCCACTGCAAACCTGAGAAATTTTTGATGGCCTGCAAAAATTGGCACGTGAAGGTAAGCATCCTTGATGTCCATAGAGGCCAAGAAGTCCCCTGGGCGAAGAGAATTTATGGCAGATTGTTCTCCATGCAAAAGTGCCTGAACCTGACAAATTTGTTGAGGAGCTTTAAATCCAGGATTGGCCTGACTGATCTGTCCTTTTTTGGACCCATGCCCCTTTCCCACAGTGGGACAGGGCAAATGACCCCCAAATCCAGTAGATTTTGGACAGCCAAGTACAGACGCTGAGCTGACAGGGGGTCCTGAGCCATCCGTGATTTTGTGATAAAGTCTTTCTCTTGTAACTCTATCTTGTAACCAGAGGAGACTACCTCTTGAATCCACTGGTCTGAGACAAGACGTCTCCAGATGTGAGCAAAAAACCGAAGCCGTCCCCCCACCCGGATGGGTGAGGGCGCCCCTTCATGCCTGCAGTGGTTTGGGAGAGGATTTAGAACCCCAGGACAGACCGGGCCTGCCACATCCTCTGCCTCTGACTCACCACGGCCTCCCGCGGGGGGAGCTCCCCTTCCTCTTCTGGGGGAATAAAAGGGGGAGAGAGCAACTCTGGCCCCCCGAATGGGCCTGAGTGGCTTCTTGCATTGAGGCAGCTTACCTTCCTTGGCAAACAGATCCAGACGTTCTCCAAAAAGTCGCAGTCCTTTAAAAGGGGCCCCGGTAAGAGTCTTCTTAGCAGCAATATCAGCCATCCATTGGCGCAGCCAAACAGAACGGCATAAGGCAACCAGCATGGCAGAGGTTCTGGCACACATTCTAATGGCATCTTCTAGGGCAGCAAGAACATAAGAAGTAAATTTGTCACAATACATAAGCCAGTTAAATACATCTCTGCCTAATGCCACAGAACCACTCTCCAAGGCACTTCTGATCAGTCTTCTAATTGCCACAGTAGAAATAGCAGATGCACACACAGGGCGCAGAGTGGTCCCCGCACAGGCAAAACCATGTGTGGCCAGCTGATCAATGCGCCAGTCTTCCACATCTTTTAAGGTGGTAGTATCAGGTGAGTGCACACACAGATGTGTGGGATAATCCCAGAATTGGTGCCTCTACCTCAGGTGGGGAACACCATAATTTAGAGGTATCCAGGGGAAAGGGATACCTCTTGTCCCAGCTCTTAGGTACACCTCGAAGTCTGCTGGGCTTTTCCCATTCATGCAAAACAAGATTGTTAAAATGAGCCTGAGCAGGGAATTCCTATCACGGTTTAGCAGCACAAAATAATTCTCCCTGCTGCTGTTGGGGGGGGGGGGGCAACAGGGGGAGATATTTCAAGCACTTCAAATAAATGGGAAAGAAGCCTGTCAGTATCAGCTGCATCCCAAGGCTTGGACCCAGTCCTAGGCTCATCAAAAGACCTATTGTGATCCTCAGATTCAGACTTCCCCTCCAGGGAAAACCAACAATGTCTTCCAGCGCTTCAGAAGTCATAGGGCAAACATAGGAATTATCCATCAAATGCCGTGTCTTGCCAATAGCTTTGCGCGGCTCATAACTACCCATACGCCTCTCCAGATCAGCCAATCAAGTAGCGAATTCAGACTAGGCATCCCCAGAAGCATGAGCCACAACCGGAGCCGAATGCAAGAGAGAGGGAGCAGGCAAGGTCCCAGGGGAAGCTGCCCTAAGCAGGGACATCCCAGACAACCACGCAACAGTCTGCTGGGCGCAGGAGAGACAGACTTTGAAGTTGCCAGGTACAGGGGAAATCCCACAATCAGTACAGAACTGGCCTTGTCCCGAAGGAACCCCGGACTCGTTGTCTTGAGAAGCCTCGATATGGTGATTATTATGGCTCGCAAGGCCAAATGGGAGTAATGCCAAAGCAAACCCGAGATGCCCGCTATGCACCGCAAGGGAAGTGGGAGGATTTAGAATATAAGACAAATTCCCTTAATGAAAACTAAAGGCCGGGAGAAACCACTAGTTCTATAGGCCTAAAAGACAAGATAAAATCCCGTAAGCACAAGAATGTAACATTAAAAGATAAAAAACAGCCCGCCAGGGCACTTACAGACCGCACACGGGAGCGTCATTCACGCAGCACCGCCGAGACAAAATGGCGCCGAGACATACACCTCGAGGGGCAGGCCACGGGGGAACGACGCAAAATGCGTCACTCGCCCAGCCCACCTCCCTCCGAAGAGCATGAAGGAACGCGCTCACATGACTTGAACAGCCAATGGCTGCGCCATTAGAATTCTGAGGTAAATGTACAGAAGCACAAAAATATGTGCTCCAAATAAAAACAGAACATAAAACCCAAAGGTGCCACACAATATTGCATGTAATAAATAAACCCCCCCCCCTCTTCCCCAAGGAGATTAAGAGGAAAGAGGGGAGACAACGGTAATGCAACCACTATAGATAGAAAGGGGGACAGGTACACAAAAGCGGGCAGGGCATCCCATAAGGCTCACCATAGCCTAAACTGTCTACCCTTTGGTGGGGGAGTTGCGGAGCATAGCTCCTTGGCACCTAAAATGGTGCTGTCTACCATCACCCGAACGCTACAGCCAAGGCTGGGAGGCATTATAGTAGTACAGAACGGGTGAGGAATAGCTCAACTGGTCCATAGGGCCAACTACCCCGCTCACCTGCCTGAAAAGAAAGAGCCACTTTCTCGTCCTGGCAGTCCGAGACTGCAGAGAAAAACTGGGGTCCTGTGGGAGGAGCCTCAGTATATATATAGGCCGGGTGGGGCCACTTTTTCTGCTCTGCAGTCACGTGACATGTGAAGATGAATAACCCATGAGTAAGGATATCTTCCGGAACAGGACGGGATGTACACAAAGAATACATGACCTACCATTTTGACTGGGCACTTTTACAGGTGAAGTCCATCATTTTTCCAATGGTGTAATGATATTTATAAGTTTGGAAAAACAGCACCCTATTGGCTATGATAACAAATTTGCCAAATTATTCTGCATAACCCATAGGGTGCTGTTTTTTCCAAACTTAGAAAAATTTAGAAAAAAATATCCTTACCTCACTGGAAAAGTGATGTATCTCAGCTGTAAAAAAAATCCCATTACAGGTGTGAGTGTTTTGGGGGAAAAAATAGAGTTTTAGTGTGTTAAGTCAACAAGCTCCCCCAGATGTACATTTCAGTTCACAACTGAAAGCACACTGAGAGGTAAACTTACTACACCAGATCTTAAGCATGACTCTGACCATTTGTTCTAATTTTTCGCAAAATAAAACGCTCCTGCGATGTGGCATTTTTACAGGTACATAATTTTTTACAATAAGGTAATATTCCATATGGTACTGTTGTTTCCAAACTTTTACAAAATCATGTACCTCACATGACAAAATGCCCCAAAAAGCTCATTCATATATAAGTTTCAGTTCACACCCAAAGTTAAACTTGCTTCACCAAATAATTGGCATGACACCCTTATGTTTAGACCTCAGCGTTCAACTAGAAGTTCCTTCATTTCTTATGTTTCTTATTTACATTTATTCATTGTTGGATAATTACTAGTAATAATGATAATTATAATCATAATAATAATAATAATACTAATAATCTTGCATCAGCTCCAATTTTACTGTCATGGCTCAGATTATTTCAGCTAAGTAAAGATGTTTCCATTCCTGTTTTTCACCCATGTTAAAAAAAAAGCTATAAAACTGACACTTTTACATCTTTCTAGGAACTGGCCCCTTGGCATACAGAACGGCAAGGTTATACATAAAAATGGAATAACCTTGATAGAGCTTTGTAAAAGCTGTACAATAATATTGATTTGATTTCTTGATAAGTTCCTAGATGTATTGTGAAGACTCTGAGAAGTCTATGTCTTTTAGAATTATTTAGAATGTAACAGCATCCGGGAAATAAATAGGAGTTTTTGAAATGCGTGAATGCATATTATTGCTTTTTTGGGAGTTCTGATTTGTTACATAGGGAGCTGGGGCTGGGCCTGTAAAGAACAATGGCCCAGATTAAAACATGAGTGACTTAAATGCAGAAATATACAATATATATATATATATATATATATATATATTATATATTTAGTGAAGCACTTCACATTTCAGTGTGAACTGCAACGTGCAAACTTTTTAAAAAATGTACTCGCAAAAAAAATTACCTGCACAAGCATTAGAGCATGTTTACAGGTTAGGTACATAATTTTTTCCAATGAGATAATGATATTTTTGTTTTAAATATTTGCATTTTGTCTGCATAGCCACAGAGTGCCTGTGGTTTACAAATGCTTTAACATATCCCATAGGATATATTATTTACCTAACCCTGTAACTGCCAGCCTACCTAAAGATTTTGACACCCTCTTTTGGCAAGCCATTTTCACCATTTTGCGCTATAAAGGTAATTTTTGAATTTTTTAACCCTTTAACCGCCAGCCTACCTTGAGATTTTGTCACCCTTTGTTGCCAGACCATTTTGCACTATTTTGCGCTCCCCTTGTTCAACTGTGATTTTTGAGGGGATTTCCAGGGATTTCCCAGGAAAATGATATATTGTTTTTTTCAGCAGAGTCTGGGCTTTAACATGAAATGTCTTGTTTGTCATTTGTTAGGTGTATTCTTAATATTTTTGGGTGAAATATGTGCAAAAAAAAAAAAAAAAAAAATTTTTACATATTGTAGTTTTTTTTGGAATAAAAAATGTAAGTTTGTCAATAAAATCTTATTGCGTGTGAAATCCCAATTTCTCCCGGTTACAGCGGTACCACATATGTATAGGTAGACACCCTTTCCTGCCCAGGAGACTCCCCCAAACTGAAACAGCGCTTTAGGAGATTTTCAGATAAAATACAACTATGCTATGCAATATGCGCACCTTGCGGTTTTTCCAGAAAAACAACCCTTTACATTTAAAATACCCCCAACAAACTATATATTCTCTGGAAGTACACACCTCAGGCTTTCTAGGCGTACCAGGCTTGTGGATGTGGCCATAGTTTTCTGGAAGTAATCCCTCAACGTAATCTTTGGTTGCAAAGAGTTTCCCTAAAAAAAGGATAAAAAAGCAGAATCAAAGCCACATTTCCTAAAAAAACTATATACAAACAAGAAAAATCAAGTTTAATCTCAAAAAGCAACATCTCCCGAACAGAACGATACCCAACATGCATAGGTTCTGTCAAGGGAAGAGTTGCCAAACACCCCAAAGTAAAGCATGCGCATAACGGTAATTTTACTTGAAAATTTCAGCTCTGCAGACAAAGTGCGCACCTTGCGATTTTTCAACCAAAACAACCCTTTACATTTGGAATATCCCCCATAAACCATATATTCCCTGAAAGTACACACATTAAGCTTTCTAAGGGTACCCAGCTTGTTGTAGTGGGCTCATCTTTCTGGAATTAATTCCTCAAAGAATTCTTTGGTTGCGCAGGGTTTCCCTAAAAAATTTATAAAAAAGCTGAATAAAAAACACCTTTTCCTAAAATATAAATATGCAAACCAGAAAAAACAAGCTAAGTCTGAAAGCACAAGGTCCCCCAAACAGAACAATACCCAACATGCATAGGTACTATTAACCCTTTTAATTGCCAGCCTACTTGAGATTTTGTCACCCTCTGTTGACAGGCCATTTTTCCCCATTTTGCGTCATGTTTTGCGACATGTTTTGCGCCATTTTTGCTGGAACTTTCAGAAAAATTATATATTTTTTTTTTGCAGCAGAGTTTAGACTTTAACATGAAATGTCTTGTTTGTAATTTTTTTTTTTTTTTTTTTACAATATTAAGTGAAAAAAAAAATAAATAAATAAATTTTTTTTTTTAGAAAATTGACTCCTTTATTTTAAATAAAAAATGTATTTTATTAAGGAAAATCATATTGCATGTGAAAGCCCCATTTCTACCGATTAGAACGGTACCACATATTTATCGGTAGCCCCCCGTTCCTGCCCAGGAGACCCCCCCTAACTGAAACAAGTATTTTATAACATTCACAAAAAAAAAACACAAAAACCATCCACACTACAAAGGGTTAAATCGAGAAAAAAAATGACATAGGGTCCCCCCTCCCAGGGGAGCGAGACCCCATTTTTTTTTTTATTTTTAAGGGTTAAAAACCCTTAAAAATCAAAAAAAAAATTGACGTGGGGTCCCCCTTACCCGAAGTAACCAGCCCGGGACCAGCTATGGGGGCTTGTAGGCACAGAGTGGGGGGGCCAGCTTTTGTGGCCCCCCCACCCTGCAGCCTACGAGCCCACATAGCCTATGTGGGCCCGGGCTCTTCTGCCCCCCCCTGGCCTTTGGGGAGGCCGCCCCCTGGCCTTTGGGGAGGCCGCCATCGGAAGACGGCAAGGGAGGAGGGCTGTTATGCCCCCTCCAGAAGACAGAAGAGCGGGGGGGGGATCGGAGCCCCCCCCGTGAAGAGGAGAGCCTGCGGGAGCCGGCGGGGACAAAGGTAGGTGACTGTTTGTTTTTTTTTTTTTATAGGAAACCGGGCGGCTGCTGAAACGGGGGGGGGCACCCTGTTCCGGGCCCTCCCCTGCAGCCGGAGGAGCCCCGATGGGCGATCGGAGCCCCTCTGGCTGAAGAGGAGACCCGACCGGATCGAACGAGGGGTCAGGTAAGTGTCTTTTATTTTTACTTTTTTTTTTATTTCTGGGGAAAGTCAGGCACGTAAATTTTACGTGGCTGGCGTTTAACTGTTGGAGAGGCAGCCACGTAAAATTTACGTGGCTGGCGTTTAAAGGGTTAAGGAATTCTTAGAAATTGTATATTGTTTTTTTCAGCAGAATTTGGGCTTTAACCTGTCAGTGCCTTCTCAATATTTTTGGGTGAAATATGTTACAATAAATATATAATAATAAGAACTGTATGTTTTTCAAGTAAATCATATTGCATTCAAAAAAGCCCTATTAAATTGGTACCCCATATGTATGAGTAAACATCCATTCCTGCCCAGGAGACACTGCAAACTGGATAAAAGCACTTTGTGAGATTTTCAAACAAATGGAAACTACTTTTTAAGGCTTAAACCCTTAAAAATATTTTTAAAAAATGGCGTGGGGTCCCCCCTCTCCAAGTGTAAAACTCTTGATGGTGTGTATAGAAGTTTTATCTTGTGTATTTGTATTTTATTTCATAAAACACTTTTTTCAGTTTGTGGCATCTCCTAGTCAGGAACGGGTGTCTGTTGACATATATGTAAAGGCGGCTTCTATAGATTAATCTGACCTTTGCTCTCATTCTAACTTTTGCTCTCACTCTGACTCTTGCTCTCACTCCAGCTGCTGGTAGGAGACTTTTATACCAGCTTAATGAGATGATGTCATCTCTCTTGTGGTATAAAAGGCTCCTCCCTGAAAAACTGCCCCTATTGCCCTGACAGATACTTGAGAGTGACTCCCGTTGAGTCCTCTACCTGGGATTACCTTATTTGTCTGTAGACCAGAGTTACCTTCACACTGCAGACCTCCGGAGCCCACACCAAGCGCAAGAAAGACACGTAACAGCTATTCTCGGTGTGAACTGTTTATTACGTCGTGATTTTCAGTATATAAAGCATGATAAGGCATAGGCGGGGAAACAATACGATGCTGCTCCAAATAAGTTTCTTTAGTGAACATTTGATTTTTAATTAGAGTAGCTGTATCAATACCTTGCTGTCCGGGGTGTGTGCTGGGCATGGCTATACATCAGCCCATTGTGTGTCATGGGACTTTCTAGACACCAACTTACCCAGAGACATTTCTCAGAAAACAGGTTGTTATGTTCCGTGGTCAGCACATTCCAATCCCAGAGATAACGGTTACTCCATTATCCTCACTCTTGAATCTTAAAGTGGACCAACACCGAGGATTTTGACTATCCTGGGTTTTGGTCCACTTCGGTGGGGCACCCCGATCGGGGGTGCCCCGCTGTGTGAAACCCCCCAGAAAGCCCCGAAAACTCACCTCTCCCCGCTCCCACGTGACAGCTGCAGCCAATCCCCGCCGGCGGACAAGCGTGAGGCAGCGCCGGACAAGCAGAGCACGTCCGCCGTCGCCTCCCGCACGTCCCTCTTACATTCACAAACGGCCGGCGCGGGAGCGCGCCCTGCTAGAGGCGGAGGCGGACGCGCATACACCGCTGGAACGTGGAAAAGGTAGGATTGTGGGCTTCCTGGGGGGTTTCACCCCCGCGGGGCATCCGAAATCGGGATGTCCCGCTGGGAGGGATCTGATCGGCCGATCCCCCCTGGGTGTTGGTCCACTTTAAAGCAATCCTCTTAAGCGTAAGCCAAGCAGTAGCCATTTTGTTACTTTGTACCTACACACTCTTTCAGCCCCTTCTTCGAGTCAATAAATTCTAAGTTGCTGACTCATCGCCTTTTCATATTCCTCTTGGTTATGAGCTAAATAAGCAGCAAGTACATTGGGCCTTGCTAGCACGCATAGCAATCACACACATTATAACCTTGAAAGCCACTACTGCAATTATGATGAGCATAATTATAATAATAAACTGAGTTAAAAATCCCTTCCAGCTGGAGAAAAAATCTTTAAACCAATTTCCCCAGTCCTTCTCTGAGCCAGCATTCGTTTTCATCTCTACTGATAAAGTTTCCAGGCATTCTATTGCCTTGGTCACCTTTCCATTTGGCCCGGTGTTATCTGGAATGTAGGTGCAGCATTTCTCACCAATCATTCTACAAACCCCTCCCCTCTCTGCTAACATCATATCGAGTGCCATTCTATTCTGGAAAACCATTTGGGTAGTGGGGCCAAGCTGTTCTGCCATTCCCTTGAACGCCTTTACGGTATCATTAACAAATCTTTGTTGGTTGTAATATAGGTAATTAACCCAATTGGCATTTTTGTTAATAGTGACAATGGGGACAAAGAATGACTCAAAACCAGTCTTTACAGGGTCCCGTGCCTTGAATTCGTCAGGTACACCACGTGGCACTCCTAGAGCGTCCAAATACACTTGGGCATCAAAACTTCCCTTTGGTTTATCAGTCTCCCGTTTATTCCTTTTAGAGGTGCCCTTTACTTGTCCCTCAAACACGTGTCGTTCCCAGTCCAGTGCGGGTGATATTACAAAAGACATAATTAATTTAACCGGTGCGCACTGTCCTTGCCAACTGAATGACAACCTAGGGTATAACACCCTCCCGCCACACAGCCACCAGATGTCCCCCAGCGCCAAATTGTGTGGGCCTAGCTTATCCTGGGCTAGGCCTGTTATCTCACACCATCCCTCGGGCATTTTACCTACATTCACAGTTCCTTTCTTTCTCTCAAAACAGGTGTAATTTCCCTTGTATGTGTGTATACCCAGGCCTATGGCAGCTGGGTGGTCTAGCCGAGGGGAAATGTCGGGACCAGGCTTGACACTCATTGTTGATTAAAGTTTCATTCTTATAGATCTTCAACAAACATTCCCTTCCCCCTTCCCTTTGGGAAGTGGTAGGGGGACAGTATCCAGATGCAGGCTAGTTCCCGCACAGACATAACAGTCAGACCTATTATGTTGATTGGCTGTATAGTGGGCCCATTGCACCCAGATGTTTCGTGAAGGGTTAAACTCGGTCTCTGTGGCTAAAGTGTCAGCAGAGGCAATATCAGTTTCCACTAGTACTTTCCTTTCCCTTTCCTCCATGGACGGAACAGGGGTTGGATCAACCCGCTTACCCTTTATATCTCTAAGCCATATCTTTCCTTTACACACGGTGGTACTGCCACAGCCCCCTGCGGGGTGGGAACCTATCCAGTATAGTCCGGCATCCCCCGCTGAGGGGTTCTCTAGATTCAATATGACAGTATTACATCTTAGCGCTGCTGTATCCTGTCGATAGGGGCAGCTTTCCCCTCCCTTTATAAGCAATGTCATACGTGAAAGAAGGGATTTCCCCCTGCTATCTTTTCTGTCCAGAGCACTTCGGGGCCTATAGCCCCAATTCCCCGGTAGTCCTCCCTTATCAGTGTTCCATCCTACTGCCCCCCAGTATTCACACTCTCTACCCCATGTGTCATCTGTCACGCACATGTATTATTGTGAGTGATAATCCCCTAAGAGTCGAGAGTGTGACTGGCTTGTACAATTGACCAGATCGCATAGATCAAAAATATACGTCACTACATGGGATGAGGTATTGAAATAAAGTATAATTTCATTTGATTTCATTTAATTTCAAAGTATATTTTTCATTTCATAAAGTATAATTTCACTTTCCATGGAACCTGGGTCTCGACCCCAGTCCTAGGGCTCCTCTTATTCCTTCCAGGAACTGGGGTTCCGTTCCCTGGTAGGTGTCTGGGGGTGTCAACGGTCACGGGCAGGGGACTCAGCCCTATTGGCTCACAGATTCCTTTAACTTTTCCTAGTGCGGGAGGGTCATACAAGCAATTACATACAATCCAAATAACAGACATTATAAGCCAACCAATAATCAAGCAGGTAAGCAAATGATTGGAGCCACATAAGAATCTCAGGAGCCAATGTGCTTGGCCCTTCTTCAGACCCTCCTTTAGCTGGGGGTCTGTTACCAGCTTCTTCTTGTCCCCTTGGTGGGATGTCTGACTGTGGCCCTCTAGGTAGGGCATCTGTTCCTCTAACAGCTTCTTTTTCTCCATCTCCTGGGATGTTGAGGGTATGTAACTTTTTAACCCTTGACACGTGTAACCAGTTAGGATATCCTTCTACTAGAATCGCTGTGTGAGTGACAGTCGTCACCTTAGTCGGTTCTTCAAAAGGGAACTCGGTCTTCGGATGGTCTCCGTGCTTTTTCACTAGCACTCGATCTCCCACTTTGAACTCATGGTATGGTTTCTGGAATAGAGAAGGAAATTTCTGACAATTTCTTGCCTCATTATGGGACATAACCTGTACTAGAGCCCTAGTATGTTCCTCCTGCCTATCCCCTAAGGTGGCCCCTTTAGTTTCAGATCCCTCGATAGTTTTGTGCCAGGGCAATGGGAAGGGTCTTCCCATAATTAATTCATAAGGAGATAAACCGGTAATCCTGCTAGGGGTCATTCTCATTCCAGCTAACACTGCCGGTAACTTGTTCTGCCTACCCCTGTATGTCCCTTCTGTTGCTTTCCTAAGTTTGTCCTTTATTGTCCTGTTCGCCCTTTCTACCACCCCTGAGCTCTGAGGGTGATAAGGTATGTGGAATGGCCAATGTATGTTTAAATTCTCAGCTAGTTCCTTACAAAGCGCTGCGGTGAAAGCCGGGCCGTTGTCTGACCGGATCTGGGTGGGGCATCCAAATCGCGGTATGATCTCTTTAATCAAAATTTTAAAGACAGTTTTAGCATTTTCCTTCTTTACTGGAAAACACTGGCCATTTGGAAAACATGTCAACCATTACGAACATTATGTCAGGTTTGCGGCCAGGAGCGGTAGTAATGTGCGTGTGGTCTATGTTCCAGTCCACACAAGATTCTGTGGGGTACACTAGATGATCATGTTGTGCTTTGTGTGGGATATTGGGATTGTTGCGCTGACAGGTTAAACAATTCAGTACAAAATGTCTCACTACTCTTCCTCCATGTGTGAGGAAAAAATGTCGCCCGAATTCATCTTATGTCGCTTGAGCGCCTCTGTGTCCTACTCCGTGTGCCTGCGCTATGAAGGGGGCCGCACTCCTAGCGGGTATGCAAGGCTTCCCTTCTTTGCTCTACAGTCCACTGTCTGGGGACTGGGTAGCACCGGCTGAAATCCAGTCGGATATTTCTGCTGGCGTGGCATACTCCTGTAAGCAGTAGTCTAAAACTGGGTACAAAAAAGTGAACATGGCTGTATCCGTGACCGGCGGCGGCGGCTGGGTGCTAGGACCCAGCTGAAACTTTGCCGCAGCTTTGGCTGTTCTGTCTGCTAAATCATTTCCTGCGGCTATGTCCGTGGCCGCGCCCGTATGCGCACGGCAATGAATTGTGGCGAGCTGAGCTGGCAGTAAGATGGCGCTTAACAGATTCCTGACTAAAGTGGCATGGGAAATGGGCTTGCCTCGTCTTTGCCAGATCATCCCGTGGTCCCAACAGACTCCGTGGGCATACCGACTGTCAGTGTACACCGTCAGAGGCTTATCTTCAAACAACTGACACGCGCGTGTAAGTTCTGCACCTTGAGCGGATTTAAAAGGAATTTTCCTAGCTTCCAGTACTACATCTGGTAATTGGACAACCACGTACCCCATGAGAAAGACATCATCGTGGGGCCGGGAACAGGAGCCGTCAACGAAGACAACTTCAGAATTGGGTATTGGATTTGATTGCAAATCTGGGCGCGGAGATGTTTCACTCTGGATTGCCGCCTCACACTCGTGGAGCGGAGGTATGTGATGCTCTTCCCCTTTTAACCCTAGCATAGCATTTAACATAGGGGCCGGTCCTTCAGTTAGGGGAGCATATTTAATTTCCAGGTGGGGGCTTGAGAGTAGAATTACTTCATAACCGCTGAGGCGCTATAGTCTGGCAAACCTAACCCAGGATTACATGACAGAGCCTCCTTCAATTTCACAAAAGCATTCAACATAGTGGGGGACCATTCTATGGTGTCAGGCTGATGTACATGCGTACATTCTCTCAAAATCCTGTCATAAAATGAACAATCTGCTATCCATTGGCGACAGTAGCCAATCATGCCCAAGAAAGATAACATTTCTTTCCTTGTTCTCGGGTGCACTAAGCCCGAGATTGCTGCCACTTTTAGGGCTAATCTTTCTCTGCCCTTCCGACAAAACAAAACCTAGGTAATCAACCTGATCCTGACACCATTGCATCTTATTCAGTGAAACCTTCAAACCATGAGTACATAAACATTTCAGTAGGAGGACGCCGTCTTCCTGGGTGGCTACCATGTTAGGGCTTGCTAGGAGCACGTCATCGGCTTACGCCGGCACAACCGAGCCACGCATAGGTGTAAACGCCTTGAGCACTTCTCTGAGGACAATGGCAAAAACTACCGGACTATTTACGAACCCCTGAGGTAACCGGCTAAATGTCAGCTGAGTGGGGCCACCCTTAAGTCCGGGGTAGACAAATGCAAAAAGAGGTTGTGTCTCAGGGTCTACAGGTATTCCAAAAAAGGCATTTTTTAAATCAAAGACACTATAGAATGTAGCGTCGGCAGGTATGACCGTGAGCAAGGACACCATGTCCGGCACTACAGGTGCTAGGGGGACCACAAGTGAGTTAACCGCTCTGAGGTCCTGGACAAACCTATATGTGCCATCTGGTTTCCTTACCGGATTTATTGGAGAATTATAGGGTGACACTGTAGGCACCAGCACTCCATTGGCTAGGAAACCCTCAATTAAAGGTCTTATAACCTTATACACTCTTTCTTGATTTAGCGGGTATTGTTTGATGTAACACGGGGTAGTATCAGGCTTGAGACATGCCTGATACGGGGTGACGTTTGTAAGACCCACATCGTATTCTCCCTTTGCCCAAACATCCAAGGGGACCTCAGGGTCCTCCCAGGGCAGCATTGGGAAACACGCGGTGGGCCGGGGACCCATATAAGCCCCCTTTTTTCTTGTTGTGGGGGGCGTTAGTGTGAACAGGGCACTTGTAACCTGTACTCCTCCGTCCGGGATCATACACAGTGAGATACCAATTTTAGCCATTAAATCTCTGCCCAAAAGATTTATAGGACACGTCTCCATTACTTTAAACATGTGTTTGATTCTTGGACCACCCCTTGTGTCACTAACTGTGAGGGGAGGTGATTCAAAGGTCCTAGTCAAGATCCCATTGATACCCATTGAAGGAGAGGCTTCCCTTTTCTGTCCCTTATATATGTTTCTTCCTAACACACTGCAGGTAGCACCTGAGTCTACCAAGAAATTAAGAAATTTACCCTCTACCATTAAATCCACACAAGGCTGCTGAAACTCACCTATGGTCTGTGAAGTCCAGTCGGAGATCTGCTGCCTGATCTGCAACCCAATACCTGGGAGAAAGTTTGTCTGATAAGTCTGGACGCATAAGGTGTGCATCCCATCCCCGTCCCCCATCTGGCTCTCAGTCTCCCACACCTCCAGAAACCTCTTCTAAAACTCAGTGACTGACTCTCCCTTGCGTTGTTTGCAACCAAGGGAGGGGGCCATACTAGCGCGGGGTTTGAAGGATTCCTGAAATTGTTGATAGACCTGTCATCACATCATTTCCATATTGTCACCTTTGTATAATTTGATTTTCCCGGGTGGTGCTGACACATCAGTCTCATCCATGTGCTCTATCTGTGTCCAATCTATGAGATGACCTTCCCCGGTGATGCGGTCTACAACTAACTTAATGTCTTCAGGTATGTAGTTCTTTCCTTGTAAAGCCCTTTTTAGATATTTAATAGTGGCCCTGGAGAATTTGGAAGGATGGGGACAATTCTTTACAATGTGGTCAATCTCCTTGAAATCAGGTGGAGTTACCACCATGATTTCGCCTGCGGTGAGGAATGGGTATTCCGCTGTACTATCCTCTATCACTTTGTCTACTTGTTTCTTTTCTCCCCTTGTCCTCTCGGCCAATATCGCATTACTATCCAAGTGATTGGTAAAACTTATAGGGCTCGATTTGGGGCTAGGTTTAGGAGGGCTATGGGACTCCATTTTCGTCTCTTCTCTGTCCCTGTTACTGGCCTCCACCTGTCTCTTATGAGCCTTGTAGAATACCGTACTTGCGGCGGCTTCACTGAGTCCCGCAAGAGAGGGGTACGCTATCGTCGTGACAGTTTCAACTGTTACAGTCTTAGGTTTTCTTTTGTCCTCATGAGGAGGGGGCGGTGCGCTGGCTTTTTTAGACCCGTATCTGGTTCCCTCTTGATCATGCTTCGCTTTTAACTCCTTCTTTTTCATCTTACTCCTAAAGCTCATCAGCCCGTTTCTTCTATACCACCCGGGGGCAACTTCTAATAATTTCTGGCCACATTCCCTCATGTAACCCATGTCCCAACTAGGGTCTCCTGAATAATAGGGCCAGGCTTTCTTATCACCCAGACACATTCCTTTTATCATGTTTAAATGAAACAAATCATTGGCACCATTCCGGGGAAACGGGGCATCACTACCCATCTCCTCGGTCCATCCCGCCAAGTTGTCTACAAATGGCAACGTATAATAAGCCCCGCCAGTTAATCTTTCTACATAGTGGATACAATCCTCACCCACATTGGGCACTTTAGATTCAGACTGACCCATTATCAACATACAAAAATTACTGCAAAAATCTTATTACTTCAATCAATTGTCTGGACCTTGCTCACCTTCAAGGTCATCCAACAATACAACAAATAATCTTAACACTCTATTTTCAGAGAGAAAAAGGTTTTAGTGGTCAGGTAAACTCACAGTAAACAGACAAATCTGTTCCCAAATCACCAATAACCTTAATTTATATAGCGTGCTTCAAATAACCTAGCGGCGGTTCCCTACAAACCCCGCAACGCCTTGCTAAGACAGCGAGAGGCACCTAGGGCAAGTCCTTTAACCTTCCCTCACCCTTTGAAGCCGCACGGGTTGCGGCGGGCGCGGGTGTTTTGGCTGCGGTTCCCCCCTCTGAACATATCGCTGTGGCCGCTTTGAAGCTTGGGCAGTATCTCTTTGATTCACTCTGGCACAATCTTTTATCTTGTGCTATTTGGCATCTTATGACCACCTGTTGTATTGGTTTCTATTTTGGGATTTAATTGTGGGGTTAGATAATTATGGGCATACTTAGGTTTTGGTAGAGGTTGTATTGTTAAATATTAATATAAGAATAGCTCAGCACTCTGCACTTTACATAGTTGATATTTAGGTAATAATAGGTATTATTTATATTTTTTTGTAAATTTGAATTACTATTGGTTTGATATCATATTAATGCATTATATATAATTTTCACACAATCTATTTTATCTTTATATGCTTTACACATCTCTCTTAATATACGGATAGGTGGTCTTTTACTATTAAAAGGGGCCCATTTTGGGTCTTTTTGTGCCGGCACAAATAGCTGAGGGTGTGTATATATGATAATATATATATACAGATCCTTATACTACTATGAAAATAAAAATATATTCACCTAATTTATAACAGCGGGTACACAGCATACAGATTTTTATTACATCAAATTTAACATATTGTGGTGGTTGTGTTTATTGGAGATGATATGAGGGGGGATTTGCCTTGTTTTTAAATGTCTTGTGCTGTATATATGTCTTTATGTTTTTTATGATTAATTATGTATTAATGAAATGTAAATAATTTTTGAAGATATGGCATATGTATATTTTTGGTGCTCACATAGGGAGGAAGGTGTGGGTTTCCACGGCCACTCCAAATAGAGCTTCCCTCAGGGTTAGGCATATAAATTACCTACCCCCTTCAAGGAGACTTGCCCGCATCCTCCACCACTGAAAAACTGCCCCTATTGCCCCGACAGATACTTGAGTGCAAATCCCGTTGAGTCCTCTACCTGGGATTACCTTATTTGTCTGTTGACCAGAGTTACCTTCACACTGCAGACGTCCGGAGCTCACCCCAAGCGCAAGAAAGACACGTAACAGCTATTCTCGGTGTGAACGTCGCGATTTTCAGTATATAAAGCATGATAAGGCATAGGCAGGGAAACAATAAGATGCTGCTCCAAATAAGGTTCTTAAGTGAACATTTGATTTTTAATTGGAGTAGCTGTATCAATACCTTGCTGTCCGGGGTGTGTGCTGGGCGTGGCTATTAGAGAAGAGCGAACTTTTGAAAAATTCGATTCGACTGATTCGTCTAATTTTCCGACAAAAATAGTTTCGACCCAAATTTATTCGCGACGAATCGCTATTAAAACGGCTATTTCTGAGCCTCCTAGAGCCTCAATAGGGTTGTAAACCATTTTGCCTTGCTGTAACACACATAGGATGCGTGCTGGGTTAGTTAAATAATACTGTAAATAAATATCACATGCAGATCAGAGGCATCGCTAATAGAATCGCAGAGCGGCACAATTGCAGAGAATTGAAGTGGCATCACTATGAGGGGCAGGAGCCCAAACATTGCTTTAAAGAGACACTGGAGTTGGCAGCAGCAGGAGCCCAAAAATTGGATGAATCACACCCTGGAGTTGCAAGCAGCAGCAGGAGCCCAAACATTGGCTGAAAGAGACACTGGAGTTGGCAGCAGCAGGAGCCCAAAAATTGACTGACACACCCTGGAGTTTCAAGCAGCAGCAGCAGCAGCAGGAGCCCAAACATAGCTTGAAAGAGACACTGGAGTTGGCTGCAGGAGCCCAAAGATTGGATGAATCACACCCTGCAGTTGCAAGCAGCAGCAGCAGGAGCCCAAATATTACTTTAAAGAGACACTGGATTTGGCAGCAGGAGCCCAAAATTGGATGAATTACACCCTGGAGTTGGCAGCAGCAGCAGCAGGAGCCCAAACATTACTTTAAAGAGACACTGGGGTTGGCTTCAGGAGGCCAAAAATTGGATGAATCACACCCTGGAGTTGGCAGCAGAAGCAGCAGCAGGAGCCCAAACATTACTTTAAAGAGACACTGGAGTTGGCTTCAGGAGCCCAAAAATTGGATGAATCACACCCTGGAGTTGGCAGCAGCAGCAGCAGGAGCCCAAACATTACTTTAAAGAGACACTGGAGTTGGCAGCAGGAGCCCAAAAATTGGATGAATCACACCCTGGAGTTGACAGCAGCAGGAGCCCAAACATTACTTTAAAGAGACACTGGGGTTGGCTTCAGGAGCCCAAAAATTGGATGAATCACACCCTGGAGTTGGCAGCAGCAGCAGCAGGAGCCCAAACATTACTTTAAAGAGACACTGGAGTTGGCTTCAGGAACCCAAAAATTGGATGATTCACACCCTGGAGTTGGCAGCAGCAGCAGCAGGAGCCCAAACATTACTTTAAAGAGACACTGGGGTCGGTTTCAGGAGCCCAAAAATTCGATGAATCACACCCTGGAGTTGGCAGCAGCAGCAGCAGGAGCCCAAACATTACTTTAAAGAGACACTGGAGTTGGCTTCAGGAGCCCAAAAATTGGATGATTCACACCCTGGAGTTGGCAGCAGCAGCAGCAGCAGGAGCCCAAACATTACTTTAAAGAGACACTGGGGTTGGCAGCAGGAGCCCAAAAATGGGATGAATCACACCCTGGAGTTGGCAGCAGCAGCAGCAGCAGGAGCCCAAACATTACTTTAAAGAGACACGGGAGTTGGCTTCAGGAGCCCAAAAATTGGATGATTCACACCCTGGAGTTGGCAGCAGCAGCAGCAGCAGGAGCCCAAACATTACTTTAAAGAGACACTGGGGTTGGCAGCAGGAGCCCAAAAATGGGATGAATCACACCCTGGAGTTGGCAGCAGCAGCAGCAGCAGCAGGAGCCCAAACATTACTTTAAAGAGACACGGGAGTTGGCTTCAGGAGCCCAAAAATTGGATGATTCACACCCTGGAGTTGGCAGCAGCAGCAGGAGCCCAAACATTACTTTAAAGAGACACTGGGGTTGGCAGCAGGTGCCCAAAGATTGGATTAATCACACCCTGGAGTTGGCAGCAGCAGCAGCAGCAGGAGCCCAAACATTACTTTAAAGAGACACTGGAGTTGGCTTCAGGAGCCCAAAAATTGGATGATTCACACCCTGGAGTTGGCAGCAGCAGCAGCAGCAGGAGCCCAAACATTACTTTAAAGAGACACTGGGGTTGGCAGCAGGAGCCCAAAAATTGGATGAATCACACCCTGGAGTTGGCAGCAGCAGCAGCAGCAGGAGCCCAAACATTACTTTAAAGAGACACTGGAGTTGGCTTCAGGAGCCCAAAAATTGGATGATTCACACCCTGGAGTTGGCAGCAGCAGCAGCAGGAGCCAAAACATTGCTCTAAAGAGACACTGGGGTTGGCTTCAGGAGCCCAGAAATTGGATGAATCACACCCTGGAGTTGGCAGCAGCAGGAGCGCAAACATTACTTTAAAGAGACTCTGGGGTTGACTTCAGGAGCCCAAAAATAGGATGGATCACACCCTGGAGTTGGCAGCAGCAGGAGCCCAAACATTACTTTAAAGAGACACTGGAGTTGGCAGCAGGAGCCCAAAATTTGGATGAATCACACCCTGGAGTTGGCAGCAGCAGCAGCAGCAGGAGCCCAGACATTACTTTAAAGAGACACTGGGGTTGGCTTCAGGAGCCCAAAGATTGGATGAATCACACCCAGGAGTTGGCAGCAGCAGGAGGAGCCCAAACATTACTTTAAAAAGACACTGGGGTTGGCAGCACGAGCCCAAAAATTGGATGAATCACACCCTGGAGTTGGCAGCAGCAGCAGCAGAAGCCCAAATATTACTTTAAAGAGACACTGGAGTTGGCTTCAGGAGCCCAAAAATTGGATGATTCACACCCTGGAGTTGGCAGCAGCAGCAGCAGGAGCCCAAACATTACTTTAAAGAGACACTGGGGTTGGCTTCAGGAGCCCAAAAATTGGATGAATCACACCCTGGAGTTGGCAGCAGCAGGAGCCCAAATATTACTTTAAATAGACACTGGGGTTGGCTTCAGGAGCCCAAAAATTGGATGAATCACACCCTGGAGTTGGCAGCAGGAGCCCAAACATTACTTTAAAGAGACACTGGAGTTGGCAGCAGGAGCCCAAAGATTGGATGAATCACGCCCTGGAGTTGGCAGCAGCAGCAGCAGCAGCAGGAGCCCAAACATTACTTTAAAGAGACACTGGGGTTGGCTTCAGGAGCCCAAAAATTGGATGAATCACACCCTGGAGTTTGCAGCAGCAGGAGCCCAAAAATTGGCCTAAAGACATAAATATGTTTTGCACCATTTGGAAAGTGTAAAACGTGGCACCATGCTGAATCTAGTCGCATGCATCAGGCATTGGTGGGTGGAAATCCTGGCTGATCCATCCCTGATTCATTTTGACAAAGGTGAGTCTCTCCACATTTTTAGTTGACAGACGAGTTCTCCTCGCCATAACTATGGCCCCCGCCACACTAAACACCCGCTCAGATGGCACGCTACTTGCCGGGCAGGACAGCTTTTCCAGGGCAAACTCTGCTAGTTGCGGCCACAAATCAAGTTTGGCTGCCCAGAAGTCCAGCGGATCCTCAAGGTGTGTTGGCATGGTCATGTCAAAGTATGACATGACCTGCTGGTTCAGGTCCTGCTCCAGGTCTTCCTGCTGCTCATGAGTAGCCTCACTATGCGGGTGTAGAAAGCTACTCATTAGCGACTGAAGACTGAGGCTGCTGCTGATGGAGCTGCTGCTGCTGCTCCTGCCAACCCCCCAGCAGCCATGACAGTGGAAGGTGAGCGCAGAGGTCCCCTCGAGTCAGACCTGCGAGAGTATGGACCATGGCGCAGATAGGCATCGGCCAACTGCCTACGCAGAATGTCTTTGTAGTAGTTCAGTTTGTCCTCCCTCTCGGTGGGTTTAAAAAATGCCCCCATTTTGTGCCGGAAGCGAGGGTCCAATAAGGTGGACAGCCAGAAGTCATCCCGCCGACAGATGGAAACAATTCTGGGGTCACTGCGTAAGCATGTGAGCATGCTTCCTGCCATTTGCGCAAGTTACCCGGATGGACTATCTGTCTCCATCTCCACTGCATACTGCCACGGTGTGCCCGGGTCCTCTGTCTCGCCTTCCTCAAAAACCTCTAGCTCCTCTGGCTGCTCCTGCTCCTCCTCTCCTGTCCGCTGACTAGATAAACCAGCCATTTTGCCAAGCCTAAACTGTGTTTCACTGGGCAACTCCTCTTCCTCCTCCTCCTCCAGTTCAGCTCCAACGGGGTTCATGTGGCCGTAAGATGTAAACGCCATGTCTCCAGTGCCCTGACCAGCCATGGTTTCCAACATGTGCTGTAGTACATGAAGCAGTGGAATCACGTCGTTCATCCCGTAATCCTGCCGACTGACAAATAAAGTGGCTTCCTCAAAGGGCCTGAGCAAACGGCAGGTGTCACGTATGAGCTGCCACTGGTTGACATTGAAGTTACACAGAGGAGTCCCCCTATCTGCTTGGATCATCAGGAAATCCGTGATGGCTTTTCTCTGTTCATATAATCGGTCCAACATGTGAAGGGTGGAATTCCAATGGGTGGAAACATCGCAAATCAGACTATGTTGGGGGATACCGTTCTGACGCTGTAGCTCAAGAAGGGTGTGTTTGGCGGTGTATGAGGGGCTGAAGTGCATGCAAAGTTTCCTTGTTGTTAGGATGTCTTGCAGATGGGGGGAACACTTCAGAAACCGCTTGACAACCAGATTGAAGACGTGAGCCATGCAGGGGGCATGGGTCAGGCTTCCTTGGCGCAGCGCAGAAAAAATGTTCTTCCCATTGTCGGTTCCCATTTTAAGTTTTCTTGGAGTAAGCCATGTTTGGATTTCCTGATGAATAAATTTAAGCAGTTCCTCCCCTGTGTGACTCCGTTCGCCAAGACAAACCATGTGAAGCGCTGCGTGACACCTCCGTGCCCTGCACACATGGTAGACTGGAGGGGCACTGAGACTTGAGCCTACAGTGGAGGGTGAGGAGATGGCGGAGGATGAGGAGGCCGAGTCGCACAGTGTCACAGGCCCAACGGGCAGGGAACGCGGAGGCCGAAGCGGCGTGACCTGTCCAAGTTGCTGCTGCAAAGGGACCACATTCACCCAGTGGGCCGTAAACGACATGTACTGTCCCTGACCGTAGTTACAGCTCCAGACGTCGGCGCTGCCATGCACTTTGCTACACACCGACAGGCTCAAGGACTGGGCCACCTTCTGTTCAACAAAAGTGTGCAGCGCTGGTATTGCCTTCTTGGCAAAGAAATGACGGCTTGGGACTCTCCACCTCGGCTCGGCACAAGCCATCAGTTCTCTGAAAGGTGCAGAGTCCACCACCTGAAAAGGGAGCGACTGCAGCACCAGCAACTTGGACAGGAGCACATTCAGCTTCTGCGCCGTAGGATGAGTGGGCGCATACTGCTGTCTCTTGGACATGGCTTCGCTGATGGATTGCTGGCGGGATGCATGACTTGGAGGAGGAGGAGCAGGAGTGACAGAGGATGGGTATGACGCACAGCTGCCTTCGGCTGAGGTGCTGGAGCCTTGGCTGGCAGAAATTGGGAGCGGTGTGCCACTCGGTGAGGAAGCGGTCTGGCCCACCTCTCCGGAGAATAGGTTCTCCCAGGCCGCTTTATGGTGACGCTGCATATGTTGACGCAGGGCCGTGGTGCCAACATTTGGACCCTGGCCACGCTTCACCTTCTGCCTACATATCTTGCATGTGGCCATGTTACCCTCCTGCGGATGCTTCAGGAAAAACTGCCGAGTAGCTACTTTTCCCACCCCCTGGCCTCACTGATTCACTGCTGCTGTTGCCAACTACATGAACCCCTGCTCCACTACCTCCCGATAAGGTAGACTGCGGCACAGCAGGTGCTCTACCCCGGCCCTGGCCCCGGCCGGCTCCAGCCTTTGGAATTGTGCCCCCATGCTGACTGCTACCACCTTGCTGCCTCAGCTGCTGACTCCGGGGCAACCTGCGCCCCTCTTCTCCTGATGATGATGATGAAGCCCCTTCATCACCCGGCTCCCAAGTGCGATCGGCTTCATCATCATCATCATCATCATCATCATCACAGAGTTGTGGCTGTAGCTCCCTGATCTTATCGTTTTCAGTGTCTGGCGCAGGAGCTGGAAAGCTCCCAACACACACATCACTCTCCACATCACTATTTCTGTGCGGAGCTAAAGAAGACACCTCCATTTCATGGCTGGCCAGTAGCTGCTGGCTGTCCTCCAGATGATCGTCCTCCTCACTAAAAAGTGGAGCTGAACCCAAGGCATGGGATACGTCGCTGGGGGAGGGAACGGCATAGGACAGAGTCAGTGGGAGGACAGGGACTGCTCTCGGGGCATGCCAACTCAGGGTTGTGTCTGAGGAACCGACCGACCCTAGACTGGGGCTCTCAGACGTAAGTCGAGATGATGTGGTTGTTGATGAGCGCGTCAACCAATCTACCACGGCAGATGCGTTACTGGTGGAGACCCGACCGCTAGCAGATACTGGCAGATTAGGTCTCTCAGCGTGACTCCTGCTGCTACTGGCCCCCAGTCTGCTGCGACCTCTGCCTGCGAAATCTTGGCCTCTGCCACTCCTCTTCACTTTCAGGCACTTTTCTGCCCGACATAGTCTAACTGGCGTGGTAGTAGGTGATATTTTAAGAACCCCCAGGCAGCGGTGGGTCTATATGAAACAGAATATAATGCACACCAAAAGTGAGCAGTAACACTCAGCCTCCAACAGGCCTGCTTAGTGTAAATAGGAGAGCTGCTTAGTGTAAATAAAGAGGGGTATGGTATGTTACAAAATGGGATGCCCCAACAGCAGAGCACCTGGGAGCAGTAGTACTATGCACAGCAAAAGTGTCTTTATCAGGCCAAATTACTTTTAGAATAAGTGCAAAGGGTTATAGTGAATAGAGGCTGGTGTAGTCACAGAATGGGATGCCCCAACAGCAGTGCACCTGGGAGCAGTAGCACTATGCAAAGCAAAAGTGTCTTTATCAGGCCAAATTACTTTTAGAATAAGTGCAAAGGGTTATAGTAAATAGAGGCTGGTGTAGTCACAGAATGGGATGCCCCAACAGCAGAGCACCTGGGAGCAGTAGTACTATGCACAGCAAAAGTGTCTTTATCAGGCCAAATTACTTTTAGAATAAGTGCAAAGGGTTATAGTAAATAGAGGCTGGTGTAGTCACAGAATGGGATGCCCCAACAGCAGTGCACCTGGGAGCAGTAGTACTATGCACAGCAAAAGTGTCTTTATCAGGCCAAATTACTTTTAGAATAAGTGCAAAGGGTTATAGTAAATAGAAGCTGGTGTAGTCACAGAATGGGATGCCCCAACAGCAGTGCACCTGGGAGCAGTAGTACTATGCAAAGCAAAAGTGTCTTTATCAGGCCAAATTACTTTTAGAATAAGTGCAAAGGGTTATAGTAAATAGAGGCTGGTGTAGTCACAGAATGGGATGCCCCAACAGCAGAGCACCTGGGAGCAGTAGTACTATGCACAGCAAAAGTGTCTTTATCAGGCCAAATTACTTTTAGAATAAGTGCAAAGGGTTATAGTAAATAGAGGCTGGTGTAGTCACAGAATGGGATGCCCCAACAGCAGAGCACCTGGGAGCAGTAGTACTATGCACAGCAAAAGTGTCTTTATCAGGCCAAATTACTTTTAGAATAAGTGCAAAGGGTTATAGTAAATAGAGGCTGGTGTAGTCACAGAATGGGATGCCCCAACAGCAGTGCACCTGGGAGCAGTAGTACTATGCAAAGCAAAAGTGTCTTTATCAGGCCAAATTACTTTTAGAATAAGTGCAAAGGGTTATAGTAAATAGAGGCTGGTGTAGTCACAGAATGGGATGCCCCAACAGCAGAGCACCTGGGAGCAGTAGCACTATGCAAAGCAAAAGTGTCTTTATCAGGCCAAATTACTTTTAGAATAAGTGCAAAGGGTTATAGTAAATAGAGGCTGGTGTAGTCACAGAATGGGATGCCCCAACAGCAGAGCACCTGAGAGCAGTAGTACTATGCACAGCAAAAGTGTCTTTATCAGGCCAAATTACTTTTCGAATAAGTGCAAAGGGTTATAGTAAATAGAGGCTGGTGTAGTCACAGAATGGGATGCCCCAACAGCAGTGCACCTGGGAGCAGTAGTACTATGCACAGCAAAAGTGTCTTTATCAGGCCAAATTACTTTTAGAATAAGTGCAAAGGGTTATAGTAAATAGAGGCTGGAGTAGTCACAGAATGGGATGCCCCAACAGCAGTGCACCTGGGAGCAGTAGAACTATGCACAGCAAAAGTGTCTTTATCAAGCCAAATTACTTTTAGAATAAGTGCAAAGGGTTATAGTAAATAGAGGCTGGTGTAGTCACAGAATGGGATGCCCCAACAGCAGAGCACCTGGGAGCAGTAGTACTATGCACAGCAAAAGTGTCTTTATCAGGCCAAATTACTTTTAGAATAAGTGCAAAGGGTTATAGTAAATAGAGGCTGGTGTAGTCACAGAATGGGATGCCCCAACAGCAGAGCACCTGGGAGCAGTAGTACTATGCACAGCAAAAGTGTCTTTATCAGGCCAAATTACTTTTAGAATAAGTGCAAAGGGTTATAGTAAATAGAGGCTGGTGTAGTCACAGAATGGGATGCCCCAACAGCAGTGCACCTGGGAGCAGTAGTACTATGCACAGCAAAAGTGTCTTTATCAGGCCAAATTACTTTTAGAATAAGTACAAAGGGTTATAGTAAATAGAGGCTGGTGTAGTCACAGAATGGGATGCCCCAACAGCAGAGCACCTGGGAGCAGTAGTACTATGCACAGCAAAAGTGTCTTTATCAGGCCAAATTACTTTTAGAATAAGTGCAAAGGGTTATAGTAAATAGAGGCTGGTGTAGTCACAGAATGGGATGCCCCAACAGCAGTGCACCTGGGAGCAGTAGTACTATGCACAGCAAAAGTGTCTTTATTAGGCCAAATTAGTTTTAGAATAAGTGCAAAGGGTTATAGTAAATAGAGGCTGGTGTAGTCACAGAATGGGATGCCCCAACAGCAGAGCACCTGGGAGCAGTAGTACTATGCAAAGCAAAAGTGTCTTTATCAGGCCAAATTACTTTTAGAATAAGTGCAAAGGGTTATAGTAAATAGAGGCTGGTGTAGTCACAGAATGGGATGCCCCAACAGCAGGGCACCTGGGAGCAGTAGTACTATGCACAGCAAAAGTGTCTTTATCAGGCCAAATTACTTTTAGAATAAGTGCAAAGGGTTATAGTAAATAGAGGCTGGTGTAGTCACAGAATGGGATGCCCCAACAGCAGTGCACCTGGGAGCAGTAGTACTATGCAAAGCAAAAGTGTCTTTATCAGGCCAAATTACTTTTAGAATAAGTGCAAAGGGTTATAGTAAATAGAGGCTGGTGTAGTCACAGAATGGGATGCCCCAACAGCAGAGCGCCTGGGAGCAGTAGTACTATGCACAGCAAAAGTGTCTTTATCAGGCCAAATTACTTTTAGAATAAGTGCAAAGGGTTATAGTAAATAGAGGCTGGTGTAGTCACAGAATGGGATGCCCCAACAGCAGAGCACCTGGGAGCAGTAGTACTATGCACAGCAAAAGTGTCTTTATCAGGCCAAATTACTTTTAGAATAAGTGCAAAGGGTTATAGTAAATAGAGGCTGGTGTAGTCACAGAATGGGATGCCCCAACAGCAGTGCACCTGGGAGCAGTAGTACTATGCAAAGCAAAAGTGTCTTTATCAGGCCAAATTACTTTTAGAATAAGTGCAAAGGGTTATAGTAAATAGAGGCTGGAGTAGTCACAGAATGGGATGCCCCAACAGCAGTGCACCTGGGAGCAGTAGAACTATGCACAGCAAAAGTGTCTTTATCAGGCCAAATTACTTTTAGAATAAGTGCAAAGGGTTATAGTAAATAGAGGCTGGTGTAGTCACAGAATGGGATGCCCCAACAGCAGAGCACCTGGGAGCAGTAGTACTATGCACAGCAAAAGTGTCTTTATCAGGCCAAATTACTTTTAGAATAAGTGCAAAGGGTTATAGTAAATAGAGGCTGGTGTAGTCACAGAATGGGATGCCCCAACAGCAGAGCACCTGGGAGCAGTAGTACTATGCACAGCAAAAGTGTCTTTATCAAGCCAAATTACTTTTAGAATAAGTGCAAAGGGTTATAGTAAATAGAGGCTGGTGTAGTCACAGAATGAGGTGCCCCAACAGCAGTGCACCTGGGAGCAGTAGTACTATGCAAAGCAAAAGTGTCTTTATCAGGCCAAATTACTTTTAGAATAAGTGCAGAGGGTTATAGTAAATAGAGGCTGGTGTAGTCACAAAATGGGATGCCCCAACAGCAGAGCACCTGGGAGCAGTAGTACTATGCACAGCAAAAGTGTCTTTATCAGGCCAAATTACTTTTAGAATAAGTGCAAAGGGTTATAGTAAATAGAGGCTGGTGTAGTCACAGAATGGGATGCCCCAACAGCAGTGCACCTGGGAGCAGTAGTACTATGCACAGCAAAAGTGTCTTTATCAGGCCAAATTACTTTTAGAATAAGTACAAAGGGTTATAGTAAATAGAGGCTGGTGTAGTCACAGAATGGGATGCCCCAACAGCAGAGCACCTGGGAGCAGTAGTACTATGCACAGCAAAAGTGTCTTTATCAGGCCAAATTACTTTTAGAATAAGTGCAAAGGGTTATAGTAAATAGAGGCTGGTGTAGTCACAGAATGGGATGCCCCAACAGCAGTGCACCTGGGAGCAGTAGTACTATGCACAGCAAAAGTGTCTTTATCAGGCCAAATTACTTTTAGAATAAGTGCAAATGGTTATAGTAAATAGAGGCTGGTGTAGTCACAGAATGGGATGCCCCAACAGCAGAGCACCTAAGAGCAGTAGTACTATGCACAGCAAAAGTGTCTTTATCAGGCCAAATTAGTTTTAGAATAAGTGCAAAGGGTTATAGTAAATAGAGGCTGGTGTAGTCACAGAATGGGATGCCCCAACAGCAGTGCACCTGGGAGCAGTAGTACTATGCAAAGCAAAAGTGTCTTTATCAGGCCAAATTACTTTTAGAATAAGTGCAAAGGGTTATAGTAAATAGAGGCTGGTGTAGTCACAGAATGGGATGCCCCAACAGCAGGGCACCTGGGAGCAGTAGTACTATGCACAGCAAAAGTGTCTTTATCAGGCCAAATTACTTTTAGAATAAGTGCAAAGGGTTATAGTAAATAGAGGCTGGTGTAGTCACAGAATGGGATGCCCCAACAGCAGAGCACCTAAGAGCAGTAGTACTATGCACAGCAAAAGTGTCTTTATCAGGCCAAATTAGTTTTAGAATAAGTGCAACGGGTTATAGTAAATAGAGGCTGGTGTAGTCACAGAATGGGAGGCCCCAACAGCAGTGCACCTGGGAGCAGTAGTACTATGCAAAGCAAAAGTGTCTTTATCAGGCCAAATTACTTTTAGAATAAGTGCAAAGGGTTATAGTAAATAGAGGCTGGTGTAGTCACAGAATGGGATGCCCCAACAGCAGTGCACCTGGGAGCAGTAGTACTATGCAAAGCAAAAGTGTCTTTATCAGGCCAAATTACTTTTAGAATAAGTGCAAAGGGTTATAGTAAATAGAGGCTGGTGTAGTCACAGGATGGGATGCCCCAACAGCAGAGCACCTTGGAGCAGTAGTACTATGCACAGCAAAAGTGTCTTTATCAGGCCAAATTACTTTTAGAATAAGTGCAAAGGGTTATAGTGAATAGAGGCTGGTGTAGTCACAGAATGGGATGCCCCAACAGCAGTGCACCTGGGAGCAGTAGTACTATGCACAGCAAAAGTGTCTTTATCAGGCCAAATTACTTTTAGAATAGGTGCAAAGAGTTATAGTAAATAGAGGCTGGTGTAGTCACAGATTGGGATGCCCCAACAGCAGAGCACCTGGGAGCAGTAGTACTATGCACAGCAAAAGTGTCTTTATCAGGCCAAATTACTTTTAGAATAAGTGCAAAGGGTTATAGTAAATAGAGGCTGGTGTAGTCACAGAATGGGATGCCCCAACAGCAGAGCACCTGAGAGCAGTAGTACTATGCACAGCAAAAGTGTCTTTATCAGGCCAAATTACTTTTAGAATAAGTGCAAAGGGTTATAGTAAATAGAGGCTGGTGTAGTCACAGAATGAGATGTCCCAACAACAGAGCACCTGGTAGCAATAGTACTATGCACAGCAAAAGTGTCTTTATCAGGCCAAATTACTTTTAGAATAAGTGCAAAGGGTTATAGTAAATAGAGGCTGGTGTAGTCACAGAATGGGATGCCCCAACAGCAGGGCACCTGGGAGCAGTAGTACTATGCACAGCAAAAGTGTCTTTATCAGGCCAAATTACTTTTAGAATAAGTGCAAAGGGTTATAGTAAATAGAGGCTGGTGTAGTCACAGAATGGGATGCCCCAACAGCAGTGCACCTGGGAGCAGTAGTACTATGCAAAGCAAAAGTGTCTTTATCAGGCCAAATTACTTTTAGAATAAGTGCAAAGGGTTATAGTAAATAGAGGCTGGTGTAGTCACAGAATGGGATGCCCCAACAGCAGAGCACCTGGGAGCAGTAGTACTATGCACAGCAAAAGTGTCTTTATCAGGCCAAATTACTTTTAGAATAAGTGCAAAGGGTTATAGTAAATAGAGGCTGGTGTAGTCACAGAATGGGATGCCCCAACAGCAGAGCACCTGGGAGCAGTAGTACTATGCACAGCAAAAGTGTCTTTATCAGGCCAAATTACTTTTAGAATAAGTGCAAAGGGTTATAGTAAATAGAGGCTGGTGTAGTCACAGAATGGGATGCCCCAACAGCAGTGCACCTGGGAGCAGTAGTACTATGCAAAGCAAAAGTGTCTTTATCAGGCCAAATTACTTTTAGAATAAGTGCAAAGGGTTATAGTAAATAGAGGCTGGAGTAGTCACAGAATGGGATGCCCCAACAGCAGTGCACCTGGGAGCAGTAGAACTATGCACAGCAAAAGTGTCTTTATCAGGCCAAATTACTTTTAGAATAAGTGCAAAGGGTTATAGTAAATAGAGGCTGGTGTAGTCACAGAATGGGATGCCCCAACAGCAGAGCACCTGGGAGCAGTAGTACTATGCACAGCAAAAGTGTCTTTATCAGGCCAAATTACTTTTAGAATAAGTGCAAAGGGTTATAGTAAATAGAGGCTGGTGTAGTCACAGAATGGGATGCCCCAACAGCAGAGCACCTGGGAGCAGTAGTACTATGCACAGCAAAAGTGTCTTTATCAAGCCAAATTACTTTTAGAATAAGTGCAAAGGGTTATAGTAAATAGAGGCTGGTGTAGTCACAGAATGAGGTGCCCCAACAGCAGTGCACCTGGGAGCAGTAGTACTATGCAAAGCAAAAGTGTCTTTATCAGGCCAAATTACTTTTAGAATAAGTGCAGAGGGTTATAGTAAATAGAGGCTGGTGTAGTCACAAAATGGGATGCCCCAACAGCAGAGCACCTGGGAGCAGTAGTACTATGCAAAGCAAAAGTGTCTTTATCAGGCCAAATTACTTTTAGAATAAGTGCAAAGGGTTATAGTAAATAGAGGCTGGTGTAGTCACAGAATGGGATGCCCCAACAGCAGTGCACCTGGGAGCAGTAGTACTATGCACAGCAAAAGTGTCTTTATCAGGCCAAATTACTTTTAGAATAAGTACAAAGGGTTATAGTAAATAGAGGCTGGTGTAGTCACAGAATGGGATGCCCCAACAGCAGAGCACCTGGGAGCAGTAGTACTATGCACAGCAAAAGTGTCTTTATCAGGCCAAATTACTTTTAGAATAAGTGCAAAGGGTTATAGTAAATAGAGGCTGGTGTAGTCACAGAATGGGATGCCCCAACAGCAGTGCACCTGGGAGCAGTAGTACTATGCACAGCAAAAGTGTCTTTATCAGGCCAAATTACTTTTAGAATAAGTGCAAATGGTTATAGTAAATAGAGGCTGGTGTAGTCACAGAATGGGATGCCCCAACAGCAGTGCACCTGGGAGCAGTAGTACTATGCAAAGCAAAAGTGTCTTTATCAGGCCAAATTACTTTTAGAATAAGCGCAAAGGGTTATAGTAAATAGAGGCTGGTGTAGTCACAGAATGGGATGCCCCAACAGCAGGGCACCTGGGAGCAGTAGTACTATGCACAGCAAAAGTGTCTTTATCAGGCCAAATTACTTTTAGAATAAGTGCAAAGGGTTATAGTAAATAGAGGCTGGTGTAGTCACAGAATGGGATGCCCCAACAGCAGAGCACCTAAGAGCAGTAGTACTATGCACAGCAAAAGTGTCTTTATCAGGCCAAATTAGTTTTAGAATAAGTGCAACGGGTTATAGTAAATAGAGGCTGGTGTAGTCACAGAATGGGAGGCCCCAACAGCAGTGCACCTGGGAGCAGTAGTACTATGCAAAGCAAAAGTGTCTTTATCAGGCCAAATTACTTTTAGAATAAGTGCAAAGGGTTATAGTAAATAGAGGCTGGTGTAGTCACAGAATGGGATGCCCCAACAGCAGTGCACCTGGGAGCAGTAGTACTATGCAAAGCAAAAGTGTCTTTATCAGGCCAAATTACTTTTAGAATAAGTGCAAAGGGTTATAGTAAATAGAGGCTGGTGTAGTCACAGGATGGGATGCCCCAACAGCAGAGCACCTGGGAGCAGTAGTACTATGCACAGCAAAAGTGTCTTTATCAGGCCAAATTACTTTTAGAATAAGTGCAAAGGGTTATAGTGAATAGAGGCTGGTGTAGTCACAGAATGGGATGCCCCAACAGCAGTGCACCTGGGAGCAGTAGTACTATGCACAGCAAAAGTGTCTTTATCAGGCCAAATTACTTTTAGAATAGGTGCAAAGAGTTATAGTAAATAGAGGCTGGTGTAGTCACAGATTGGGATGCCCCAACAGCAGAGCACCTGGGAGCAGTAGTACTATGCACAGCAAAAGTGTCTTTATCAGGCCAAATTACTTTTAGAATAAGTGCAAAGGGTTATAGTAAATAGAGGCTGGTGTAGTCACAGAATGGGATGCCCCAACAGCAGAGCACCTGAGAGCAGTAGTACTATGCACAGCAAAAGTGTCTTTATCAGGCCAAATTACTTTTAGAATAAGTGCAAAGGGTTATAGTAAATAGAGGCTGGTGTAGTCACAGAATGAGATGTCCCAACAACAGAGCACCTGGTAGCAATAGTACTATGCACAGCAAAAGTGTCTTTATCAGGCCAAATTACTTTTAGAATAAGTGCAAAGGGTTATAGTAAATAGAGGCTGGTGTAGTCACAGAATGGGATGCCCCAACAGCAGAGCACCTGGGAGCAGTAGTACTATGCACAGCAAAAGTGTCTTTATCAGGCCAAATTACTTTTAGAATAAGTGCAAAGGGTTATAGTAAATAGAGGCTGGTGTAGTCACAGAATGGGATGCCCCAACAGCAGAGCACCTGGGAGCAGTAGTACTATGCACAGCAAAAGTGTCTTTATCAGGCCAAATTACTTTTAGAATAAGTGCAAAGGGTTATAGTAAATAGAGGCTGGTGTAGTCACAGAATGGGATGCCCCAACAGCAGTGCACCTGGGAGCAGTAGTACTATGCACAGCAAAAGTGTCTTTATCAGGCCAAATTACTTTTAGAATAAGTGCAAAGGGTTATAGTAAATAGAGGCTGGTGTAGTCACAGAATGGGATGCCCCAACAGCAGTGCACCTGGGAGCAGTAGTACTATGCAAAGCAAAAGTGTCTTTATCAGGCCAAATTACTTTTAGAATAAGTGCAAAGGGTTATAGTAAATAGAGGCTGGTGTAGTCACAGAATGGGATGCCCCAACAGCAGTGCACCTGGGAGCAGTAGTACTATGCAAAGCAAAAGTGTCTTTATCAGGCCAAATTACTTTTAGAATAAGTGCAAAGGGTTATAGTAAATAGAGGCTGGTGTAGTCACAGAATGGGATGCCCCAACAGCAGTGCACCTGGCAGCAGTAGTACTATGCACAGCAAAAGTGTCTTTATCAGGCCAAATTACTTTTAGAATAAGTGCAAAGGGTTATAGTAAATAGAGGCTGGTGTAGTCACAGAATGGGATGCCCCAACAGCAGAGCACCTGGGAGCAGTAGTACTATGCAAAGCAAAAGTGTCTTTATCAGGCCAAATTACTTTTAGAATAAGTGCAAAGGGTTATAGTAAATAGAGGCTGGTGTAGTCACAGAATGGGATGCCCCAACAGCAGAGCACCTGAGAGCAGTAGTACTATGCACAGCAAAAGTGTCTTTATCAGGCCAAATTACTTTTAGAATAAGTGAAAAGGGTTATAGTAAATAGAGGCTGGTGTAGTCACAGAATGGGATGTCCCAACAGCAGAGCACCTGGTAGCAGTAGTACTATGCACAGCAAAAGTGTCTTTATCAGGCCAAATTACTTTTAGAATAAGTGCAAAGGGTTATAGTAAATAGAGGCTGGTGTAGTCACAGAATGGGATGTCCCAACAGCAGAGCACCTGGTAGCAGTAGTACTATGCACAGCAAAAGTGTCTTTATCAGGCCAAATTACTTTTAGAATAAGTGCAAAGGGTTATAGTAAATAGAGGCTGGTGTAGTCACAGAATGGGATGCCCCAACAGCAGTGCACCTGGGAGCAGTAGCACTATGCAAAGCAAAAGTGTCTTTATCAGGCCAAATTACTTTTAGAATAAGTGCAAAGGGTTATAGTAAATAGAGGCTGGTGTAGTCACAGAATGGGATGCCCCAACAGCAGAGCATCTGGGAGAAGTAGTACTATGCACAGAAAAAGTGTCTTTATCAGGCCAAATTACTTTTAGAATAAGTGCAAAGGGTTATAGTAAATAGAGGCTGGTGTAGTCACAGAATGGGAGGCCCCAACAGCAGTGCACCTGGGAGCAGTAGTACTATGCACAGCAAAAGTGTCTTTATCAGGCCAAATTACTTTTAGAATAAGTGCAAAGGGTTATAGTAAATAGAGGCTGGTGTAGTCACAGAATGGGATGCCCCAACAGCAGTGCACCTGGGAGCAGTAGCACTATGCAAAGCAAAAGTGTCTTTATCAGGCCAAATTACTTTTAGAATAAGTGCAAAGGGTTATAGTAAATAGAGGCTGGTGTAGTCACAGAATGGGATGCCCCAACAGCAGAGCACCTGGGAGAAGTAGTACTATGAACAGCAAAAGTGTCTTTATCAGGCCAAATTACTTTTAGAATAAGTGCAAAGGGTTATAGTAAATAGAGGCTGGTGTAGTCACAGAATGGGATGCCCCAACAGCAGTGCACCTGGGAGCAGTAGTACTATGCACAGCAAAAGTGTCTTTATCAGGCCAAATCACTTTTAGAATAAGTGCAAAGGGTTATAGTAAAAAGAGGCTGGTGTAGTCACAGAATGGGATGCCCCAACAGCAGTGCACCTGGGAGCAGTAGTACTATGCAAAGCAAAAGTGTCTTTATCAGGTCAAATTACTTTTAGAATAAGTGCAAAGGGTTATAGTAAATAGAGGCTGGTGTAGTCACAGAATGGGATGCCCCAACAGCAGAGCACCTGGGAGCAGTAGTACTATGCACAGCAAAAGTGTCTTTATCAGGCCAAATTACTTTTAGAATAAGTGCAAAGGGTTATAGTAAATAGAGGCTGGTGTAGTCACAGAATGGGATGCCCCAACAGCAGAGCACCTGGGAGCAGTAGGACTATGCACAGCAAAAGTGTCTTTATCAGGCCAAATTACTTTTAGAATAAGTGCAAAGGGTTATAGTAAATAGAGGCTGGTGTAGTCACAGAATGGGATGCCCCAACAGCAGTGCACCTGGGAGCAGTAGTACTATGCACAGCAAAAGTGTCTTTATCAGGCCAAATTACTTTTAGAATAGGGGAAAAGGGTTATAGTAAATAGAGGCTGGTGTAGTCACAGAATGGGATGCCCCAACAGCAGAGCACCTGGGAGCAGTAGTACTATGCAAAGCAAAAGTGTCTTTATCAGGCCAAATTACTTTTAGAATAAGTGCAAAGGGTTATAGTAAATAGAGGCTGGAGTAGTCACAGAATGGGATGCCCCAACAGCAGTGCACCTGGGAGCAGTAGTACTATGCACAGCAAAAGTGTCTTTATCAAGCCAAATTACTTTTAGAATACGTGCAAAGGGTTATAGTAAATAGAGGCTGGTGTAGTCACAGAATGGGATGCCCCAACAGCAGTGCACCTGGGAGCAGTAGTACTATGCAAAGCAAAAGTGTCTTTATCAGGCCAAATTACTTTTAGAATAAGTGCAGAGGGTTATAGTAAATAGAGGCTGGTGTAGTCACAGAATGGGATGCCCCAACAGCAGAGCACCTGGGAGCAGTAGTACTATGCACAGCAAAAGTGTCTTTATCAGGCCAAATTACTTTTAGAATAAGTGCAAAGGGTTATAGTAAATAGAGGCTGGTGTAGTCACAGAATGGGATGCCCCAACAGCAGAGCACCTGGGAGCAGTAGTACTATGCACAGCAAAAGTGTCTTTATCAGGCCAAATTACTTTTAGAATAAGTGCAAAGGGTTATAGTAAATATAGGCTGGTGTAGTCACAGAATGGGATGCCCCAACAGCAGTGCACCTGGGAGCAGTAGTACTATGCACAGCAAAAGTGTCTTTATCAAGCCAAATTACTTTTAGAATAAGTGCAAAGGGTTATAGTAAATAGAGGCTGGTGTAGTCACAGAATGGGATGCCCCAACAGCAGTGCACCTGGGAGCAATAGTACTATGCAAAGCAAAAGTGTCTTTATCAGGCCAAATTACTTTTAGAATAAGTGCAGAGGGTTATAGTAAATAGAGGCTGGTGTAGTCACAAAATGGGATGCCCCAACAGCAGAGCACCTGGGAGCAGTAGTACTATGCACAGCAAAAGTGTCTTTATCAGGCCAAATTACTTTTAGAATAAGTGCAAAGGGTTATAGTAAATATAGGCTGGTGTAGTCACAGAATGTGATGCCCCAACAGCAGTGCACCTGGGAGCAGTAGTACTATGCACAGCAAAAGTGTCTTTATCAAGCCAAATTAATTTTAGAATAAGTGCAAAGGGTTATAGTAAATAGAGGCTGGTGTAGTCACAGAATGGGATGCCCCAACCGCAGAGCACCTGAGAGCAGTAGTACTATGCACAGCAAAAGTGTCTTTATCAGGCCAAATTACTTTTAGAATAAGTGCAAAGGGTTATAGTAAATAGAGGCTGGTGTAGTCACAGAATGGGATGCCCCAACAGCAGTGCACCTGGGAGCAGTAGTACTATGCAAAGCAAAAGTGTCTTTATAAGGCCAAATTACTTTTAGAATAAGTGCAAAGGGTTATAGTAAATAGAGGCCGGTGTAGTCACAGAATGGGATGCCCCAACAGCAGTGCACCTGGGAGCCTTAGTACTATGCACAGCAAAAGTGTCTTTATCAGGCCAAATTACTTTTAGAATAAGTGCAAAGGGTTATAGTAAATAGAGGCTGGTGTAGTCACAGAATGGGATGCCCCAACAGCAGAGCACCTGAGAGCAGTAGTACTATGCACAGCAAAAGTGTCTTTATCAGGCCAAATTACTTTTAGAATAAGTGCAAAGGGTTATAGTAAATAGAGGCTGGTGTAGTCACAGAATGGGATGTCCCAACAGCAGAGCACCTGGTAGCAGTAGTACTATGCACAGCAAAAGTGTCTTTATCAGGCCAAATTACTTTTAGAATAAGTGCAAAGGGTTATAGTAAATAGAGGCTGGTGTAGTCACAGAATGGGATGCCCCAACAGCAGAGCACCTGAGAGCAGTAGTACTATGCACAGCAAAAGTGTCTTTATCAGGCCAAATTACTTTTAGAATAAGTGCAAAGGGTTATAGTAAATAGAGGCTGGTGTAGTCACAGAATGGGATGCCCCAACAGCAGTGCACCTGGGAGCAGTAGTACTATGCAAAGCAAAAGTGTCTTTATAAGGCCAAATTACTTTTAGAATAAGTGCAAAGGGTTATAGTAAATAGAGGCCGGTGTAGTCACAGAATGGGATGCCCCAACAGCAGTGCACCTGGGAGCCTTAGTACTATGCACAGCAAAAGTGTCTTTATCAGGCCAAATTACTTTTAGAATAAGTGCAAAGGGTTATAGTAAATAGAGGCTGGTGTAGTCACAGAATGGGATGCCCCAACAGCAGAGCACCTGAGAGCAGTAGTACTATGCACAGCAAAAGTGTCTTTATCAGGCCAAATTACTTTTAGAATAAGTGCAAAGGGTTATAGTAAATAGAGGCTGGTGTAGTCACAGAATGGGATGTCCCAACAGCAGAGCACCTGGTAGCAGTAGTACTATGCACAGCAAAAGTGTCTTTATCAGGCCAAATTACTTTTAGAATAAGTGCAAAGGGTTATAGTAAATAGAGGCTGGTGTAGTCACAGAATGGGATGTCCCAACAGCAGAGCACCTGGTAGCAGTAGTACTATGCACAGCAAAAGTGTCTTTATCTGGCCAAATTACTTTTAGAATAAGTGCAAAGGGTTATAGTAAATAGAGGCTGGTGTAGTCACAGAATGGGATGCCCCAAAAGCAGTGCACCTGGGAGCAGTAGCACTATGCAAAGCAAAAGTGTCTTTATCAGGCCAAATTACTTTTAGAATAAGTGCAAAGGGTTATAGTAAATAGAGGCTGGTGTAGTCACAGAATGGGATGCCCCAACAGCAGAGCACCTGGGAGAAGTAGTACTATGCACAGCAAAAGTGTCTTTATCAGGCCAAATTACTTTTAGAATAAGTGCAAAGGGTTATAGTAAATAGAGGCTGGTGTAGTCACAGAATGAGATGTCCCAACAACAGAGCACCTGGTAGCAATAGTACTATGCACAGCAAAAGTGTCTTTATCAGGCCAAATTACTTTTAGAATAAGTGCAAAGGGTTATAGTAAATAGAGGCTGGTGTAGTCACAAAATGGGATGCCCCAACAGCAGAGCACCTGGGAGCAGTAGTACTATGCACAGCAAAAGTGTCTTTATAAGGCCAAATTACTTTTAGAATAAGTGCAAAGGGTTATAGTAAATAGAGGCTGGTGTAGTCACAGAATGGGATGCCCCAACAGCAGAGCACCTGGGAGCAGTAGTACTATGCACAGCAAAAGTGTCTTTATCAGGCCAAATTACTTTTAGAATAAGTGCAAAGGGTTATAGTAAATAGAGGCTGGTGTAGTCACAGAATGGGATGCCACAACAGCAGTGCACCTGGGAGCAGTAGTACTATGCACAGCAAAAGTGTCTTTATCAGGCCAAATTACTTTTAGAATAAGTGCAAAGGGTTATAGTAAATAGAGGCTGGTGTAGTCACAGAATGGGATGCCCCAACAGCAGTGCACCTGGGAGCAGTAGTACTATGCACAGCAAAAGTGTCCTTATCAGGCCAAATTACTTTTAGAATAAGTGCAAAGGGTTATAGTAAATAGAGGCTGGTGTAGTCACAGAATGGGATGCCCCAACAGCAGTGCACCTGGGAGCAGTAGTACTATGCAAAGCAAAAGTGTCTTTATCAGGCCAAATTACTTTTAGAATAAGTGCAAAGGGTTATAGTAAATAGAGGCTGGTGTAGTCACAGAATGGGATGCCCCAACAGCAGAGCACCTGGGAGCAGTAGTACTATGCACAGCAAAAGTGTCTTTATCAGGCCAAATTACTTTTAGAATAAGTGCAAAGGGTTATAGTAAATAGAGGCTGGTGTAGTCACAGAATGGGATGCCCCAACAGCAGAGCACCTGGGAGCAGTAGTACTATGCACAGCAAAAGTGTCTTTATCAGGCCAAATTACTTTTAGAATAAGTGCAAAGGGTTATAGTAAATAGAGGCTGGTGTAGTCACAGAATGGGATGCCCCAACAGCAGTGCACCTGGGAGCAGTAGTACTATGCACAGCAAAAGTGTCTTTATCAGGCCAAATTACTTTTAGAATAAGTGCAAAGGGTTATAGTAAATAGAGGCTGGTGTAGTCACAGAATGGGATGCCCCAACAGCAGTGCACCTGGGAGCAGTAGTACTATGCAAAGCAAAAGTGTCTTTATCAGGCCAAATTACTTTTAGAATAAGTGCAAAGGGTTATAGTAAATAGAGGCTGGTGTAGTCACAGAATGGGATGCCCCAACAGCAGTGCACCTGGGAGCAGTAGTACTATGCAAAGCAAAAGTGTCTTTATCAGGCCAAATTACTTTTAGAATAAGTGCAAAGGGTTATAGTAAATAGAGGCTGGTGTAGTCACAGAATGGGATGCCCCAACAGCAGTGCACCTGGGAGCAGTAGTACTATGCACAGCAAAAGTGTCTTTATCAGGCCAAATTACTTTTAGAATAAGTGCAAAGGGTTATAGTAAATAGAGGCTGGTGTAGTCACAGAATGGGATGCCCCAACAGCAGAGCACCTGGGAGCAGTAGTACTATGCAAAGCAAAAGTGTCTTTATCAGGCCAAATTACTTTTAGAATAAGTGCAAAGGGTTATAGTAAATAGAGGCTGGTGTAGTCACAGAATGGGATGCCCCAACAGCAGAGCACCTGAGAGCAGTAGTACTATGCACAGCAAAAGTGTCTTTATCAGGCCAAATTACTTTTAGAATAAGTGAAAAGGGTTATAGTAAATAGAGGCTGGTGTAGTCACAGAATGGGATGTCCCAACAGCAGAGCACCTGGTAGCAGTAGTACTATGCACAGCAAAAGTGTCTTTATCAGGCCAAATTACTTTTAGAATAAGTGCAAAGGGTTATAGTAAATAGAGGCTGGTGTAGTCACAGAATGGGATGTCCCAACAGCAGAGCACCTGGTAGCAGTAGTACTATGCACAGCAAAAGTGTCTTTATCAGGCCAAATTACTTTTAGAATAAGTGCAAAGGGTTATAGTAAATAGAGGCTGGTGTAGTCACAGAATGGGATGCCCCAACAGCAGTGCACCTGGGAGCAGTAGCACTATGCAAAGCAAAAGTGTCTTTATCAGGCCAAATTACTTTTAGAATAAGTGCAAAGGGTTATAGTAAATAGAGGCTGGTGTAGTCACAGAATGGGATGCCCCAACAGCAGAGCATCTGGGAGAAGTAGTACTATGCACAGAAAAAGTGTCTTTATCAGGCCAAATTACTTTTAGAATAAGTGCAAAGGGTTATAGTAAATAGAGGCTGGTGTAGTCACAGAATGGGAGGCCCCAACAGCAGTGCACCTGGGAGCAGTAGTACTATGCACAGCAAAAGTGTCTTTATCAGGCCAAATTACTTTTAGAATAAGTGCAAAGGGTTATAGTAAATAGAGGCTGGTGTAGTCACAGAATGGGATGCCCCAACAGCAGTGCACCTGGGAGCAGTAGCACTATGCAAAGCAAAAGTGTCTTTATCAGGCCAAATTACTTTTAGAATAAGTGCAAAGGGTTATAGTAAATAGAGGCTGGTGTAGTCACAGAATGGGATGCCCCAACAGCAGAGCACCTGGGAGAAGTAGTACTATGAACAGCAAAAGTGTCTTTATCAGGCCAAATTACTTTTAGAATAAGTGCAAAGGGTTATAGTAAATAGAGGCTGGTGTAGTCACAGAATGGGATGCCCCAACAGCAGTGCACCTGGGAGCAGTAGTACTATGCACAGCAAAAGTGTCTTTATCAGGCCAAATCACTTTTAGAATAAGTGCAAAGGGTTATAGTAAAAAGAGGCTGGTGTAGTCACAGAATGGGATGCCCCAACAGCAGTGCACCTGGGAGCAGTAGTACTATGCAAAGCAAAAGTGTCTTTATCAGGTCAAATTACTTTTAGAATAAGTGCAAAGGGTTATAGTAAATAGAGGCTGGTGTAGTCACAGAATGGGATGCCCCAACAGCAGAGCACCTGGGAGCAGTAGTACTATGCACAGCAAAAGTGTCTTTATCAGGCCAAATTACTTTTAGAATAAGTGCAAAGGGTTATAGTAAATAGAGGCTGGTGTAGTCACAGAATGGGATGCCCCAACAGCAGAGCACCTGGGAGCAGTAGGACTATGCACAGCAAAAGTGTCTTTATCAGGCCAAATTACTTTTAGAATAAGTGCAAAGGGTTATAGTAAATAGAGGCTGGTGTAGTCACAGAATGGGATGCCCCAACAGCAGTGCACCTGGGAGCAGTAGTACTATGCACAGCAAAAGTGTCTTTATCAGGCCAAATTACTTTTAGAATAGGGGAAAAGGGTTATAGTAAATAGAGGCTGGTGTAGTCACAGAATGGGATGCCCCAACAGCAGAGCACCTGGGAGCAGTAGTACTATGCAAAGCAAAAGTGTCTTTATCAGGCCAAATTACTTTTAGAATAAGTGCAAAGGGTTATAGTAAATAGAGGCTGGAGTAGTCACAGAATGGGATGCCCCAACAGCAGTGCACCTGGGAGCAGTAGTACTATGCACAGCAAAAGTGTCTTTATCAAGCCAAATTACTTTTAGAATACGTGCAAAGGGTTATAGTAAATAGAGGCTGGTGTAGTCACAGAATGGGATGCCCCAACAGCAGTGCACCTGGGAGCAGTAGTACTATGCAAAGCAAAAGTGTCTTTATCAGGCCAAATTACTTTTAGAATAAGTGCAGAGGGTTATAGTAAATAGAGGCTGGTGTAGTCACAGAATGGGATGCCCCAACAGCAGAGCACCTGGGAGCAGTAGTACTATGCACAGCAAAAGTGTCTTTATCAGGCCAAATTACTTTTAGAATAAGTGCAAAGGGTTATAGTAAATAGAGGCTGGTGTAGTCACAGAATGGGATGCCCCAACAGCAGAGCACCTGGGAGCAGTAGTACTATGCACAGCAAAAGTGTCTTTATCAGGCCAAATTACTTTTAGAATAAGTGCAAAGGGTTATAGTAAATATAGGCTGGTGTAGTCACAGAATGGGATGCCCCAACAGCAGTGCACCTGGGAGCAGTAGCACTATGCAAAGCAAAAGTGTCTTTATCAGGCCAAATTACTTTTAGAATAAGTGCAAAGGGTTATAGTAAATAGAGGCTGGTGTAGTCACAGAATGGGATGCCCCAACAGCAGAGCATCTGGGAGAAGTAGTACTATGCACAGAAAAAGTGTCTTTATCAGGCCAAATTACTTTTAGAATAAGTGCAAAGGGTTATAGTAAATAGAGGCTGGTGTAGTCACAGAATGGGAGGCCCCAACAGCAGTGCACCTGGGAGCAGTAGTACTATGCACAGCAAAAGTGTCTTTATCAGGCCAAATTACTTTTAGAATAAGTGCAAAGGGTTATAGTAAATAGAGGCTGGTGTAGTCACAGAATGGGATGCCCCAACAGCAGTGCACCTGGGAGCAGTAGCACTATGCAAAGCAAAAGTGTCTTTATCAGGCCAAATTACTTTTAGAATAAGTGCAAAGGGTTATAGTAAATAGAGGCTGGTGTAGTCACAGAATGGGATGCCCCAACAGCAGAGCACCTGGGAGAAGTAGTACTATGAACAGCAAAAGTGTCTTTATCAGGCCAAATTACTTTTAGAATAAGTGCAAAGGGTTATAGTAAATAGAGGCTGGTGTAGTCACAGAATGGGATGCCCCAACAGCAGTGCACCTGGGAGCAGTAGTACTATGCACAGCAAAAGTGTCTTTATCAGGCCAAATCACTTTTAGAATAAGTGCAAAGGGTTATAGTAAAAAGAGGCTGGTGTAGTCACAGAATGGGATGCCCCAACAGCAGTGCACCTGGGAGCAGTAGTACTATGCAAAGCAAAAGTGTCTTTATCAGGTCAAATTACTTTTAGAATAAGTGCAAAGGGTTATAGTAAATAGAGGCTGGTGTAGTCACAGAATGGGATGCCCCAACAGCAGAGCACCTGGGAGCAGTAGTACTATGCACAGCAAAAGTGTCTTTATCAGGCCAAATTACTTTTAGAATAAGTGCAAAGGGTTATAGTAAATAGAGGCTGGTGTAGTCACAGAATGGGATGCCCCAACAGCAGAGCACCTGGGAGCAGTAGGACTATGCACAGCAAAAGTGTCTTTATCAGGCCAAATTACTTTTAGAATAAGTGCAAAGGGTTATAGTAAATAGAGGCTGGTGTAGTCACAGAATGGGATGCCCCAACAGCAGTGCACCTGGGAGCAGTAGTACTATGCACAGCAAAAGTGTCTTTATCAGGCCAAATTACTTTTAGAATAGGGGAAAAGGGTTATAGTAAATAGAGGCTGGTGTAGTCACAGAATGGGATGCCCCAACAGCAGAGCACCTGGGAGCAGTAGTACTATGCAAAGCAAAAGTGTCTTTATCAGGCCAAATTACTTTTAGAATAAGTGCAAAGGGTTATAGTAAATAGAGGCTGGAGTAGTCACAGAATGGGATGCCCCAACAGCAGTGCACCTGGGAGCAGTAGTACTATGCACAGCAAAAGTGTCTTTATCAAGCCAAATTACTTTTAGAATACGTGCAAAGGGTTATAGTAAATAGAGGCTGGTGTAGTCACAGAATGGGATGCCCCAACAGCAGTGCACCTGGGAGCAGTAGTACTATGCAAAGCAAAAGTGTCTTTATCAGGCCAAATTACTTTTAGAATAAGTGCAGAGGGTTATAGTAAATAGAGGCTGGTGTAGTCACAGAATGGGATGCCCCAACAGCAGAGCACCTGGGAGCAGTAGTACTATGCACAGCAAAAGTGTCTTTATCAGGCCAAATTACTTTTAGAATAAGTGCAAAGGGTTATAGTAAATAGAGGCTGGTGTAGTCACAGAATGGGATGCCCCAACAGCAGAGCACCTGGGAGCAGTAGTACTATGCACAGCAAAAGTGTCTTTATCAGGCCAAATTACTTTTAGAATAAGTGCAAAGGGTTATAGTAAATATAGGCTGGTGTAGTCACAGAATGGGATGCCCCAACAGCAGTGCACCTGGGAGCAGTAGTACTATGCACAGCAAAAGTGTCTTTATCAAGCCAAATTACTTTTAGAATAAGTGCAAAGGGTTATAGTAAATAGAGGCTGGTGTAGTCACAGAATGGGATGCCCCAACAGCAGTGCACCTGGGAGCAATAGTACTATGCAAAGCAAAAGTGTCTTTATCAGGCCAAATTACTTTTAGAATAAGTGCAGAGGGTTATAGTAAATAGAGGCTGGTGTAGTCACAAAATGGGATGCCCCAACAGCAGAGCACCTGGGAGCAGTAGTACTATGCACAGCAAAAGTGTCTTTATCAGGCCAAATTACTTTTAGAATAAGTGCAAAGGGTTATAGTAAATATAGGCTGGTGTAGTCACAGAATGTGATGCCCCAACAGCAGTGCACCTGGGAGCAGTAGTACTATGCACAGCAAAAGTGTCTTTATAAGGCCAAATTACTTTTAGAATAAGTGCAAAGGGTTATAGTAAATAGAGGCCGGTGTAGTCACAGAATGGGATGCCCCAACAGCAGTGCACCTGGGAGCCTTAGTACTATGCACAGCAAAAGTGTCTTTATCAGGCCAAATTACTTTTAGAATAAGTGCAAAGGGTTATAGTAAATAGAGGCTGGTGTAGTCACAGAATGGGATGCCCCAACAGCAGAGCACCTGAGAGCAGTAGTACTATGCACAGCAAAAGTGTCTTTATCAGGCCAAATTACTTTTAGAATAAGTGCAAAGGGTTATAGTAAATAGAGGCTGGTGTAGTCACAGAATGGGATGTCCCAACAGCAGAGCACCTGGTAGCAGTAGTACTATGCACAGCAAAAGTGTCTTTATCAGGCCAAATTACTTTTAGAATAAGTGCAAAGGGTTATAGTAAATAGAGGCTGGTGTAGTCACAGAATGGGATGTCCCAACAGCAGAGCACCTGGTAGCAGTAGTACTATGCACAGCAAAAGTGTCTTTATCTGGCCAAATTACTTTTAGAATAAGTGCAAAGGGTTATAGTAAATAGAGGCTGGTGTAGTCGCAGAATGGGATGCCCCAAAAGCAGTGCACCTGGGAGCAGTAGCACTATGCAAAGCAAAAGTGTCTTTATCAGGCCAAATTACTTTTAGAATAAGTGCAAAGGGTTATAGTAAATAGAGGCTGGTGTAGTCACAGAATGGGATGCCCCAACAGCAGAGCACCTGGGAGAAGTAGTACTATGCACAGCAAAAGTGTCTTTATCAGGCCAAATTACTTTTAGAATAAGTGCAAAGGGTTATAGTAAATAGAGGCTGGTGTAGTCACAGAATGAGATGTCCCAACAACAGAGCACCTGGTAGCAATAGTACTATGCACAGCAAAAGTGTCTTTATCAGGCCAAATTACTTTTAGAATAAGTGCAAAGGGTTATAGTAAATAGAGGCTGGTGTAGTCACAAAATGGGATGCCCCAACAGCAGAGCACCTGGGAGCAGTAGTACTATGCACAGCAAAAGTGTCTTTATCAGGCCAAATTACTTTTAGAATAAGTGCAAAGGGTTATAGTAAATAGAGGCTGGTGTAGTCACAGAATGGGATGCCCCAACAGCAGAGCACCTGGGAGCAGTAGTACTATGCACAGCAAAAGTGTCTTTATCAGGCCAAATTACTTTTAGAATAAGTGCAAAGGGTTATAGTAAATAGAGGCTGGTGTAGTCACAGAATGGGATGCCACAACAGCAGTGCACCTGGGAGCAGTAGTACTATGCACAGCAAAAGTGTCTTTATCAGGCCAAATTACTTTTAGAATAAGTGCAAAGGGTTATAGTAAATAGAGGCTGGTGTAGTCACAGAATGGGATGCCCCAACAGCAGTGCACCTGGGAGCAGTAGTACTATGCACAGCAAAAGTGTCCTTATCAGGCCAAATTACTTTTAGAATAAGTGCAAAGGGTTATAGTAAATAGAGGCTGGTGTAGTCACAGAATGGGATGCCCCAACAGCAGTGCACCTGGGAGCAGTAGTACTATGCAAAGCAAAAGTGTCTTTATCAGGCCAAATTACTTTTAGAATAAGTGCAAAGGGTTATAGTAAATAGAGGCTGGTGTAGTCACAGAATGGGATGCCCCAACAGCAGAGCACCTGGGAGCAGTAGTACTATGCACAGCAAAAGTGTCTTTATCAGGCCAAATTACTTTTAGAATAAGTGCAAAGGGTTATAGTAAATAGAGGCTGGTGTAGTCACAGAATGGGATGCCCCAACAGCAGAGCACCTGGGAGCAGTAGTACTATGCACAGCAAAAGTGTCTTTATCAGGCCAAATTACTTTTAGAATAAGTGCAAAGGGTTATAGTAAATAGAGGCTGGTGTAGTCACAGAATGGGATGCCCCAACAGCAGTGCACCTGGGAGCAGTAGTACTATGCACAGCAAAAGTGTCTTTATCAGGCCAAATTACTTTTAGAATAAGTGCAAAGGGTTATAGTAAATAGAGGCTGGTGTAGTCACAGAATGGGATGCCCCAACAGCAGTGCACCTGGGAGCAGTAGTACTATGCAAAGCAAAAGTGTCTTTATCAGGCCAAATTACTTTTAGAATAAGTGCAAAGGGTTATAGTAAATAGAGGCTGGTGTAGTCACAGAATGGGATGCCCCAACAGCAGTGCACCTGGGAGCAGTAGTACTATGCAAAGCAAAAGTGTCTTTATCAGGCCAAATTACTTTTAGAATAAGTGCAAAGGGTTATAGTAAATAGAGGCTGGTGTAGTCACAGAATGGGATGCCCCAACAGCAGTGCACCTGGGAGCAGTAGTACTATGCACAACAAAAGTGTCTTTATCAGGCCAAATTACTTTTAGAATAAGTGCAAAGGGTTATAGTAAATAGAGGCTGGTGTAGTCACAGAATGGGATGCCCCAACAGCAGAGCACCTGGGAGCAGTAGTACTATGCAAAGCAAAAGTGTCTTTATCAGGCCAAATTACTTTTAGAATAAGTGCAAAGGGTTATAGTAAATAGAGGCTGGTGTAGTCACAGAATGGGATGCCCCAACAGCAGAGCACCTGAGAGCAGTAGTACTATGCACAGCAAAAGTGTCTTTATCAGGCCAAATTACTTTTAGAATAAGTGAAAAGGGTTATAGTAAATAGAGGCTGGTGTAGTCACAGAATGGGATGTCCCAACAGCAGAGCACCTGGTAGCAGTAGTACTATGCACAGCAAAAGTGTCTTTATCAGGCCAAATTACTTTTAGAATAAGTGCAAAGGGTTATAGTAAATAGAGGCTGGTGTAGTCACAGAATGGGATGTCCCAACAGCAGAGCACCTGGTAGCAGTAGTACTATGCACAGCAAAAGTGTCTTTATCAGGCCAAATTACTTTTAGAATAAGTGCAAAGGGTTATAGTAAATAGAGGCTGGTGTAGTCACAGAATGGGATGCCCCAACAGCAGTGCACCTGGGAGCAGTAGCACTATGCAAAGCAAAAGTGTCTTTATCAGGCCAAATTACTTTTAGAATAAGTGCAAAGGGTTATAGTAAATAGAGGCTGGTGTAGTCACAGAATGGGATGCCCCAACAGCAGAGCATCTGGGAGAAGTAGTACTATGCACAGAAAAAGTGTCTTTATCAGGCCAAATTACTTTTAGAATAAGTGCAAAGGGTTATAGTAAATAGAGGCTGGTGTAGTCACAGAATGGGAGGCCCCAACAGCAGTGCACCTGGGAGCAGTAGTACTATGCACAGCAAAAGTGTCTTTATCAGGCCAAATTACTTTTAGAATAAGTGCAAAGGGTTATAGTAAATAGAGGCTGGTGTAGTCACAGAATGGGATGCCCCAACAGCAGTGCACCTGGGAGCAGTAGCACTATGCAAAGCAAAAGTGTCTTTATCAGGCCAAATTACTTTTAGAATAAGTGCAAAGGGTTATAGTAAATAGAGGCTGGTGTAGTCACAGAATGGGATGCCCCAACAGCAGAGCACCTGGGAGAAGTAGTACTATGAACAGCAAAAGTGTCTTTATCAGGCCAAATTACTTTTAGAATAAGTGCAAAGGGTTATAGTAAATAGAGGCTGGTGTAGTCACAGAATGGGATGCCCCAACAGCAGTGCACCTGGGAGCAGTAGTACTATGCACAGCAAAAGTGTCTTTATCAGGCCAAATCACTTTTAGAATAAGTGCAAAGGGTTATAGTAAAAAGAGGCTGGTGTAGTCACAGAATGGGATGCCCCAACAGCAGTGCACCTGGGAGCAGTAGTACTATGCAAAGCAAAAGTGTCTTTATCAGGTCAAATTACTTTTAGAATAAGTGCAAAGGGTTATAGTAAATAGAGGCTGGTGTAGTCACAGAATGGGATGCCCCAACAGCAGAGCACCTGGGAGCAGTAGTACTATGCACAGCAAAAGTGTCTTTATCAGGCCAAATTACTTTTAGAATAAGTGCAAAGGGTTATAGTAAATAGAGGCTGGTGTAGTCACAGAATGGGATGCCCCAACAGCAGAGCACCTGGGAGCAGTAGGACTATGCACAGCAAAAGTGTCTTTATCAGGCCAAATTACTTTTAGAATAAGTGCAAAGGGTTATAGTAAATAGAGGCTGGTGTAGTCACAGAATGGGATGCCCCAACAGCAGTGCACCTGGGAGCAGTAGTACTATGCACAGCAAAAGTGTCTTTATCAGGCCAAATTACTTTTAGAATAGGGGAAAAGGGTTATAGTAAATAGAGGCTGGTGTAGTCACAGAATGGGATGCCCCAACAGCAGAGCACCTGGGAGCAGTAGTACTATGCAAAGCAAAAGTGTCTTTATCAGGCCAAATTACTTTTAGAATAAGTGCAAAGGGTTATAGTAAATAGAGGCTGGAGAAGTCACAGAATGCGATGCCCCAACAGCAGTGCACCTGGGAGCAGTAGTACTATGCACAGCAAAAGTGTCTTTATCAAGCCAAATTACTTTTAGAATACGTGCAAAGGGTTATAGTAAATAGAGGCTGGTGTAGTCACAGAATGGGATGCCCCAACAGCAGTGCACCTGGGAGCAGTAGTACTATGCAAAGCAAAAGTGTCTTTATCAGGCCAAATTACTTTTAGAATAAGTGCAGAGGGTTATAGTAAATAGAGGCTGGTGTAGTCACAGAATGGGATGCCCCAACAGCAGAGCACCTGGGAGCAGTAGTACTATGCACAGCAAAAGTGTCTTTATCAGGCCAAATTACTTTTAGAATAAGTGCAAAGGGTTATAGTAAATAGAGGCTGGTGTAGTCACAGAATGGGATGCCCCAACAGCAGAGCACCTGGGAGCAGTAGTACTATGCACAGCAAAAGTGTCTTTATCAGGCCAAATTACTTTTAGAATAAGTGCAAAGGGTTATAGTAAATATAGGCTGGTGTAGTCACAGAATGGGATGCCCCAACAGCAGTGCACCTGGGAGCAGTAGTACTATGCACAGCAAAAGTGTCTTTATCAAGCCAAATTACTTTTAGAATAAGTGCAAAGGGTTATAGTAAATAGAGGCTGGTGTAGTCACAGAATGGGATGCCCCAACAGCAGTGCACCTGGGAGCAATAGTACTATGCAAAGCAAAAGTGTCTTTATCAGGCCAAATTACTTTTAGAATAAGTGCAGAGGGTTATAGTAAATAGAGGCTGGTGTAGTCACAAAATGGGATGCCCCAACAGCAGAGCACCTGGGAGCAGTAGTACTATGCACAGCAAAAGTGTCTTTATCAGGCCAAATTACTTTTAGAATAAGTGCAAAGGGTTATAGTAAATATAGGCTGGTGTAGTCACAGAATGTGATGCCCCAACAGCAGTGCACCTGGGAGCAGTAGTACTATGCACAGCAAAAGTGTCTTTATCAAGCCAAATTAATTTTAGAATAAGTGCAAAGGGTTATAGTAAATAGAGGCTGGTGTAGTCACAGAATGGGATGCCCCAACAGCAGAGCACCTGAGAGCAGTAGTACTATGCACAGCAAAAGTGTCTTTATCAGGCCAAATTACTTTTAGAATAAGTGCAAAGGGTTATAGTAAATAGAGGCTGGTGTAGTCACAGAATGGGATGCCCTAACAGCAGTGCACCTGGGAGCAGTAGTACTATGCAAAGCAAAAGTGTCTTTATAAGGCCAAATTACTTTTAGAATAAGTGCAAAGGGTTATAGTAAATAGAGGCCGGTGTAGTCACAGAATGGGATGCCCCAACAGCAGTGCACCTGGGAGCCTTAGTACTATGCACAGCAAAAGTGTCTTTATCAGGCCAAATTACTTTTAGAATAAGTGCAAAGGGTTATAGTAAATAGAGGCTGGTGTAGTCACAGAATGGGATGCCCCAACAGCAGAGCACCTGGGAGCAGTAGTACTATGCACAGCAAAAGTGTCTTTATCAGGCCAAATTACTTTTAGAATAAGTGCAAAGGGTTATAGTAAATAGAGGCTGGTGTAGTCACAGAATGGGATGTCCCAACAGCAGAGCACCTGGTAGCAGTAGTACTATGCACAGCAAAAGTGTCTTTATCAGGCCAAATTACTTTTAGAATAAGTGCAAAGGGTTATAGTAAATAGAGGCTGGTGTAGTCACAGAATGGGATGCCCCAACAGCAGAGCACCTGAGAGCAGTAGTACTATGCACAGCAAAAGTGTCTTTATCAGGCCAAATTACTTTTAGAATAAGTGCAAAGGGTTATAGTAAATAGAGGCTGGTGTAGTCACAGAATGGGATGCCCCAACAGCAGTGCACCTGGGAGCAGTAGTACTATGCAAAGCAAAAGTGTCTTTATAAGGCCAAATTACTTTTAGAATAAGTGCAAAGGGTTATAGTAAATAGAGGCCGGTGTAGTCACAGAATGGGATGCCCCAACAGCAGTGCACCTGGGAGCCTTAGTACTATGCACAGCAAAAGTGTCTTTATCAGGCCAAATTACTTTTAGAATAAGTGCAAAGGGTTATAGTAAATAGAGGCTGGTGTAGTCACAGAATGGGATGCCCCAACAGCAGAGCACCTGAGAGCAGTAGTACTATGCACAGCAAAAGTGTCTTTATCAGGCCAAATTACTTTTAGAATAAGTGCAAAGGGTTATAGTAAATCGAGGCTGGTGTAGTCACAGAATGGGATGTCCCAACAGCAGAGCACCTGGTAGCAGTAGTACTATGCACAGCAAAAGTGTCTTTATCAGGCCAAATTACTTTTAGAATAAGTGCAAAGGGTTATAGTAAATAGAGGCTGGTGTAGTCACAGAATGGGATGTCCCAACAGCAGAGCACCTGGTAGCAGTAGTACTATGCACAGCAAAAGTGTCTTTATCTGGCCAAATTACTTTTAGAATAAGTGCAAAGGGTTATAGTAAATAGAGGCTGGTGTAGTCACAGAATGGGATGCCCCAAAAGCAGTGCACCTGGGAGCAGTAGCACTATGCAAAGCAAAAGTGTCTTTATCAGGCCAAATTACTTTTAGAATAAGTGCAAAGGGTTATAGTAAATAGAGGCTGGTGTAGTCACAGAATGGGATGCCCCAACAGCAGAGCACCTGGGAGAAGTAGTACTATGCACAGCAAAAGTGTCTTTATCAGGCCAAATTACTTTTAGAATAAGTGCAAAGGGTTATAGTAAATAGAGGCTGGTGTAGTCACAGAATGGGATGCCCCAACAGCAGTGCACCTGGGAGCAGTAGTACTATGCACAGCAAAAGTGTCTTTATCAGGCCAAATTACTTTTAGAATAAGTGCAAAGGGTTATAGTAAATAGAGGCTGGTGTAGTCACAGAATGGGATGCCCCAACAGCAGTGCACCTGGGAGCAGTAGTACTATGCACAGCAAAAGTGTCTTTATCAGGCCAAATTACTTTTAGAGTAAGTGCAAAGGGTTATAGTAAATAGAGGCTGGTGTAGTCACAGAATGGGATGCCCCAACAGCAGAGCACCTGGGAGCAGTAGTACTATGCACAGCAAAAGTGTCTTTATCAGGCCAAATTACTTTTAGAATAAGTGCAAAGGGTTATAGTAAATAGAGGCTGGTGTAGTCACAGAATGGGATGCCCCAACAGCAGAGCACCTGGGAGCAGTAGTACTATGCACAGCAAAAGTGTCTTTATCAGGCCAAATTACTTTTAGAATAAGTGCAAAGGGTTATAGTAAATATAGGCTGGTGTAGTCACAGAATGGGATGCCCCAACAGCAGTGCACCTGGGAGCAGTAGTACTATGCACAGCAAAAGTGTCTTTATCAAGCCAAATTACTTTTAGAATAAGTGCAAAGGGTTATAGTAAATAGAGGCTGGTGTAGTCACAGAATGGGATGCCCCAACAGCAGTGCACCTGGGAGCAATAGTACTATGCAAAGCAAAAGTGTCTTTATCAGGCCAAATTACTTTTAGAATAAGTGCAGAGGGTTATAGTAAATAGAGGCTGGTGTAGTCACAAAATGGGATGCCCCAACAGCAGAGCACCTGGGAGCAGTAGTACTATGCACAGCAAAAGTGTCTTTATCAGGCCAAATTACTTTTAGAATAAGTGCAAAGGGTTATAGTAAATAGAGGCTGGTGTAGTCACAGAATGGGATGCCCCAACAGCAGTGCACCTGGGAGCAGTAGTACTATGCAAAGCAAAAGTGTCTTTATCAGGTCAAATTACTTTTAGAATAAGTGCAAAGGGTTATAGTAAATAGAGGCTGGTGTAGTCACAGAATGGGATGCCCCAACAGCAGAGCACCTGGGAGCAGTAGTACTATGCACAGCAAAAGTGTCTTTATCAGGCCAAATTACTTTTAGAATAAGTGCAAAGGGTTATAGTAAATAGAGGCTGGTGTAGTCACAGAATGGGATGCCCCAACAGCAGAGCACCTGGGAGCAGTAGGACTATGCACAGCAAAAGTGTCTTTATCAGGCCAAATTACTTTTAGAATAAGTGCAAAGGGTTATAGTAAATAGAGGCTGGTGTAGTCACAGAATGGGATGCCCCAACAGCAGTGCACCTGGGAGCAGTAGTACTATGCACAGCAAAAGTGTCTTTATCAGGCCAAATTACTTTTAGAATAGGGGAAAAGGGTTATAGTAAATAGAGGCTGGTGTAGTCACAGAATGGGATGCCCCAACAGCAGAGCACCTGGGAGCAGTAGTACTATGCAAAGCAAAAGTGTCTTTATCAGGCCAAATTACTTTTAGAATAAGTGCAAAGGGTTATAGTAAATAGAGGCTGGAGTAGTCACAGAATGGGATGCCCCAACAGCAGTGCACCTGGGAGCAGTAGTACTATGCACAGCAAAAGTGTCTTTATCAAGCCAAATTACTTTTAGAATACGTGCAAAGGGTTATAGTAAATAGAGGCTGGTGTAGTCACAGAATGGGATGCCCCAACAGCAGTGCACCTGGGAGCAGTAGTACTATGCAAAGCAAAAGTGTCTTTATCAGGCCAAATTACTTTTAGAATAAGTGCAGAGGGTTATAGTAAATAGAGGCTGGTGTAGTCACAGAATGGGATGCCCCAACAGCAGAGCACCTGGGAGCAGTAGTACTATGCACAGCAAAAGTGTCTTTATCAGGCCAAATTACTTTTAGAATAAGTGCAAAGGGTTATAGTAAATAGAGGCTGGTGTAGTCACAGAATGGGATGCCCCAACAGCAGAGCACCTGGGAGCAGTAGTACTATGCACAGCAAAAGTGTCTTTATCAGGCCAAATTACTTTTAGAATAAGTGCAAAGGGTTATAGTAAATAGAGGCTGGTGTAGTCACAGAATGGGATGCCCCAACAGCAGAGCACCTGGGAGCAGTAGTACTATGCACAGCAAAAGTGTCTTTATCAGGCCAAATTACTTTTAGAATAAGTGCAAAGGGTTATAGTAAATAGAGGCTGGTGTAGTCACAGAATGGGATGCCCCAACAGCAGTGCACCTGGGAGCAGTAGTACTATGCAAAGCAAAAGTGTCTTTATAAGGCCAAATTACTTTTAGAATAAGTGCAAAGGGTTATAGTAAATAGAGGCTGGTGTAGTCACAGAATGGGATGCCCCAACAGCAGTGCACCTGGGAGCCTTAGTACTATGCACAGCAAAAGTGTCTTTATCAGGCCAAATTACTTTTAGAATAAGTGCAAAGGGTTATAGTAAATAGAGGCTGGTGTAGTCACAGAATGGGATGCCCCAACAGCAGAGCACCTGAGAGCAGTAGTACTATGCACAGCAAAAGTGTCTTTATCAGGCCAAATTACTTTTAGAATAAGTGCAAAGGGTTATAGTAAATAGAGGCTGGTGCAGTCACAGAATGGGATGTCCCAACAGCAGAGCACCTGGTAGCAGTAGTACTATGCACAGCAAAAGTGTCTTTATCAGGCCAAATTACTTTTAGAATAAGTGCAAAGGGTTATAGTAAATAGAGGCTGGTGTAGTCACAGAATGGGATGTCCCAACAGCAGAGCACCTGGTAGCAGTAGTACTATGCACAGCAAAAGTGTCTTTATCTGGCCAAATTACTTTTAGAATAAGTGCAAAGGGTTATAGTAAATAGAGGCTGGTGTAGTCACAGAATGGGATGCCCCAAAAGCAGTGCACCTGGGAGCAGTAGCACTATGCACAGCAAAAGTGTCTTTATCAGGCCAAATTACTTTTAGAATAAGTGCAAAGGGTTATAGTAAATAGAGGCTGGTGTAGTCACAGAATGGGATGCCCCAACAGCAGAGCACCTGGGAGAAGTAGTACTATGCACAGCAAAAGTGTCTTTATCAGGCCAAATTACTTTTAGAATAAGTGCAAAGGGTTATAGTAAATAGAGGCTGGTGTAGTCACAGAATGGGATGCCCCAACAGCAGTGCACCTGGGAGCAGTAGTACTATGCACAGCAAAAGTGTCTTTATCAGGCCAAATTACTTTTAGAATAAGTGCAAAGGGTTATAGTAAATAGAGGCTGGTGTAGTCACAGAATGGGATGCCCCAACAGCAGTGCACCTGGGAGCAGTAGTACTATGCACAGCAAAAGTGTCTTTATCAGGCCAAATTACTTTTAGAGTAAGTGCAAAGGGTTATAGTAAATAGAGGCTGATGTAGTCACAGAATGGGATGCCCCAACAGCAGAGCACCTGGGAGCAGTAGTACTATGCACAGCAAAAGTGTCTTTATCAGGCCAAATTACTTTTAGAATAAGTGCAAAGGGTTATAGTAAATAGAGGCTGGTGTAGTCACAGAATGGGATGCCCCAACAGCAGAGCACCTGGGAGCAGTAGTACTATGCACAGCAAAAGTGTCTTTATCAGGCCAAATTACTTTTAGAATAAGTGCAAAGGGTTATAGTAAATATAGGCTGGTGTAGTCACAGAATGGGATGCCCCAACAGCAGTGCACCTGGGAGCAGTAGTACTATGCACAGCAAAAGTGTCTTTATCAAGCCAAATTACTTTTAGAATAAGTGCAAAGGGTTATAGTAAATAGAGGCTGGTGTAGTCACAGAATGGGATGCCCCAACAGCAGTGCACCTGGGAGCAATAGTACTATGCAAAGCAAAAGTGTCTTTATCAGGCCAAATTACTTTTAGAATAAGTGCAGAGGGTTATAGTAAATAGAGGCTGGTGTAGTCACAAAATGGGATGCCCCAACAGCAGAGCACCTGGGAGCAGTAGTACTATGCACAGCAAAAGTGTCTTTATCAGGCCAAATTACTTTTAGAATACGTGCAAAGGGTTATAGTAAATAGAGGCTGGTGTAGTCACAGAATGGGATGCCCCAACAGCAGTGCACCTGGGAGCAGTAGTACTATGCAAAGCAAAAGTGTCTTTATCAGGCCAAATTACTTTTAGAATAAGTGCAGAGGGTTATAGTAAATAGAGGCTGGTGTAGTCACAGAATGGGATGCCCCAACAGCAGAGCACCTGGGAGCAGTAGTACTATGCACAGCAAAAGTGTCTTTATCAGGCCAAATTACTTTTAGAATAAGTGCAAAGGGTTATAGTAAATAGAGGCTGGTGTAGTCACAGAATGGGATGCCCCAACAGCAGAGCACCTGGGAGCAGTAGTACTATGCACAGCAAAAGTGTCTTTATCAGGCCAAATTACTTTTAGAATAAGTGCAAAGGGTTATAGTAAATATAGGCTGGTGTAGTCACAGAATGTGATGCCCCAACAGCAGTGCACCTGGGAGCAGTAGTACTATGCACAGCAAAAGTGTCTTTATCAAGCCAAATTACTTTTAGAATAAGTGCAAAGGGTTATAGTAAATAGAGGCTGGTGTAGTCACAGAATGGGATGCCCCAACAGCAGTGCACCTGGGAGCAATAGTACTATGCAAAGCAAAAGTGTCTTTATCAGGCCAAATTACTTTTAGAATAAGTGCAGAGGGTTATAGTAAATAGAGGCTGGTGTAGTCACAAAATGGGATGCCCCAACAGCAGAGCACCTGGGAGCAGTAGTACTATGCACAGCAAAAGTGTCTTTATCAGGCCAAATTACTTTTAGAATAAGTGCAAAGGGTTATAGTAAATATAGGCTGGTGTAGTCACAGAATGGGATGCCCCAACAGCAGTGCACCTGGGAGCAGTAGTACTATGCACAGCAAAAGTGTCTTTATCAAGCCAAATTAATTTTAGAATAAGTGCAAAGGGTTATAGTAAATAGAGGCTGGTGTAGTCACAGAATGGGATGCCCCAACAGCAGAGCACCTGGTAGCAGTAGTACTATGCACAGCAAAAGTGTCTTTATCTGGCCAAATTACTTTTAGAATAAGTGCAAAGGGTTATAGTAAATAGAGGCTGGTGTAGTCACAGAATGGGATGCCCCAAAAGCAGTGCACCTGGGAGCAGTAGCACTATGCAAAGCAAAAGTGTCTTTATCAGGCCAAATTACTTTTAGAATAAGTGCAAAGGGTTATAGTAAATAGAGGCTGGTGTAGTCACAGAATGGGATGCCCCAACAGCAGAGCACCTGGGAGAAGTAGTACTATGCACAGCAAAAGTGTCTTTATCAGGCCAAATTACTTTTAGAATAAGTGCAAAGGGTTATAGTAAATAGAGGCTGGTGTAGTCACAGAATGGGATGCCCCAACAGCAGTGCACCTGGGAGCAGTAGTACTATGCACAGCAAAAGTGTCTTTATCAGGCCAAATTACTTTTAGAATAAGTGCAAAGGGTTATAGTAAATAGAGGCTGGTGTAGTCACAGAATGGGATGCCCCAACAGCAGTGCACCTGGGAGCAGTAGTACTATGCACAGCAAAAGTGTCTTTATCAGGCCAAATTACTTTTAGAGTAAGTGCAAAGGGTTATAGTAAATAGAGGCTGGTGTAGTCACAGAATGGGATGCCCCAACAGCAGAGCACCTGGGAGCAGTAGTACTATGCACAGCAAAAGTGTCTTTATCAGGCCAAATTACTTTTAGAATAAGTGCAAAGGGTTATAGTAAATAGAGGCTGGTGTAGTCACAGAATGGGATGCCCCAACAGCAGAGCACCTGGGAGCAGTAGTACTATGCACAGCAAAAGTGTCTTTATCAGGCCAAATTACTTTTAGAATAAGTGCAAAGGGTTATAGTAAATATAGGCTGGTGTAGTCACAGAATGGGATGCCCCAACAGCAGTGCACCTGGGAGCAGTAGTACTATGCACAGCAAAAGTGTCTTTATCAAGCCAAATTACTTTTAGAATAAGCGCAAAGGGTTATAGTAAATAGAGGCTGGTGTAGTCACAGAATGGGATGCCCCAACAGCAGTGCACCTGGGAGCAATAGTACTATGCAAAGCAAAAGTGTCTTTATCAGGCCAAATTACTTTTAGAATAAGTGCAGAGGGTTATAGTAAATAGAGGCTGGTGTAGTCACAAAATGGGATGCCCCAACAGCAGAGCACCTGGGAGCAGTAGTACTATGCACAGCAAAAGTGTCTTTATCAGGCCAAATTACTTTTAGAATACGTGCAAAGGGTTATAGTAAATAGAGGCTGGTGTAGTCACAGAATGGGATGCCCCAACAGCAGTGCACCTGGGAGCAGTAGTACTATGCAAAGCAAAAGTGTCTTTATCAGGCCAAATTACTTTTAGAATAAGTGCAGAGGGTTATAGTAAATAGAGGCTGGTGTAGTCACAGAATGGGATGCCCCAACAGCAGAGCACCTGGGAGCAGTAGTACTATGCACAGCAAAAGTGTCTTTATCAGGCCAAATTACTTTTAGAATAAGTGCAAAGGGTTATAGTAAATAGAGGCTGGTGTAGTCACAGAATGGGATGCCCCAACAGCAGAGCACCTGGGAGCAGTAGTACTATGCACAGCAAAAGTGTCTTTATCAGGCCAAATTACTTTTAGAATAAGTGCAAAGGGTTATAGTAAATATAGGCTGGTGTAGTCACAGAATGGGATGCCCCAACAGCAGTGCACCTGGGAGCAGTAGTACTATGCACAGCAAAAGTGTCTTTATCAAGCCAAATTACTTTTAGAATAAGTGCAAAGGGTTATAGTAAATAGAGGCTGGTGTAGTCACAGAATGGGATGCCCCAACAGCAGTGCACCTGGGAGCAATAGTACTATGCAAAGCAAAAGTGTCTTTATCAGGCCAAATTACTTTTAGAATAAGTGCAGAGGGTTATAGTAAATAGAGGCTGGTGTAGTCACAAAATGGGATGCCCCAACAGCAGAGCACCTGGGAGCAGTAGTACTATGCACAGCAAAAGTGTCTTTATCAGGCCAAATTACTTTTAGAATAAGTGCAAAGGGTTATAGTAAATATAGGCTGGTGTAGTCACAGAATGGGATGCCCCAACAGCAGTGCACCTGGGAGCAGTAGTACTATGCACAGCAAAAGTGTCTTTATCAAGCCAAATTAATTTTAGAATAAGTGCAAAGGGTTATAGTAAATAGAGGCTGGTGTAGTCACAGAATGGGATGCCCCAACAGCAGTGCACCTGGGAGCAGTAGCACTATGCAAAGCAAAAGTGTCTTTATCAGGCCAAATTACTTTTAGAATAAGTGCAAAGGGTTATAGTAAATAGAGGCTGGTGTAGTCACAGAATGGGATGCCCCAACAGCAGAGCATCTGGGAGAAGTAGTACTATGCACAGAAAAAGTGTCTTTATCAGGCCAAATTACTTTTAGAATAAGTGCAAAGGGTTATAGTAAATAGAGGCTGGTGTAGTCACAGAATGGGAGGCCCCAACAGCAGTGCACCTGGGAGCAGTAGTACTATGCACAGCAAAAGTGTCTTTATCAGGCCAAATTACTTTTAGAATAAGTGCAAAGGGTTATAGTAAATAGAGGCTGGTGTAGTCACAGAATGGGATGCCCCAACAGCAGTGCACCTGGGAGCAGTAGCACTATGCAAAGCAAAAGTGTCTTTATCAGGCCAAATTACTTTTAGAATAAGTGCAAAGGGTTATAGTAAATAGAGGCTGGTGTAGTCACAGAATGGGATGCCCCAACAGCAGAGCACCTGGGAGAAGTAGTACTATGAACAGCAAAAGTGTCTTTATCAGGCCAAATTACTTTTAGAATAAGTGCAAAGGGTTATAGTAAATAGAGGCTGGTGTAGTCACAGAATGGGATGCCCCAACAGCAGTGCACCTGGGAGCAGTAGTACTATGCACAGCAAAAGTGTCTTTATCAGGCCAAATCACTTTTAGAATAAGTGCAAAGGGTTATAGTAAAAAGAGGCTGGTGTAGTCACAGAATGGGATGCCCCAACAGCAGTGCACCTGGGAGCAGTAGTACTATGCAAAGCAAAAGTGTCTTTATCAGGTCAAATTACTTTTAGAATAAGTGCAAAGGGTTATAGTAAATAGAGGCTGGTGTAGTCACAGAATGGGATGCCCCAACAGCAGAGCACCTGGGAGCAGTAGTACTATGCACAGCAAAAGTGTCTTTATCAGGCCAAATTACTTTTAGAATAAGTGCAAAGGGTTATAGTAAATAGAGGCTGGTGTAGTCACAGAATGGGATGCCCCAACAGCAGAGCACCTGGGAGCAGTAGGACTATGCACAGCAAAAGTGTCTTTATCAGGCCAAATTACTTTTAGAATAAGTGCAAAGGGTTATAGTAAATAGAGGCTGGTGTAGTCACAGAATGGGATGCCCCAACAGCAGTGCACCTGGGAGCAGTAGTACTATGCACAGCAAAAGTGTCTTTATCAGGCCAAATTACTTTTAGAATAGGGGAAAAGGGTTATAGTAAATAGAGGCTGGTGTAGTCACAGAATGGGATGCCCCAACAGCAGAGCACCTGGGAGCAGTAGTACTATGCAAAGCAAAAGTGTCTTTATCAGGCCAAATTACTTTTAGAATAAGTGCAAAGGGTTATAGTAAATAGAGGCTGGAGTAGTCACAGAATGGGATGCCCCAACAGCAGTGCACCTGGGAGCAGTAGTACTATGCACAGCAAAAGTGTCTTTATCAAGCCAAATTACTTTTAGAATACGTGCAAAGGGTTATAGTAAATAGAGGCTGGTGTAGTCACAGAATGGGATGCCCCAACAGCAGTGCACCTGGGAGCAGTAGTACTATGCAAAGCAAAAGTGTCTTTATCAGGCCAAATTACTTTTAGAATAAGTGCAGAGGGTTATAGTAAATAGAGGCTGGTGTAGTCACAGAATGGGATGCCCCAACAGCAGAGCACCTGGGAGCAGTAGTACTATGCACAGCAAAAGTGTCTTTATCAGGCCAAATTACTTTTAGAATAAGTGCAAAGGGTTATAGTAAATAGAGGCTGGTGTAGTCACAGAATGGGATGCCCCAACAGCAGAGCACCTGGGAGCAGTAGTACTATGCACAGCAAAAGTGTCTTTATCAGGCCAAATTACTTTTAGACTAAGTGCAAAGGGTAATAGTAAATATAGGCTGGTGTAGTCACAGAATGGGATGCCCCAACAGCAGTGCACCTGGGAGCAGTAGTACTATGCACAGCAAAAGTGTCTTTATCAAGCCAAATTACTTTTAGAATAAGTGCAAAGGGTTATAGTAAATAGAGGCTGGTGTAGTCACAGAATGGGATGCCCCAACAGCAGTGCACCTGGGAGCAATAGTACTATGCAAAGCAAAAGTGTCTTTATCAGGCCAAATTACTTTTAGAATAAGTGCAGAGGGTTATAGTAAATAGAGGCTGGTGTAGTCACAAAATGGGATGCCCCAACAGCAGAGCACCTGGGAGCAGTAGTACTATGCACAGCAAAAGTGTCTTTATCAGGCCAAATTACTTTTAGAATAAGTGCAAAGGGTTATAGTAAATATAGGCTGGTGTAGTCACAGAATGGGATGCCCCAACAGCAGTGCACCTGGGAGCAGTAGTACTATGCACAGCAAAAGTGTCTTTATCAAGCCAAATTAATTTTAGAATAAGTGCAAAGGGTTATAGTAAATAGAGGCTGGTGTAGTCACAGAATGGGATGCCCCAACAGCAGAGCACCTGAGAGCAGTAGTACTATGCACAGCAAAAGTGTCTTTATCAGGCCAAATTACTTTTAGAATAAGTGCAAAGGGTTATAGTAAATAGAGGCTGGTGTAGTCACAGAATGGGATGCCCCAACAGCAGTGCACCTGGGAGCAGTAGTACTATGCAAAGCAAAAGTTTCTTTATAAGGCCAAATTACTTTTAGAATAAGTGCAAAGGGTTATAGTAAATAGAGGCTGGTGTAGTCACAGAATGGGATGCCCCAACAGCAGTGCACCTGGGAGCCTTAGTACTATGCAAAGCAAAAGTGTCTTTATCAGGCCAAATTACTTTTAGAATAAGTGCAAAGGGTTATAGTAAATAGAGGCTGGTGTAGTCACAGAATGGGATGCCCCAACAGCAGAGCACCTGAGAGCAGTAGTACTATGCACAGCAAAAGTGTCTTTATCAGGCCAAATTACTTTTAGAATAAGTGCAAAGGGTTATAGTAAATAGAGGCTGGTGTAGTCACAGAATGGGATGTCCCAACAGCAGAGCACCTGGTAGCAGTAGTACTATGCACAGCAAAAGTGTCTTTATCAGGCCAAATTACTTTTAGAATAAGTGCAAAGGGTTATAGTAAATAGAGGCTGGTGTAGTCACAGAATGGGATGTCCCAACAGCAGAGCACCTGGTAGCAGTAGTACTATGCACAGCAAAAGTGTCTTTATCTGGCCAAATTACTTTTAGAATAAGTGCAAAGGGTTATAGTAAATAGAGGCTGGTGTAGTCACAGAATGGGATGCCCCAAAAGCAGTGCACCTGGGAGCAGTAGCACTATGCAAAGCAAAAGTGTCTTTATCAGGCCAAATTACTTTTAGAATAAGTGCAAAGGGTTATAGTAAATAGAGGCTGGTGTAGTCACAGAATGGGATGCCCCAAAAGCAGAGCACCTGGGAGAAGTAGTACTATGCACAGCAAAAGTGTCTTTATCAGGCCAAATTACTTTTAGAATAAGTGCAAAGGGTTATAGTAAATAGAGGCTGGTGTAGTCACAGAATGGGATGCCCCAACAGCAGTGCACCTGGGAGCAGTAGTACTATGCACAGCAAAAGTGTCTTTATCAGGCCAAATTACTTTTAGAATAAGTGCAAAGGGTTATAGTAAATAGAGGCTGGTGTAGTCACAGAATGGGATGCCCCAACAGCAGTGCACCTGGGAGCAGTAGTACTATGCACAGCAAAAGTGTCTTTATCAGGCCAAATTACTTTTAGAGTAAGTGCAAAGGGTTATAGTAAATAGAGGCTGGTGTAGTCACAGAATGGGATGCCCCAACAGCAGAGCACCTGGGAGCAGTAGTACTATGCACAGCAAAAGTGTCTTTATCAGGCCAAATTACTTTTAGAATAAGTGCAAAGGGTTATAGTAAATAGAGGCTGGTGTAGTCACAGAATGGGATGCCCCAACAGCAGAGCACCTGGGAGCAGTAGTACTATGCACAGCAAAAGTGTCTTTATCAGGCCAAATTACTTTTAGAATAAGTGCAAAGGGTTATAGTAAATATAGGCTGGTGTAGTCACAGAATGGGATGCCCCAACAGCAGTGCACCTGGGAGCAGTAGTACTATGCACAGCAAAAGTGTCTTTATCAAGCCAAATTACTTTTAGAATAAGTGCAAAGGGTTATAGTAAATAGAGGCTGGTGTAGTCACAGAATGGGATGCCCCAACAGCAGTGCACCTGGGAGCAATAGTACTATGCAAAGCAAAAGTGTCTTTATCAGGCCAAATTACTTTTAGAATAAGTGCAGAGGGTTATAGTAAATAGAGGCTGGTGTAGTCACAAAATGGGATGCCCCAACAGCAGAGCACCTGGGAGCAGTAGTACTATGCACAGCAAAAGTGTCTTTATCAGGCCAAATTACTTTTAGAATAAGTGCAAAGGGTTATAGTAAATATAGGCTGGTGTAGTCACAGAATGGGATGCCCCAACAGCAGTGCACCTGGGAGCAGTAGTACTATGCACAGCAAAAGTGTCTTTATCAAGCCAAATTACTTTTAGAATAAGTGCAAAGGGTTATAGTAAATAGAGGCTGGTGTAGTCACAGAATGGGATGCCCCAACAGCAGAGCACCTGAGAGCAGTAGTACTATGCACAGCAAAAGTGTCTTTATCAGGCCAAATTACTTTTAGAATAAGTGCAAAGGGTTATAGTAAATAGAGGCTGGTGTAGTCACAGAATGGGATGCCCCAACAGCAGTGCACCTGGGAGCAGTAGTACTATGCAAAGCAAAAGTGTCTTTATAAGGCCAAATTACTTTTAGAATAAGTGCAAAGGGTTATAGTAAATAGAGGCTGGTGTAGTCACAGAATGGGATGCCCCAACAGCAGTGCACCTGGGAGCCTTAGTACTATGCACAGCAAAAGTGTCTTTATCAGGCCAAATTACTTTTAGAATAAGTGCAAAGGGTTATAGTAAATAGAGGCTGGTGTAGTCACAGAATGGGATGCCCCAACAGCAGAGCACCTGAGAGCAGTAGTACTATGCACAGCAAAAGTGTCTTTATCAGGCCAAATTACTTTTAGAATAAGTGCAAAGGGTTATAGTAAATAGAGGCTGGTGTAGTCACAGAATGGGATGTCCCAACAGCAGAGCACCTGGTAGCAGTAGTACTATGCACAGCAAAAGTGTCTTTATCAGGCCAAATTACTTTTAGAATAAGTGCAAAGGGTTATAGTAAGTAGAGGCTGGTGTAGTCACAGAATGGGATGTCCCATCAGCAGAGCACCTGGTAGCAGTAGTACTATGTACAGCAAAAGTGTCTTTATCTGGCCAAATTACTTTTAGAATAAGTGCAAAGGGTTATAGTAAATAGAGGCTGGTGTAGTCACAGAATGGGATGCCCCAAAAGCAGTGCACCTGGGAGCAGTAGCACTATGCAAAGCAAAAGTGTCTTTATCAGGCCAAATTACTTTTAGAATAAGTGCAAAGGGTTATAGTAAATAGAGGCTGGTGTAGTCACAGAATGGGATGCCCCAACAGCAGAGCACCTGGGAGAAGTAGTACTATGCACAGCAAAAGTGTCTTTATCAGGCCAAATTACTTTTAGAATAAGTGCAAAGGGTTATAGTAAATAGAAGCTGGTGTAGTCACAGAATGGGATGCCCCAACAGCAGTGCACCTGGGAGCAGTAGTACTATGCACAGCAAAAGTGTCTTTATCAGGCCAAATTACTTTTAGAATAAGTGCAAAGGGTTATAGTAAATAGAGGCTGGTGTAGTCACAGAATGGGATGCCCCAACAGCAGTGCACCTGGGAGCAGTAGTACTATGCACAGCAAAAGTGTCTTTATCAGGCCAAATTACTTTTAGAGTAAGTGCAAAGGGTTATAGTAAATAGAGGCTGGTGTAGTCACAGAATGGGATGCCCCAACAGCAGAGCACCTGGGAGCAGTAGTACTATGCACAGCAAAAGTGTCTTTATCAGGCCAAATTACTTTTAGAATAAGTGCAAAGGGTTATAGTAAATAGAGGCTGGTGTAGTCACAGAATGGGATGCCCCAACAGCAGAGGACCTGGGAGCAGTAGTACTATGCACAGCAAAAGTGTCTTTATCAGGCCAAATTACTTTTAGAATAAATGCAAAGGGTTATAGTAAATAGAGGCTGGTGTAGTCACAGAATGGGATGCCCCAACAGCAGTGCACCTGGGAGCAGTAGTACTATGCACAGCAAAAGTGTCTTTATCAGGCCAAATTACTTTTAGAATAAGTGCAAAGGGTTATAGTAAATAGAGGCTGGTGTAGTCACAGAATGGGATGCCCCAACAGCAGAGCACCTGGGAGCAGTAGTACTATGCAAAGCAAAAGTGTCTTTATCAGGCCAAATTACTTTTAGAATAAGTGCAAGGGGTTATAGTAAATAGAGGCTGGTGTAGTCAAAGAATGGGATGCCCCAACAGCAGAGCACTTGAGAGCAGTAGTACTATGCACAGCAAAAGTGTATTTATCAGGCCAAATTACTTTTAGAATAAGTGCAAAGGGTTATAGTAAATAGAGGCTGGTGTAGTCACAGAATGGGATGCCCCAACAGCAGTGCACCTGGGAGCAATAGTACTATGCACAGCAAAAGTGTCTTTATCAGGCCAAATTACTTTTAGAATAAGTGCAAAGGGTTATAGTAAATAGAGGCTGGTGTAGTCACAGAATGGGATGCCCTAACAGCAGTGCACCTGGGAGCAGTAGTACTATGCAAAGCAAAAGTGTCTTTATAAGGCCAAATTACTTTTAGAATAAGTGCAAAGGGTTATAGTAAATAGAGGCCGGTGTAGTCACAGAATGGGATGCCCCAACAGCAGTGCACCTGGGAGCCTTAGTACTATGCACAGCAAAAGTGTCTTTATCAGGCCAAATTACTTTTAGAATAAGTGCAAAGGGTTATAGTAAATAGAGGCTGGTGTAGTCACAGAATGGGATGCCCCAACAGCAGAGCACCTGGGAGCAGTAGTACTATGCACAGCAAAAGTGTCTTTATCAGGCCAAATTACTTTTAGAATAAGTGCAAAGGGTTATAGTAAATAGAGGCTGGTGTAGTCACAGAATGGGATGTCCCAACAGCAGAGCACCTGGTAGCAGTAGTACTATGCACAGCAAAAGTGTCTTTATCAGGCCAAATTACTTTTAGAATAAGTGCAAAGGGTTATAGTAAATAGAGGCTGGTGTAGTCACAGAATGGGATGCCCCAACAGCAGAGCACCTGAGAGCAGTAGTACTATGCACAGCAAAAGTGTCTTTATCAGGCCAAATTACTTTTAGAATAAGTGCAAAGGGTTATAGTAAATAGAGGCTGGTGTAGTCACAGAATGGGATGCCCCAACAGCAGTGCACCTGGGAGCAGTAGTACTATGCAAAGCAAAAGTGTCTTTATAAGGCCAAATTACTTTTAGAATAAGTGCAAAGGGTTATAGTAAATAGAGGCCGGTGTAGTCACAGAATGGGATGCCCCAACAGCAGTGCACCTGGGAGCCTTAGTACTATGCACAGCAAAAGTGTCTTTATCAGGCCAAATTACTTTTAGAATAAGTGCAAAGGGTTATAGTAAATAGAGGCTGGTGTAGTCACAGAATGGGATGCCCCAACAGCAGAGCACCTGAGAGCAGTAGTACTATGCACAGCAAAAGTGTCTTTATCAGGCCAAATTACTTTTAGAATAAGTGCAAAGGGTTATAGTAAATCGAGGCTGGTGTAGTCACAGAATGGGATGTCCCAACAGCAGAGCACCTGGTAGCAGTAGTACTATGCACAGCAAAAGTGTCTTTATCAGGCCAAATTACTTTTAGAATAAGTGCAAAGGGTTATAGTAAATAGAGGCTGGTGTAGTCACAGAATGGGATGTCCCAACAGCAGAGCACCTGGTAGCAGTAGTACTATGCACAGCAAAAGTGTCTTTATCTGGCCAAATTACTTTTAGAATAAGTGCAAAGGGTTATAGTAAATAGAGGCTGGTGTAGTCACAGAATGGGATGCCCCAAAAGCAGTGCACCTGGGAGCAGTAGCACTATGCAAAGCAAAAGTGTCTTTATCAGGCCAAATTACTTTTAGAATAAGTGCAAAGGGTTATAGTAAATAGAGGCTGGTGTAGTCACAGAATGGGATGCCCCAACAGCAGAGCACCTGGGAGAAGTAGTACTATGCACAGCAAAAGTGTCTTTATCAGGCCAAATTACTTTTAGAATAAGTGCAAAGGGTTATAGTAAATAGAGGCTGGTGTAGTCACAGAATGGGATGCCCCAACAGCAGTGCACCTGGGAGCAGTAGTACTATGCACAGCAAAAGTGTCTTTATCAGGCCAAATTACTTTTAGAATAAGTGCAAAGGGTTATAGTAAATAGAGGCTGGTGTAGTCACAGAATGGGATGCCCCAACAGCAGTGCACCTGGGAGCAGTAGTACTATGCACAGCAAAAGTGTCTTTATCAGGCCAAATTACTTTTAGAGTAAGTGCAAAGGGTTATAGTAAATAGAGGCTGGTGTAGTCACAGAATGGGATGCCCCAACAGCAGAGCACCTGGGAGCAGTAGTACTATGCACAGCAAAAGTGTCTTTATCAGGCCAAATTACTTTTAGAATAAGTGCAAAGGGTTATAGTAAATAGAGGCTGGTGTAGTCACAGAATGGGATGCCCCAACAGCAGAGCACCTGGGAGCAGTAGTACTATGCACAGCAAAAGTGTCTTTATCAGGCCAAATTACTTTTAGAATAAGTGCAAAGGGTTATAGTAAATATAGGCTGGTGTAGTCACAGAATGGGATGCCCCAACAGCAGTGCACCTGGGAGCAGTAGTACTATGCACAGCAAAAGTGTCTTTATCAAGCCAAATTACTTTTAGAATAAGTGCAAAGGGTTATAGTAAATAGAGGCTGGTGTAGTCACAGAATGGGATGCCCCAACAGCAGTGCACCTGGGAGCAATAGTACTATGCAAAGCAAAAGTGTCTTTATCAGGCCAAATTACTTTTAGAATAAGTGCAGAGGGTTATAGTAAATAGAGGCTGGTGTAGTCACAAAATGGGATGCCCCAACAGCAGAGCACCTGGGAGCAGTAGTACTATGCACAGCAAAAGTGTCTTTATCAGGCCAAATTACTTTTAGAATAAGTGCAAAGGGTTATAGTAAATAGAGGCTGGTGTAGTCACAGAATGGGATGCCCCAACAGCAGTGCACCTGGGAGCAGTAGTACTATGCAAAGCAAAAGTGTCTTTATCAGGTCAAATTACTTTTAGAATAAGTGCAAAGGGTTATAGTAAATAGAGGCTGGTGTAGTCACAGAATGGGATGCCCCAACAGCAGAGCACCTGGGAGCAGTAGTACTATGCACAGCAAAAGTGTCTTTATCAGGCCAAATTACTTTTAGAATAAGTGCAAAGGGTTATAGTAAATAGAGGCTGGTGTAGTCACAGAATGGGATGCCCCAACAGCAGAGCACCTGGGAGCAGTAGGACTATGCACAGCAAAAGTGTCTTTATCAGGCCAAATTACTTTTAGAATAAGTGCAAAGGGTTATAGTAAATAGAGGCTGGTGTAGTCACAGAATGGGATGCCCCAACAGCAGTGCACCTGGGAGCAGTAGTACTATGCACAGCAAAAGTGTCTTTATCAGGCCAAATTACTTTTAGAATAGGGGAAAAGGGTTATAGTAAATAGAGGCTGGTGTAGTCACAGAATGGGATGCCCCAACAGCAGAGCACCTGGGAGCAGTAGTACTATGCAAAGCAAAAGTGTCTTTATCAGGCCAAATTACTTTTAGAATAAGTGCAAAGGGTTATAGTAAATAGAGGCTGGAGTAGTCACAGAATGGGATGCCCCAACAGCAGTGCACCTGGGAGCAGTAGTACTATGCACAGCAAAAGTGTCTTTATCAAGCCAAATTACTTTTAGAATACGTGCAAAGGGTTATAGTAAATAGAGGCTGGTGTAGTCACAGAATGGGATGCCCCAACAGCAGTGCACCTGGGAGCAGTAGTACTATGCAAAGCAAAAGTGTCTTTATCAGGCCAAATTACTTTTAGAATAAGTGCAGAGGGTTATAGTAAATAGAGGCTGGTGTAGTCACAGAATGGGATGCCCCAACAGCAGAGCACCTGGGAGCAGTAGTACTATGCACAGCAAAAGTGTCTTTATCAGGCCAAATTACTTTTAGAATAAGTGCAAAGGGTTATAGTAAATAGAGGCTGGTGTAGTCACAGAATGGGATGCCCCAACAGCAGAGCACCTGGGAGCAGTAGTACTATGCACAGCAAAAGTGTCTTTATCAGGCCAAATTACTTTTAGAATAAGTGCAAAGGGTTATAGTAAATAGAGGCTGGTGTAGTCACAGAATGGGATGCCCCAACAGCAGAGCACCTGGGAGCAGTAGTACTATGCACAGCAAAAGTGTCTTTATCAGGCCAAATTACTTTTAGAATAAGTGCAAAGGGTTATAGTAAATAGAGGCTGGTGTAGTCACAGAATGGGATGCCCCAACAGCAGTGCACCTGGGAGCAGTAGTACTATGCAAAGCAAAAGTGTCTTTATAAGGCCAAATTACTTTTAGAATAAGTGCAAAGGGTTATAGTAAATAGAGGCTGGTGTAGTCACAGAATGGGATGCCCCAACAGCAGTGCACCTGGGAGCCTTAGTACTATGCACAGCAAAAGTGTCTTTATCAGGCCAAATTACTTTTAGAATAAGTGCAAAGGGTTATAGTAAATAGAGGCTGGTGTAGTCACAGAATGGGATGCCCCAACAGCAGAGCACCTGAGAGCAGTAGTACTATGCACAGCAAAAGTGTCTTTATCAGGCCAAATTACTTTTAGAATAAGTGCAAAGGGTTATAGTAAATAGAGGCTGGTGCAGTCACAGAATGGGATGTCCCAACAGCAGAGCACCTGGTAGCAGTAGTACTATGCACAGCAAAAGTGTCTTTATCAGGCCAAATTACTTTTAGAATAAGTGCAAAGGGTTATAGTAAATAGAGGCTGGTGTAGTCACAGAATGGGATGTCCCAACAGCAGAGCACCTGGTAGCAGTAGTACTATGCACAGCAAAAGTGTCTTTATCTGGCCAAATTACTTTTAGAATAAGTGCAAAGGGTTATAGTAAATAGAGGCTGGTGTAGTCACAGAATGGGATGCCCCAAAAGCAGTGCACCTGGGAGCAGTAGCACTATGCACAGCAAAAGTGTCTTTATCAGGCCAAATTACTTTTAGAATAAGTGCAAAGGGTTATAGTAAATAGAGGCTGGTGTAGTCACAGAATGGGATGCCCCAACAGCAGAGCACCTGGGAGAAGTAGTACTATGCACAGCAAAAGTGTCTTTATCAGGCCAAATTACTTTTAGAATAAGTGCAAAGGGTTATAGTAAATAGAGGCTGGTGTAGTCACAGAATGGGATGCCCCAACAGCAGTGCACCTGGGAGCAGTAGTACTATGCACAGCAAAAGTGTCTTTATCAGGCCAAATTACTTTTAGAATAAGTGCAAAGGGTTATAGTAAATAGAGGCTGGTGTAGTCACAGAATGGGATGCCCCAACAGCAGTGCACCTGGGAGCAGTAGTACTATGCACAGCAAAAGTGTCTTTATCAGGCCAAATTACTTTTAGAGTAAGTGCAAAGGGTTATAGTAAATAGAGGCTGATGTAGTCACAGAATGGGATGCCCCAACAGCAGAGCACCTGGGAGCAGTAGTACTATGCACAGCAAAAGTGTCTTTATCAGGCCAAATTACTTTTAGAATAAGTGCAAAGGGTTATAGTAAATAGAGGCTGGTGTAGTCACAGAATGGGATGCCCCAACAGCAGAGCACCTGGGAGCAGTAGTACTATGCACAGCAAAAGTGTCTTTATCAGGCCAAATTACTTTTAGAATAAGTGCAAAGGGTTATAGTAAATATAGGCTGGTGTAGTCACAGAATGGGATGCCCCAACAGCAGTGCACCTGGGAGCAGTAGTACTATGCACAGCAAAAGTGTCTTTATCAAGCCAAATTACTTTTAGAATAAGTGCAAAGGGTTATAGTAAATAGAGGCTGGTGTAGTCACAGAATGGGATGCCCCAACAGCAGTGCACCTGGGAGCAATAGTACTATGCAAAGCAAAAGTGTCTTTATCAGGCCAAATTACTTTTAGAATAAGTGCAGAGGGTTATAGTAAATAGAGGCTGGTGTAGTCACAAAATGGGATGCCCCAACAGCAGAGCACCTGGGAGCAGTAGTACTATGCACAGCAAAAGTGTCTTTATCAGGCCAAATTACTTTTAGAATACGTGCAAAGGGTTATAGTAAATAGAGGCTGGTGTAGTCACAGAATGGGATGCCCCAACAGCAGTGCACCTGGGAGCAGTAGTACTATGCAAAGCAAAAGTGTCTTTATCAGGCCAAATTACTTTTAGAATAAGTGCAGAGGGTTATAGTAAATAGAGGCTGGTGTAGTCACAGAATGGGATGCCCCAACAGCAGAGCACCTGGGAGCAGTAGTACTATGCACAGCAAAAGTGTCTTTATCAGGCCAAATTACTTTTAGAATAAGTGCAAAGGGTTATAGTAAATAGAGGCTGGTGTAGTCACAGAATGGGATGCCCCAACAGCAGAGCACCTGGGAGCAGTAGTACTATGCACAGCAAAAGTGTCTTTATCAGGCCAAATTACTTTTAGAATAAGTGCAAAGGGTTATAGTAAATATAGGCTGGTGTAGTCACAGAATGGGATGCCCCAACAGCAGTGCACCTGGGAGCAGTAGTACTATGCACAGCAAAAGTGTCTTTATCAAGCCAAATTACTTTTAGAATAAGTGCAAAGGGTTATAGTAAATAGAGGCTGGTGTAGTCACAGAATGGGATGCCCCAACAGCAGTGCACCTGGGAGCAATAGTACTATGCAAAGCAAAAGTGTCTTTATCAGGCCAAATTACTTTTAGAATAAGTGCAGAGGGTTATAGTAAATAGAGGCTGGTGTAGTCACAAAATGGGATGCCCCAACAGCAGAGCACCTGGGAGCAGTAGTACTATGCACAGCAAAAGTGTCTTTATCAGGCCAAATTACTTTTAGAATAAGTGCAAAGGGTTATAGTAAATATAGGCTGGTGTAGTCACAGAATGGGATGCCCCAACAGCAGTGCACCTGGGAGCAGTAGTACTATGCACAGCAAAAGTGTCTTTATCAAGCCAAATTAATTTTAGAATAAGTGCAAAGGGTTATAGTAAATAGAGGCTGGTGTAGTCACAGAATGGGATGCCCCAACAGCAGAGCACCTGGTAGCAGTAGTACTATGCACAGCAAAAGTGTCTTTATCTGGCCAAATTACTTTTAGAATAAGTGCAAAGGGTTATAGTAAATAGAGGCTGGTGTAGTCACAGAATGGGATGCCCCAAAAGCAGTGCACCTGGGAGCAGTAGCACTATGCAAAGCAAAAGTGTCTTTATCAGGCCAAATTACTTTTAGAATAAGTGCAAAGGGTTATAGTAAATAGAGGCTGGTGTAGTCACAGAATGGGATGCCCCAACAGCAGAGCACCTGGGAGAAGTAGTACTATGCACAGCAAAAGTGTCTTTATCAGGCCAAATTACTTTTAGAATAAGTGCAAAGGGTTATAGTAAATAGAGGCTGGTGTAGTCACAGAATGGGATGCCCCAACAGCAGTGCACCTGGGAGCAGTAGTACTATGCACAGCAAAAGTGTCTTTATCAGGCCAAATTACTTTTAGAATAAGTGCAAAGGGTTATAGTAAATAGAGGCTGGTGTAGTCACAGAATGGGATGCCCCAACAGCAGTGCACCTGGGAGCAGTAGTACTATGCACAGCAAAAGTGTCTTTATCAGGCCAAATTACTTTTAGAGTAAGTGCAAAGGGTTATAGTAAATAGAGGCTGGTGTAGTCACAGAATGGGATGCCCCAACAGCAGAGCACCTGGGAGCAGTAGTACTATGCACAGCAAAAGTGTCTTTATCAGGCCAAATTACTTTTAGAATAAGTGCAAAGGGTTATAGTAAATAGAGGCTGGTGTAGTCACAGAATGGGATGCCCCAACAGCAGAGCACCTGGGAGCAGTAGTACTATGCACAGCAAAAGTGTCTTTATCAGGCCAAATTACTTTTAGAATAAGTGCAAAGGGTTATAGTAAATATAGGCTGGTGTAGTCACAGAATGGGATGCCCCAACAGCAGTGCACCTGGGAGCAGTAGTACTATGCACAGCAAAAGTGTCTTTATCAAGCCAAATTACTTTTAGAATAAGCGCAAAGGGTTATAGTAAATAGAGGCTGGTGTAGTCACAGAATGGGATGCCCCAACAGCAGTGCACCTGGGAGCAATAGTACTATGCAAAGCAAAAGTGTCTTTATCAGGCCAAATTACTTTTAGAATAAGTGCAGAGGGTTATAGTAAATAGAGGCTGGTGTAGTCACAAAATGGGATGCCCCAACAGCAGAGCACCTGGGAGCAGTAGTACTATGCACAGCAAAAGTGTCTTTATCAGGCCAAATTACTTTTAGAATACGTGCAAAGGGTTATAGTAAATAGAGGCTGGTGTAGTCACAGAATGGGATGCCCCAACAGCAGTGCACCTGGGAGCAGTAGTACTATGCAAAGCAAAAGTGTCTTTATCAGGCCAAATTACTTTTAGAATAAGTGCAGAGGGTTATAGTAAATAGAGGCTGGTGTAGTCACAGAATGGGATGCCCCAACAGCAGAGCACCTGGGAGCAGTAGTACTATGCACAGCAAAAGTGTCTTTATCAGGCCAAATTACTTTTAGAATAAGTGCAAAGGGTTATAGTAAATAGAGGCTGGTGTAGTCACAGAATGGGATGCCCCAACAGCAGAGCACCTGGGAGCAGTAGTACTATGCACAGCAAAAGTGTCTTTATCAGGCCAAATTACTTTTAGAATAAGTGCAAAGGGTTATAGTAAATATAGGCTGGTGTAGTCACAGAATGGGATGCCCCAACAGCAGTGCACCTGGGAGCAGTAGTACTATGCACAGCAAAAGTGTCTTTATCAAGCCAAATTACTTTTAGAATAAGTGCAAAGGGTTATAGTAAATAGAGGCTGGTGTAGTCACAGAATGGGATGCCCCAACAGCAGTGCACCTGGGAGCAATAGTACTATGCAAAGCAAAAGTGTCTTTATCAGGCCAAATTACTTTTAGAATAAGTGCAGAGGGTTATAGTAAATAGAGGCTGGTGTAGTCACAAAATGGGATGCCCCAACAGCAGAGCACCTGGGAGCAGTAGTACTATGCACAGCAAAAGTGTCTTTATCAGGCCAAATTACTTTTAGAATAAGTGCAAAGGGTTATAGTAAATATAGGCTGGTGTAGTCACAGAATGGGATGCCCCAACAGCAGTGCACCTGGGAGCAGTAGTACTATGCACAGCAAAAGTGTCTTTATCAAGCCAAATTAATTTTAGAATAAGTGCAAAGGGTTATAGTAAATAGAGGCTGGTGTAGTCACAGAATGGGATGCCCCAACAGCAGTGCACCTGGGAGCAGTAGCACTATGCAAAGCAAAAGTGTCTTTATCAGGCCAAATTACTTTTAGAATAAGTGCAAAGGGTTATAGTAAATAGAGGCTGGTGTAGTCACAGAATGGGATGCCCCAACAGCAGAGCATCTGGGAGAAGTAGTACTATGCACAGAAAAAGTGTCTTTATCAGGCCAAATTACTTTTAGAATAAGTGCAAAGGGTTATAGTAAATAGAGGCTGGTGTAGTCACAGAATGGGAGGCCCCAACAGCAGTGCACCTGGGAGCAGTAGTACTATGCACAGCAAAAGTGTCTTTATCAGGCCAAATTACTTTTAGAATAAGTGCAAAGGGTTATAGTAAATAGAGGCTGGTGTAGTCACAGAATGGGATGCCCCAACAGCAGTGCACCTGGGAGCAGTAGCACTATGCAAAGCAAAAGTGTCTTTATCAGGCCAAATTACTTTTAGAATAAGTGCAAAGGGTTATAGTAAATAGAGGCTGGTGTAGTCACAGAATGGGATGCCCCAACAGCAGAGCACCTGGGAGAAGTAGTACTATGAACAGCAAAAGTGTCTTTATCAGGCCAAATTACTTTTAGAATAAGTGCAAAGGGTTATAGTAAATAGAGGCTGGTGTAGTCACAGAATGGGATGCCCCAACAGCAGTGCACCTGGGAGCAGTAGTACTATGCACAGCAAAAGTGTCTTTATCAGGCCAAATCACTTTTAGAATAAGTGCAAAGGGTTATAGTAAAAAGAGGCTGGTGTAGTCACAGAATGGGATGCCCCAACAGCAGTGCACCTGGGAGCAGTAGTACTATGCAAAGCAAAAGTGTCTTTATCAGGTCAAATTACTTTTAGAATAAGTGCAAAGGGTTATAGTAAATAGAGGCTGGTGTAGTCACAGAATGGGATGCCCCAACAGCAGAGCACCTGGGAGCAGTAGTACTATGCACAGCAAAAGTGTCTTTATCAGGCCAAATTACTTTTAGAATAAGTGCAAAGGGTTATAGTAAATAGAGGCTGGTGTAGTCACAGAATGGGATGCCCCAACAGCAGAGCACCTGGGAGCAGTAGGACTATGCACAGCAAAAGTGTCTTTATCAGGCCAAATTACTTTTAGAATAAGTGCAAAGGGTTATAGTAAATAGAGGCTGGTGTAGTCACAGAATGGGATGCCCCAACAGCAGTGCACCTGGGAGCAGTAGTACTATGCACAGCAAAAGTGTCTTTATCAGGCCAAATTACTTTTAGAATAGGGGAAAAGGGTTATAGTAAATAGAGGCTGGTGTAGTCACAGAATGGGATGCCCCAACAGCAGAGCACCTGGGAGCAGTAGTACTATGCAAAGCAAAAGTGTCTTTATCAGGCCAAATTACTTTTAGAATAAGTGCAAAGGGTTATAGTAAATAGAGGCTGGAGTAGTCACAGAATGGGATGCCCCAACAGCAGTGCACCTGGGAGCAGTAGTACTATGCACAGCAAAAGTGTCTTTATCAAGCCAAATTACTTTTAGAATACGTGCAAAGGGTTATAGTAAATAGAGGCTGGTGTAGTCACAGAATGGGATGCCCCAACAGCAGTGCACCTGGGAGCAGTAGTACTATGCAAAGCAAAAGTGTCTTTATCAGGCCAAATTACTTTTAGAATAAGTGCAGAGGGTTATAGTAAATAGAGGCTGGTGTAGTCACAGAATGGGATGCCCCAACAGCAGAGCACCTGGGAGCAGTAGTACTATGCACAGCAAAAGTGTCTTTATCAGGCCAAATTACTTTTAGAATAAGTGCAAAGGGTTATAGTAAATAGAGGCTGGTGTAGTCACAGAATGGGATGCCCCAACAGCAGAGCACCTGGGAGCAGTAGTACTATGCACAGCAAAAGTGTCTTTATCAGGCCAAATTACTTTTAGACTAAGTGCAAAGGGTAATAGTAAATATAGGCTGGTGTAGTCACAGAATGGGATGCCCCAACAGCAGTGCACCTGGGAGCAGTAGTACTATGCACAGCAAAAGTGTCTTTATCAAGCCAAATTACTTTTAGAATAAGTGCAAAGGGTTATAGTAAATAGAGGCTGGTGTAGTCACAGAATGGGATGCCCCAACAGCAGTGCACCTGGGAGCAATAGTACTATGCAAAGCAAAAGTGTCTTTATCAGGCCAAATTACTTTTAGAATAAGTGCAGAGGGTTATAGTAAATAGAGGCTGGTGTAGTCACAAAATGGGATGCCCCAACAGCAGAGCACCTGGGAGCAGTAGTACTATGCACAGCAAAAGTGTCTTTATCAGGCCAAATTACTTTTAGAATAAGTGCAAAGGGTTATAGTAAATATAGGCTGGTGTAGTCACAGAATGGGATGCCCCAACAGCAGTGCACCTGGGAGCAGTAGTACTATGCACAGCAAAAGTGTCTTTATCAAGCCAAATTAATTTTAGAATAAGTGCAAAGGGTTATAGTAAATAGAGGCTGGTGTAGTCACAGAATGGGATGCCCCAACAGCAGAGCACCTGAGAGCAGTAGTACTATGCACAGCAAAAGTGTCTTTATCAGGCCAAATTACTTTTAGAATAAGTGCAAAGGGTTATAGTAAATAGAGGCTGGTGTAGTCACAGAATGGGATGCCCCAACAGCAGTGCACCTGGGAGCAGTAGTACTATGCAAAGCAAAAGTTTCTTTATAAGGCCAAATTACTTTTAGAATAAGTGCAAAGGGTTATAGTAAATAGAGGCTGGTGTAGTCACAGAATGGGATGCCCCAACAGCAGTGCACCTGGGAGCCTTAGTACTATGCAAAGCAAAAGTGTCTTTATCAGGCCAAATTACTTTTAGAATAAGTGCAAAGGGTTATAGTAAATAGAGGCTGGTGTAGTCACAGAATGGGATGCCCCAACAGCAGAGCACCTGAGAGCAGTAGTACTATGCACAGCAAAAGTGTCTTTATCAGGCCAAATTACTTTTAGAATAAGTGCAAAGGGTTATAGTAAATAGAGGCTGGTGTAGTCACAGAATGGGATGTCCCAACAGCAGAGCACCTGGTAGCAGTAGTACTATGCACAGCAAAAGTGTCTTTATCAGGCCAAATTACTTTTAGAATAAGTGCAAAGGGTTATAGTAAATAGAGGCTGGTGTAGTCACAGAATGGGATGTCCCAACAGCAGAGCACCTGGTAGCAGTAGTACTATGCACAGCAAAAGTGTCTTTATCTGGCCAAATTACTTTTAGAATAAGTGCAAAGGGTTATAGTAAATAGAGGCTGGTGTAGTCACAGAATGGGATGCCCCAAAAGCAGTGCACCTGGGAGCAGTAGCACTATGCAAAGCAAAAGTGTCTTTATCAGGCCAAATTACTTTTAGAATAAGTGCAAAGGGTTATAGTAAATAGAGGCTGGTGTAGTCACAGAATGGGATGCCCCAAAAGCAGAGCACCTGGGAGAAGTAGTACTATGCACAGCAAAAGTGTCTTTATCAGGCCAAATTACTTTTAGAATAAGTGCAAAGGGTTATAGTAAATAGAGGCTGGTGTAGTCACAGAATGGGATGCCCCAACAGCAGTGCACCTGGGAGCAGTAGTACTATGCACAGCAAAAGTGTCTTTATCAGGCCAAATTACTTTTAGAATAAGTGCAAAGGGTTATAGTAAATAGAGGCTGGTGTAGTCACAGAATGGGATGCCCCAACAGCAGTGCACCTGGGAGCAGTAGTACTATGCACAGCAAAAGTGTCTTTATCAGGCCAAATTACTTTTAGAGTAAGTGCAAAGGGTTATAGTAAATAGAGGCTGGTGTAGTCACAGAATGGGATGCCCCAACAGCAGAGCACCTGGGAGCAGTAGTACTATGCACAGCAAAAGTGTCTTTATCAGGCCAAATTACTTTTAGAATAAGTGCAAAGGGTTATAGTAAATAGAGGCTGGTGTAGTCACAGAATGGGATGCCCCAACAGCAGAGCACCTGGGAGCAGTAGTACTATGCACAGCAAAAGTGTCTTTATCAGGCCAAATTACTTTTAGAATAAGTGCAAAGGGTTATAGTAAATATAGGCTGGTGTAGTCACAGAATGGGATGCCCCAACAGCAGTGCACCTGGGAGCAGTAGTACTATGCACAGCAAAAGTGTCTTTATCAAGCCAAATTACTTTTAGAATAAGTGCAAAGGGTTATAGTAAATAGAGGCTGGTGTAGTCACAGAATGGGATGCCCCAACAGCAGTGCACCTGGGAGCAATAGTACTATGCAAAGCAAAAGTGTCTTTATCAGGCCAAATTACTTTTAGAATAAGTGCAGAGGGTTATAGTAAATAGAGGCTGGTGTAGTCACAAAATGGGATGCCCCAACAGCAGAGCACCTGGGAGCAGTAGTACTATGCACAGCAAAAGTGTCTTTATCAGGCCAAATTACTTTTAGAATAAGTGCAAAGGGTTATAGTAAATATAGGCTGGTGTAGTCACAGAATGGGATGCCCCAACAGCAGTGCACCTGGGAGCAGTAGTACTATGCACAGCAAAAGTGTCTTTATCAAGCCAAATTACTTTTAGAATAAGTGCAAAGGGTTATAGTAAATAGAGGCTGGTGTAGTCACAGAATGGGATGCCCCAACAGCAGAGCACCTGAGAGCAGTAGTACTATGCACAGCAAAAGTGTCTTTATCAGGCCAAATTACTTTTAGAATAAGTGCAAAAGGTTATAGTAAATAGAGGCTGGTGTAGTCACAGAATGGGATGCCCCAACAGCAGTGCACCTGGGAGCAGTAGTACTATGCAAAGCAAAAGTGTCTTTATAAGGCCAAATTACTTTTAGAATAAGTGCAAAGGGTTATAGTAAATAGAGGCTGGTGTAGTCACAGAATGGGATGCCCCAACAGCAGTGCACCTGGGAGCCTTAGTACTATGCACAGCAAAAGTGTCTTTATCAGGCCAAATTACTTTTAGAATAAGTGCAAAGGGTTATAGTAAATAGAGGCTGGTGTAGTCACAGAATGGGATGCCCCAACAGCAGAGCACCTGAGAGCAGTAGTACTATGCACAGCAAAAGTGTCTTTATCAGGCCAAATTACTTTTAGAATAAGTGCAAAGGGTTATAGTAAATAGAGGCTGGTGTAGTCACAGAATGGGATGTCCCAACAGCAGAGCACCTGGTAGCAGTAGTACTATGCACAGCAAAAGTGTCTTTATCAGGCCAAATTACTTTTAGAATAAGTGCAAAGGGTTATAGTAAGTAGAGGCTGGTGTAGTCACAGAATGGGATGTCCCATCAGCAGAGCACCTGGTAGCAGTAGTACTATGTACAGCAAAAGTGTCTTTATCTGGCCAAATTACTTTTAGAATAAGTGCAAAGGGTTATAGTAAATAGAGGCTGGTGTAGTCACAGAATGGGATGCCCCAAAAGCAGTGCACCTGGGAGCAGTAGCACTATGCAAAGCAAAAGTGTCTTTATCAGGCCAAATTACTTTTAGAATAAGTGCAAAGGGTTATAGTAAATAGAGGCTGGTGTAGTCACAGAATGGGATGCCCCAACAGCAGAGCACCTGGGAGAAGTAGTACTATGCACAGCAAAAGTGTCTTTATCAGGCCAAATTACTTTTAGAATAAGTGCAAAGGGTTATAGTAAATAGAAGCTGGTGTAGTCACAGAATGGGATGCCCCAACAGCAGTGCACCTGGGAGCAGTAGTACTATGCACAGCAAAAGTGTCTTTATCAGGCCAAATTACTTTTAGAATAAGTGCAAAGGGTTATAGTAAATAGAGGCTGGTGTAGTCACAGAATGGGATGCCCCAACAGCAGTGCACCTGGGAGCAGTAGTACTATGCACAGCAAAAGTGTCTTTATCAGGCCAAATTACTTTTAGAGTAAGTGCAAAGGGTTATAGTAAATAGAGGCTGGTGTAGTCACAGAATGGGATGCCCCAACAGCAGAGCACCTGGGAGCAGTAGTACTATGCACAGCAAAAGTGTCTTTATCAGGCCAAATTACTTTTAGAATAAGTGCAAAGGGTTATAGTAAATAGAGGCTGGTGTAGTCACAGAATGGGATGCCCCAACAGCAGAGGACCTGGGAGCAGTAGTACTATGCACAGCAAAAGTGTCTTTATCAGGCCAAATTACTTTTAGAATAAATGCAAAGGGTTATAGTAAATAGAGGCTGGTGTAGTCACAGAATGGGATGCCCCAACAGCAGTGCACCTGGGAGCAGTAGTACTATGCACAGCAAAAGTGTCTTTATCAGGCCAAATTACTTTTAGAATAAGTGCAAAGGGTTATAGTAAATAGAGGCTGGTGTAGTCACAGAATGGGATGCCCCAACAGCAGAGCACCTGGGAGCAGTAGTACTATGCAAAGCAAAAGTGTCTTTATCAGGCCAAATTACTTTTAGAATAAGTGCAAGGGGTTATAGTAAATAGAGGCTGGTGTAGTCAAAGAATGGGATGCCCCAACAGCAGAGCACTTGAGAGCAGTAGTACTATGCACAGCAAAAGTGTATTTATCAGGCCAAATTACTTTTAGAATAAGTGCAAAGGGTTATAGTAAATAGAGGCTGGTGTAGTCACAGAATGGGATGTCCCAACAGCAGAGCACCTGGTAGCAGTAGTACTATGCACAGCAAAAGTGTCTTTATCAGGCCAAATTACTTTTAGAATAAGTGCAAAGGGTTATAGTAAATAGAGGCTGGTGCAGTCACAGAATGGGATGTCCCAACAGCAGAGCACCTGGTAGCAGTAGTACTATGCACAGCAAAAGTGTCTTTATCAGGCCAAATTACTTTTAGAATAAGTGCAAAGGGTTATAGTAAATAGAGGCTGGTGTAGTCACAGAATGGGATGCCCCAACAGCAGTGCACCTGGGAGCAGTAGCACTATGCAAAGCAAAAGTGTCTTTATCAGGCCAAATTACTTTTAGAATAAGTGCAAAGGGTTATAGTAAATAGAGGCTGGTGTAGTCACAGAATGGGATGCCCCAACAGCAGAGCACCTGGGAGAAGTAGTACTATGCACAGCAAAAGTGTCTTTATCAGGCCAAATTACTTTTAGAATAAGTGCAAAGGGTTATAGTAAATAGAGGCTGGTGTAGTCACAGAATGGGATGCCCCAACAGCAGTGCACCTGGGAGCAGTAGTACTATGCACAGTAAAAGTGTCTTTATCAGGCCAAATTACTTTTAGAAAAAGTGCAAAGGGTTATAGTAAATAGAGGCTGGTGTAGTCACAGAATGGGATGCCCCAACAGCAGTGCACCTGGGAGCAGTAGTACTATGCACAGCAAAAGTGTATTTTTCAGGCCAAATTTCTTTTAGAATAAGTGCAAAGGGTTATAGTAAATAGAGGCTGGTGTAGTCACAGAATGGGATGCCCCAACAGCAGTGCACCTGGGAGCAGTAGTACTATGCACAGCAAAAGTGTCTTTATCATGCCAAATTACTTTTAGAATAAGTGCAAAGGGTTATAGTAAATAGAGGCTGGTGTAGTCACAGAATGGGATGCCCCAACAGCAGTGCACCTGGGAGCAGTAGTACTATGCACAGCAAAAGTGTCTTTATCAGGCCAAATTACTTTTAGAATAAGTGCAAAGGGTTATAGTAAATAGAGGCTGGTGTAGTCACAGAATGGGATGCCCCAACAGCAGAGCACCTGGGAGCAGTAGTACTATGCAAAGCAAAAGTGTCTTTATCAGGCCAAATTACTTTTAGAATAAGTGCAAAGGGTTAAAGTAAATAGAGGCTGGTGTAGTCACAGAATGGGATGCCCCAACAGCAGAGCACCTGAGAGCAGTAGTACTATGCACAGCAAAAGTGTCTTTATCAGGCCAAATTACTTTTAGAATAAGTGCAAAGGGTTATAGTAAATAGAGGCTGGTGTAGTCACAGAATGGGATGCCCCAACAGCAGTGCACCTGGGAGCAGTAGAACTATGCACAGCAAAAGTGTCTTTATCAGGCCAAATTACTTTTAGAATAAGTGCAAAGGGTTATAGTAAATAGAGGCTGGAGTAGTCACAGAATGGGATGCCCCAACAGCAGTGCACCTGGCAGCAATAGTACTATGCACAGCAAAAGTGTCTTTATCAGGCCAAATTACTTTTAGAATAAGTGCAAAGGGTTATAGTAAATAGAGGCTGGTGTAGTCACAGAATGGGATGCCCCAACAGCAGTGCACCTGGGAGCAGTAGTACTATGCAAAGCAAAAGTGTCTTTATCAGGCCAAATTACTTTTAGAATAAGTGCAGAGGGTTATAGTAAATAGAGGCTGGTGTAGTCACAGAATGGGATGCCCCAACAGCAGAGCACCTGGGAGCAGTAGTACTATGCACAGCAAAAGTGTCTTTATCAGGCCAAATTACTTTTAGAATAAGTGCAAAGGGTTATAGTAAATAGAGGCTGGTGTAGTCACAGAATGGGATGCCCCAACAGCAGAGCACCTGGGAGCAGTAGTACTATGCAAAGCAAAAGTGTCTTTATCAGGCCAAATTACTTTTAGAATAAGTGCAAAGGGTTATAGTAAATATAGGCTGGTGTAGTCACAAAATGGGATGCCCCAACAGCAGTGCACCTGGGAGCAGTAGTACTATGCACAGCAAAAGTGTCTATATCAAGCCAAATTACTTTTAGAATAAGTGCAAAGGGTTATAGTAAATAGAGGCTGGTGTAGTCACAGAATGGGATGCCCCAACAGCAGTGCACCTGGGAGCAATAGTACTATGCAAAGCAAAAGTGTCTTTATCAGGCCAAATTACTTTTAGAATAAGTGCAGAGGGTTATAGTAAATAGAGGCTGGTGTAGTCACAAAATGGGATGCCCCAACAGCAGAGCACCTGGGAGCAGTAGTACTATGCACAGCAAAAGTGTCTTTATCAGGCCAAATTACTTTTAGAATAAGTGCAAAGGGTTATAGTAAATAGAGGCTGGTGTAGTCACAGAATGGGATGCCCCAACAGCAGTGCACCTGGGAGCAGTAGTACTATGCACAGCAAAAGTGTCTTTATCAGGCCAAATTACTTTTAGAATAAGTACAAAGGGTTATAGTAAATAGAGGCTGGTGTAGTCACAGAATGGGATGCCCCAACAGCAGAGCACCTGGGAGCAGTAGTACTATGCACAGCAAAAGTGTCTTTATCAGGCCAAATTACTTTTAGAATAAGTGCAAAGGGTTATAGTAAATAGAGGCTGGTGTAGTCACAGAATGGGATGCCCCAACAGCAGTGCACCTGGGAGCAGTAGTACTATGCACAGCAAAAGTGTCTTTATCAGGCCAAATTACTTTTAGAATAAGTGCAAAGGGTTATAGTAAATAGAGGCTGGTGTAGTCACAGAATGGTATGCCCCAACAGCAGAGCACCTAAGAGCAGTAGTACTATGCACAGCAAAAGTGTCTTTATCAGGCCAAATTACTTTTAGAATAAGTGCAAAGGGTTATAGTAAATAGAGGCTGGTGTAGTCACAGAATGGGATGCCCCAGCAGCAGTGCACCTGGGAGCAGTAGTACTATGCAAAGCAAAAGTGTCTTTATCAGGCCAAATTACTTTTAGAATAAGTGCAAAGGGTTATAGTAAATAGAGGCTGGTGTAGTCACAGAATGGGATGCCCCAACAGCAGGGCACCTGGGAGCAGTAGTACTATGCACAGCAAAAGTGTCTTTATCAGGCCAAATTACTTTTAGAATAAGTGCAAAGGGTTATAGTGAATAGAGGCTGGTGTAGTCACAGAATGGGATGCCCCAACAGCAGTGCACCTGGGAGCAGTAGTACTATGCAAAGCAAAAGTGTCTTTATCAGGCCAAATTACTTTTAGAATAAGTGCAAAGAGTTATAGTAAATAGAGGCTGGTGTAGTCACAGATTGGGATGCCCCAACAGCAGAGCACCTGGGAGCAGTAGTACTATGCACAGCAAAAGTGTCTTTATCAGGCCAAATTACTTTTAGAATAAGTGCAAAGGGTTATAGTAAATAGAGGCTGGTGTAGTCACAGAATGGGATGCCCCAACAGCAGAGCACCTGAGAGCAGTAGTACTATGCACAGCAAAAGTGTCTTTATCAGGCCAAATTAGTTTTAGAATAAGTGCAAAGGGTGATAGTAAATGGAGGCTGGTGTAGTCACAGAATGGGATGCCCCAGCAGCAGTGCACCTGGGAGCAGTAGTACTATGCAAAGCAAAAGTGTCTTTATCAGGCCAAATTACTTTTAGAATAAGTGCAAAGGGTTATAGTAAATAGAGGCTGGTGTAGTCACAGAATGGGATGCCCCAACAGCAGGGCACCTGGGAGCAGTAGTACTATGCACAGCAAAAGTGTCTTTATCAGGCCAAATTACTTTTAGAATAAGTGCAAAGGGTTATAGTGAATAGAGGCTGGTGTAGTCACAGAATGGGATGCCCCAACAGCAGTGCACCTGGGAGCAGTAGTACTATGCAAAGCAAAAGTGTCTTTATCAGGCCAAATTACTTTTAGAATAAGTGAAAAGAGTTATAGTAAATAGAGGCTGGTGTAGTCACAGATTGGGATGCCCCAACAGCAGAGCACCTGGGAGCAGTAGTACTATGCACAGCAAAAGTGTCTTTATCAGGCCAAATTACTTTTAGAATAAGTGCAAAGGGTTATAGTAAATAGAGGCTGGTGTAGTCACAGAATGGGATGCCCCAACAGCAGAGCACCTGAGAGCAGTAGTACTATGCACAGCAAAAGTGTCTTTATCAGGCCGAATTACTTTTAGAATAAGTGCAAAGGGTTATAGTAAATAGAGGCTGGTGTAGTCACAGAATGGGATGCCCCAACAGCAGTGCACCTGGGAGCAGTAGTACTATGCACAGCAAAAGTGTCTTTATCAGGCCAAATTACTTTTAGAATAAGTGCAAAGGGTTATAGTAAATAGAGGCTGGTGTAGTCACAGAATGGGATGCCCCAACAGCAGAGCACCTCAGAGCAGTAGTACTATGCACAGCAAAAGTGTCTTTATCAGGCCAAATTAGTTTTAGAATAAGTGCAAAGGGTTATAGTAAATAGAGGCTGGTGTAGTCACAGAATGGGATGCCCCAACAGCAGAGCACCTGGGAGCAGTAGTACTATGCAAAGCAAAAGTGTCTTTATCAGGCCAAATTACTTTTAGAATAAGTGCAAAGGGTTAAAGTAAATAGAGGCTGGTGTAGTCACAGAATGGGATGCCCCAACAGCAGAGCACCTGAGAGCAGTAGTACTATGCACAGCAAAAGTGTCTTTATCAGGCCAAATTACTTTTAGAATAAGTGCAAAGGGTTATAGTAAATAGAGGCTGGTGTAGTCACAGAATGGGATGCCCCAACAGCAGTGCACCTGGGAGCAGTAGAACTATGCACAGCAAAAGTGTCTTTATCAGGCCAAATTACTTTTAGAATAAGTGCAAAGGGTTATAGTAAATAGAGGCTGGAGTAGTCACAGAATGGGATGCCCCAACAGCAGTGCACCTGGCAGCAATAGTACTATGCACAGCAAAAGTGTCTTTATCAGGCCAAATTACTTTTAGAATAAGTGCAAAGGGTTATAGTAAATAGAGGCTGGTGTAGTCACAGAATGGGATGCCCCAACAGCAGTGCACCTGGGAGCAGTAGTACTATGCAAAGCAAAAGTGTCTTTATCAGGCCAAATTACTTTTAGAATAAGTGCAGAGGGTTATAGTAAATAGAGGCTGGTGTAGTCACAGAATGGGATGCCCCAACAGCAGAGCACCTGGGAGCAGTAGTACTATGCACAGCAAAAGTGTCTTTATCAGGCCAAATTACTTTTAGAATAAGTGCAAAGGGTTATAGTAAATAGAGGCTGGTGTAGTCACAGAATGGGATGCCCCAACAGCAGAGCACCTGGGAGCAGTAGTACTATGCACAGCAAAAGTGTCTTTATCAGGCCAAATTACTTTTAGAATAAGTGCAAAGGGTTATAGTAAATATAGGCTGGTGTAGTCACAGAATGGGATGCCCCAACAGCAGTGCACCTGGGAGCAGTAGTACTATGCACAGCAAAAGTGTCTATATCAAGCCAAATTACTTTTAGAATAAGTGCAAAGGGTTATAGTAAATAGAGGCTGGTGTAGTCACAGAATGGGATGCCCCAACAGCAGTGCACCTGGGAGCAATAGTACTATGCAAAGCAAAAGTGTCTTTATCAGGCCAAATTACTTTTAGAATAAGTGCAGAGGGTTATAGTAAATAGAGGCTGGTGTAGTCACAAAATGGGATGCCCCAACAGCAGAGCACCTGGGAGCAGTAGTACTATGCACAGCAAAAGTGTCTTTATCAGGCCAAATTACTTTTAGAATAAGTGCAAAGGGTTATAGTAAATAGAGGCTGGTGTAGTCACAGAATGGGATGCCCCAACAGCAGTGCACCTGGGAGCAGTAGTACTATGCACAGCAAAAGTGTCTTTATCAGGCCAAATTACTTTTAGAATAAGTACAAAGGGTTATAGTAAATAGAGGCTGGTGTAGTCACAGAATGGGATGCCCCAACAGCAGAGCACCTGGGAGCAGTAGTACTATGCACAGCAAAAGTGTCTTTATCAGGCCAAATTACTTTTAGAATAAGTGCAAAGGGTTATAGTAAATAGAGGCTGGTGTAGTCACAGAATGGGATGCCCCAACAGCAGTGCACCTGGGAGCAGTAGTACTATGCACAGCAAAAGTGTCTTTATCAGGCCAAATTACTTTTAGAATAAGTGCAAAGGGTTATAGTAAATAGAGGCTGGTGTAGTCACAGAATGGTATGCCCCAACAGCAGAGCTCCTAAGAGCAGTAGTACTATGCACAGCAAAAGTGTCTTTATCAGGCCAAATTACTTTTAGAATAAGTGCAAAGGGTTATAGTAAATAGAGGCTGGTGTAGTCACAGAATGGGATGCCCCAGCAGCAGTGCACCTGGGAGCAGTAGTACTATGCAAAGCAAAAGTGTCTTTATCAGGCCAAATTACTTTTAGAATAAGTGCAAAGGGTTATAGTAAATAGAGGCTGGTGTAGTCACAGAATGGGATGCCCCAACAGCAGGGCACCTGGGAGCAGTAGTACTATGCACAGCAAAAGTGTCTTTATCAGGCCAAATTACTTTTAGAATAAGTGCAAAGGGTTATAGTGAATAGAGGCTGGTGTAGTCACAGAATGGGATGCCCCAACAGCAGTGCACCTGGGAGCAGTAGTACTATGCAAAGCAAAAGTGTCTTTATCAGGCCAAATTACTTTTAGAATAAGTGCAAAGAGTTATAGTAAATAGAGGCTGGTGTAGTCACAGATTGGGATGCCCCAACAGCAGAGCACCTGGGAGCAGTAGTACTATGCACAGCAAAAGTGTCTTTATCAGGCCAAATTACTTTTAGAATAAGTGCAAAGGGTTATAGTAAATAGAGGCTGGTGTAGTCACAGAATGGGATGCCCCAACAGCAGAGCACCTGAGAGCAGTAGTACTATGCACAGCAAAAGTGTCTTTATCAGGCCGAATTACTTTTAGAATAAGTGCAAAGGGTTATAGTAAATAGAGGCTGGTGTAGTCACAGAATGGGATGCCCCAACAGTAGTGCACCTGGGAGCAGTAGTACTATGCACAGCAAAAGTGTCTTTATCAGGCCAAATTACTTTTAGAATAAGTGCAAAGGGTTATAGTAAATAGAGGCTGGTGTAGTCACAGAATGGGATGCCCCAACAGCAGAGCACCTAAGAGCAGTAGTACTATGCACAGCAAAAGTGTCTTTATCAGGCCAAATTAGTTTTAGAATAAGTGCAAAGGGTTATAGTAAATGGAGGCTGGTGTAGTCACAGAATGGGATGCCCCAGCAGCAGTGCACCTGGGAGCAGTAGTACTATGCAAAGCAAAAGTGTCTTTATCAGGCCAAATTACTTTTAGAATAAGTGCAAAGGGTTATAGTAAATAGAGGCTGGTGTAGTCACAGAATGGGATGCCCCAACAGCAGGGCACCTGGGAGCAGTAGTACTATGCACAGCAAAAGTGTCTTTATCAGGCCAAATTACTTTTAGAATAAGTGCAAAGGGTTATAGTGAATAGAGGCTGGTGTAGTCACAGAATGGGATGCCCCAACAGCAGTGCACCTGGGAGCAGTAGTACTATGCAAAGCAAAAGTGTCTTTATCAGGCCAAATTACTTTTAGAATAAGTGCAAAGAGTTATAGTAAATAGAGGCTGGTGTAGTCACAGATTGGGATGCCCCAACAGCAGAGCACCTGGGAGCAGTAGTACTATGCACAGCAAAAGTGTCTTTATCAGGCCAAATTACTTTTAGAATAAGTGCAAAGGGTTATAGTAAATAGAGGCTGGTGTAGTCACAGAATGGGATGCCCCAACAGCAGTGCACCTGGGAGCAGTAGTACTATGCACAGCAAAAGTGTCTTTATCAGGCCAAATTACTTTTAGAATAAGTGCAAAGGGTTATAGTAAATAGAGGCTGGTGTAGTCACAGAATGGGATGCCCCAACAGCAGAGCACCTCAGAGCAGTAGTACTATGCACAGCAAAAGTGTCTTTATCAGGCCAAATTAGTTTTAGAATAAGTGCAAAGGGTTATAGTAAATGGAGGCTGGTGTAGTCACAGAATGGGATGCCCCAGCAGCAGTGCACCTGGGAGCAGTAGTACTATGCAAAGCAAAAGTGTCTTTATCAGGCCAAATTACTTTTAGAATAAGTGCAAAGGGTTATAGTAAATAGAGGCTGGTGTAGTCACAGAATGGGATGCCCCAACAGCAGGGCACCTGGGAGCAGTAGTACTATGCAAAGCAAAAGTGTCTTTATCAGGCCTAATTACTTTTAGAATAAGTGCAAAGGGTTATAGTAAATAGAGGCTGGTGTAGTCACAGGATGGGATGCCCCAACAGCAGAGCACCTGGGAGCAGTAGTACTATGCACAGCAAAAGTGTCTTTATCAGGCCAAATTACTTTTAGAATAAGTGCAAAGGGTTATAGTGAATAGAGGCTGGTGTAGTCACAGAATGGGATGCCCCAACAGCAGTGCACCTGGGAGCAGTAGTACTATGCAAAGCAAAAGTGTCTTTATCAGGCCAAATTACTTTTAGAATAAGTGCAAAGAGTTATAGTAAATAGAGGCTGGTGTAGTCACAGATTAGGATGCCCCAACAGCAGAGCACCTGGGAGCAGTAGTACTATGCACAGCAAAAGTGTCTTTATCAGGCCAAATTACTTTTAGAATAAGTGCAAAGGGTTATAGTAAATAGAGGCTGGTGTAGTCACAGAATGGGATGCCCCAACAGCAGAGCACCTGAGAGCAGTAGTACTATGCACAGCAAAAGTGTCTTTATCAGGCCAAATTACTTTTAGAATAAGTGCAAAGGGTTATAGTAAATAGAGGCTGGTGTAGTCACAGAATGGGATGTCCCAACAGCAGAGCACCTGGTAGCAGTAGTACTATGCACAGCAAAAGTGTCTTTATCAGGCAAAATTACTTTTAGAATAAGTGCAAAGGGTTATAGTAAATAGAGGCTGGTGTAGTCACAGAATGGGATGCCCCAACAGCAGAGCACCTGGGAGCAGTAGTACTATGCACAGCAAAAGTGTCTTTATCAGGCCGAATTACTTTTAGAATAAGTGCAAAGGGTTATAGTAAATAGAGGCTGGTGTAGTCACAGAATGGGATGCCCCAACAGCAGTGCACCTGGGAGCAGTAGTACTATGCACAGCAAAAGTGTCTTTATCAGGCCAAATTACTTTTAGAATAAGTGCAAAGGGTTATAGTAAATAGAGGCTGGTGTAGTCACAGAATGGGATGCCCCAACAGCAGATCACCTGAGAGCAGTAGAACTATGCACAGCAAAAGTGTCTTTATCAGGCCAAATTACTTTTAGAATAAGTGCAAAGGGTTATAGTAAATAGAGGCTGGTGTAGTCACAGAATGGGATGTCCCAACAGCAGAGCACCTGGTAGCAGTAGTACTATGCACAGCAAAAGTGTCTTTATCAGGCCAAATTACTTTTAGAATAAGTGCAAAGGGTTATAGTAAATAGAGGCTGGTGTAGTCACAGAATGGGATGTCCCAACAGCAGAGCACCTGGGAGCAGTAGTACTATGCACAGCAAAAGTGTCTTTATCAGGCCAAATTACTTTTAGAATAAGTGCAAAGGGTTATAGTAAATAGAGGCTGGTGTAGTCACAGAATGGGATGCCCCAATAGCAGTGCACCTGGGAGCAGTAGTACTATGCACAGCAAAAGTGTCTTTATCAGGCCAAATTACTTTTAGAATAAGTGCAAAGGGTTATAGTAAATAGAGGCTGGTGTAGTCACAGAATGGGATGCCCCAACAGCAGAGCACCTGAGAGCAGTAGTACTATGCACAGCAAAAGTGTCTTTATCAGGCCAAATTACTTTTAGAATAAGTGCAAAGGGTTATAGTAAATAGAGGCTGGTGTAGTCACAGAATGGGATGTCCCAACAGCAGTGCACCTGGGAGCAGTAGTACTATGCACAGCAAAAGTGTGTTTATCAAACCAAATTACTTTTAGAATAAGTGCAAAGGGTTATAGTAAATAGAGGCTGGTGTAGTCACAGAATGGGATGCCCCAACAGCAGTGCACCTGGGAGCAGTAGTACTATGCAAAGCAAAAGTGTCTTTATCAGGCCAAATTACTTTTAGAATAAGTGCAAAGGGTTATAGTAAATAGAGGCTGGTGTAGTCACAGAATGGGATGCCCCAACAGCAGAGCACCTGGGAGCAGTAGTACTATGCACAGCAAAAGTGTCTTTATCAGGCCAAATTACTTTTAGAATAAGTGCAAAGGGTTATAGTAAATAGAGGCTGGTGTAGTCACAGAATGGGATGCCCCAACAGCAGAGCACCTGGGAGCAGTAGTACTATGCACAGCAAAAGTGTCTTTATCAGGCCAAATTACTTTTAGAATAAGTGCAAAGGGTTATAGTAAATAGAGGCTGGTGTAGTCACAGAATGGGATGCCCCAACAGCAGTGCACCTGGGAGCAGTAGTACTATGCACAGCAAAAGTGTCTTTATCAAGCCAAATTACTTTTAGAATAAGTGCAAAGGGTTATAGTAAATAGAGGCTGGTGTAGTCACAGAATGGGATGCCCCAACAGCAGTGCACCTGGGAGCAGTAGTACTATGCAAAGCAAAAGTGTCTTAATCAGGCCAAATTACTTTTAGAATAAGTGAAAAGGGTTATAGTAAATAGAGGCTGGTGTAGTCACAGAATGGGATGCCCCAGCAGCAGAGCACCTGGGAGCAGTAGTACTATGCACAGCAAAAGTGTCTTTATCAGGCCAAATTACTTTTAGAATAAGTGAAAAGGGTTATAGTAAATAAACGCTGGTGTAGTCACAGAATGGGATGCCCCAACAGCAGAGCACCTGGGAGCAGTAGTACTATGCACAGCAAAAGTGTCTTTATCAGGCCAAATTACTTTTAGAATAAGTGCAAAGGGTTATAGTAAATAGAGGCTGGTGTAGTCACAGAATGGGATGCCCCAACAGCAGTGCACCTGGGAGCAGTAGTACTATGCACAGCAAAAGTGTCTTTATCAGGCCAAATTACTTTTAGAATAAGTGCAAAGGGTTTATAGTAAATAGAGGCTGGTGTAGTCACAGAATGGGATGCCCCAACAGCAGAGCACCTGAGAGCAGTAGTACTATGCACAGCAAAAGTGTCTTTATCAGGCCAAATTACTTTTAGAATAAGTGCAAAGGGTTATAGTAAATAGAGGCTGGTGTAGTCACAGAATGGGATGCCCCAACAGCAGAGCACCTGAGAGCAGTAGTACTATGCACAGCAAAAGTGTCTTTATCAGGCCAAATTACTTTTAGAATAAGTGCAAAGGGTTATAGTAAATAGAGGCTGGTGTAGTCACAGAATGGGATGCCCCAGCAGCAGTGCACCTGGGAGCAGTAGTACTATGCAAAGCAAAAGTGTCTTTATCAGGCTAAATTACTTTTAAATAAGTGCAGAGGGTTATAGGAAATAGAGGCTGGTGTAGTTACAGAATGGGATGCCCCAACAGCAGAGCACCTGAGAGCAGTAGTACTATGCACAGCAAAAGTGTCTTTATCAGGCCAAATTACTTTTAGAATAAGTGCAGAGGGTTATAGGAAATAGAGGCTGGTGTAGTTACAGAATGGGATGCCCCAACAGCAGAGCACCTGGGAGCCGTAGTACTATGCAAAGCAACAGTGGTTAACCAGGGTGAAACAGCTAACAAAGCCAGTGACCCAGGCAATAACACTCAGGCTGCATGAAAACAAAAAAAAATCCCTGTCACTGCATCCGTTTTTTTCCTACCTTTCCCTGCTTCTCCCTAACTTCCTGCCTGTCTCCCGCCTGTCTACTGGCTGTCTACTGGCTGTCCCTAACTCTCTACCTATCTCTCCCTGAATACAATCTGCAGTGTCCTCCTGAGTCCTGGCTCTCACGAATGCAATAGACAAATGCGCAAAAGCAAGATGGCCGCCACCTTATATAGCGCTGTGACGTCACCGGGCTTGCTGGCTGCTGATAGGCTGCATGTGACTGTCCCAGCATACAGTGCCCCAGCTTACATGTCTGGACATGTCACGTAGACCATCCTAGAATGCCTGTCATTGAAATGAATGGATTTTAGAAAAAAAACTTTGCTCGATCGAATCGCGGGGAAATTCGGATTCGATCCGAATCGAATTTGTCATGAAATTCGGATCGAATCCGGGTTAGTCCGGATCGATTCGCTCATCCCTAGTGGCTATACATCAGCCCATTGTGTGTCATGGGACTTTCCAGACACCAACTTACCCAGAGACATTTCTCAGAAAACAGGTTGTTATGTTCCGTGGTCAGCACATTCCAATCCCAGAGATAACGATTACTCACTCTTGAATCTTAAAGCAATCATCTTAAGCGTAAGCCATGCAGTAGCCATTTTGTTACTTTGTACCTACACACCCTTTCACTCCCTGTATCCAGGAGCAAGCTGCCAGGAGCTGCCAGGCGGGGTAGAAAGGACGTTCCCTGCCGCCTGAAAACCCCAGGGAGGATCAGAGAGGGTCCAGGGGAAGAGGAGAGCCAGGAGGTGGATTCTGGAAGAAGATGAGCATTTTTTTTTTGGACACAAACTGGCAGGTAACGGTAGCTGAGGCAACATTGTAGATCCGACTGCCTTGGTATTCAAAATTTTTTAGGAAAAGCATTTTTCAAAGTGTATTTTTTTTTTGTTCCAAAATGATATATTCAAGGTGTTGAGATTGTCAGGCCCCGTGGGACACCGCCTTCAGGTGAGTCTGCCACCCTCAATCTCTGCTGCTGCTTTTGCCTATAGACAAGCTCCCATTTGCCGGGACACGGTTGCCCCCAGGTCTTAGCGCAAAGGATGCGGATTTACAGGTTGGAGGCAGATGAACCAGGGACCAGAAGTCCAGAAACAGGCAGATATCAAAGTTTCTCCGACAGCCTCTAGCCAGCAGCTCCAAATAATGGTTAATGCACCATCATCTGGGCTGAGGGCTGGCCAGCTAATAAAGGCCCAGCCTCCTTAAGCCCATGTGCTTGCTAATGACCTCAGACTGTGAATTAACCTGCTGACAGACTGGGGAATGGTCAGCAGAGACACCTGCTGGTGGCAAGGAGTAACACAGGAAATACAGGGACAGAACCACCAGCAGGTGAACCATGGGAGCTGTGAGGCTGGGGGTAAGGAGGAACCCTGGACCTTACAGATAATGTGTAAAACAAATGAAAACAGGGGTTTAAATGTGCAAAAAGGCCATTTCTGGACATATATACAATTGGACGGGATACAAAGATGCGTGAAATGTTAAAGGTGGGGCATCTGTCAGTTTTGACCTCAAGATGGTGACATTTGTTTATGTGAATATATTTCAGAGCTACAACTAAATAATGTAGAATATGGTATTTATTTTTTAATAATTGTTCTTCTCATAAGTTAATAAAAAGATCAGCACAATATCAAATCCTGTGTTTACTTTTTTGTTAAAAAAATATGTGCAAACTGCAAATCTAATAATATGCTCCATAACCATCCTATTTATAAATTTATAAATTAGATCAACTTATTGCAGAAACACTTGGAGAGGTCATTGAGGAGGGATTTGGGTGATGTTATTTCCATTAAAAAATGCTTACCCTATAGGAAACAGTCTGCCCCTAACCTGTGGAAATGCCCATCACAGGTGCAAAAGATTTTGTGCACTTGTGGAGAAGAAAGGTCACTTCTCTGCCCAAGTATTCAAAAACCAAAAGTGAAAACTTCACCGATATCATTCTTTTGGCTGACCCACACTGCGTTATATGGGAATAAGCTTGCCAACATGTTCAAAACTGTGGTATATGTACCACTGATGGTACAGTATTTGGCAGCCCATTAGGTTGTACTCACTCTGCTGTAGAGTGATCTGTACTCCAAACTGATCTGCTGCTATTTTTTGCTTAACATTAGCCTTATTTGCTCAGTAAATCTAAAACTAAACCAAAAGGTAATAAAAATATTTTTGTGAACTGTTGTGCAGTTCATTAATTTAAATTGTCATTTTGTGTGTTTTAGGTGACTAACAACTCATATAGACGCCCAGGTGGTACCTCATACAGAAATAAGGTGGGAAACCCCTGATGTACTACATACAACTTTGTCTGCTGTGCATGCTTTCCTGGTCGTCTGGGTCTTGGACACAGTTTGGCAAAGCTTTGTTAAATCAGATCATTTGTGTGTATTTAACACCCAATAAAATGTCTATCATACAACCAGCAAGGCGGAGTTGGCATTGGGCCCAAAAATAATAGTCAATAGTTACAGCGCCTTGGAAACTTGGATTTGAACATTTGACATTTGGTATGATAGAGCAACATATAGGGGTTGATTCAACGCCATGCTAATATATATTCTTATGGTGTGAATATATATTCGCATGGGGCTTCAATTCAAATGCAGGTGATATTCAGCAGCGCAGATACATCTATCCTGTAAGTGTGAAAATAATTTTCTTTGTGAAAAGTCTCATTTCACATGCGAAAAGGCCACACTCGCCAGGTAAATGGTGTGTGCAATTTCCGCATACCTTGGCACCTTTTTAATCACATGGAAAACATGGTCAGGTAACGCTGCTGAATTATGCAAACGTGCGTTTCATATGCTAATATATCTGCAGATATGCATATGCACATTCACACTTGATTTGCAAAAAATATTTGCATAGGAAAAAATGGTGCCAAATTGCAAAACTGAAAAATAGCATGCAAAAATGCATTCTCTTGCAAAAAACAGTGCGAAAATTCTAATTCTCACAGTATTGAATTGGCCCTATGGTAGCAATAAAAGAAAAATATATATGCTTTTACAAACAAAAAATAACAAATAAATGATACTGCCAACGCCATGTTATAGTGTTATAGTGTGTTATAGTGAGCAGTGTTAGCTTTACTCTACAAATGGCATTTGGCATATAGGCCAAAAAGTGGAACTTTGGTCTCATTTAACCAAAGCCCCTTCTTCCATAAGTCTGCTGTGTCCTCTACCTAACTTGAGGCAAAGTGCTTCTTAGGGCTTGCTTTTAAAAATAAAGCTAAGGATCTCTGAAGTTCCTCTGTATTGACTCTGGGCCTCTCAGCCACTTCTGCTATTAGTGCACTGCTTGCCTGGACTGTCAGTTTAAGCGGATAATCATGTCTTGCTTGGTTTTCAGTTGTGTCATGCTTCATTTATGGCGCCTGGGCTATTTTCTTATATCCTAACCCTCTAATATCTCTGAGCTGTCTGATCTCTGATTTTCACTATGCTGTTTTCTAACAAACCTCTGAGACCTTAACTGAACAGCTGTAGTTAATACTGAGACTACATTAAACAAATGTGGACTAATTACTAATTACTGACTTCTGAAGTCAAGTGATTACACTGGATTTTATTACTACGATTCCCAGACACCGTTATGAAGTGGGGGTAAAATCTTAAACATTATTTACAATGGATGATAACGCTACTCAAAGTTTTCTAAAGACTAGACTAGACAAAGTCACTATGGGCCTTATTTAACACAAAGTGGTGTTTTTGTTCAGCGCCACCAGCAACTCATATTTATGATGCAAAAAAAATGTTTAGCACCACTCACAGCACCATGTAGTGTTCCATGTATCAAGAGCCAGGTGTTTTGTGAGCGGCACTGTGTACCCAGCAGCAACACATCACGTCAGGCTCTCAGTGTCATTTTCCCCTAGACTTCAGTGTTGTCTTCTAGTTAGGTTATTTTTGGTGACTTCTGATTTTATTTGCGTTTTTTAATTTTTATGTTTCCATTCAGCTAGCAAAGGTTCCCTGGCCGGCTCAAAATGTTTTTTTCTTCATTTATTCTATTTAGGTTATCTGCAGCAAACTTGTGTTTTCATGCTTGCCAATCATGTGTCATGTCATTTGTGTGTCCCCAATGCCATCCCATGTGTTTTCACTTTGTTACTGTGCTGCCATCCTTTTTTGGCATTGTACCTGGCACTGTATGTCTGAGAGTCACGGTTTTAGTGTACCAGTGATGGCTCTGTGGTTTTACATGCTAAATACGGCATGAAGCAGTGGAGCACCACCGGTGCTACCTGTTACTATCTCCATTGAAAAACGCTCAAGCAAAGGTACAGCGCCGCATAGCTTTCAGTGCCGAACACTTGCTCAAGTGGCGCTAGTAATAAATTGGCTTCCAAGAAACTAGACTGCTAAGTCCCTAGAGGTGAGGTGTTAAAAACCATGGCCACCATGGTAGGTGAAACTAACCCCAACACACAGTTGGTATTTTTTTCCTCTGACACACAGCTGAAACTTGATACAGTAATTCACAGATTAAACTATTATTGTATGACATTGTTGTATATTTTGAACCTTCCAGCATTGTATGCATTGTAACAAGCTACCAGTTGAATCCTTGTTTAAATGTTTAAAGGGACTGTCCAGGCCTAGGGTTAACCAACAGGCTGATTCATTAATAGCGCCACGTACCGACAGATGAGCGTCTGTAGCGAGGCTTTGAGAACGACCGCTAGTAGTCGCTGTGCTCGGCCATGGTTTGCTATTTCAGAACGTCTCAGTCGCTGGCCGACATTGATGAATATATTTTGTGAGTCTCTCTAACACCAGTACAGCGATGTATGGGAGCGAACAGTAGCGCCAGCTACTCACACCATATTCATCAAAAAATAGCGCTCAAAATCGAGTAGTTGCAGCCCAGAGCACCAGACGCTGTGTGATTAAAGTCTGTTTTTGAACATGTATCCACTAGTAACAAAGCGAAAACATATGGAATTACATTGTTATTACATTGTCAGTAAGTTGTTGTGCCGTGTTAGCCATCGATGTAAGCAGGAAATCCAAGGTTAAGGTAATACCATTTATTGGCCAATACCAATAAATGGTATTACCAAAAATGGTATTACCTTAACCTTGGATTTCCTGTTTATTGTTATAACATTGTAATATGAACAATTTAATACCAGACATGTAAGGACAATTCTGCATAAAAAATATTATAAATCAAAAAGGTTTTCAAAAATGACTTTAAATAGGCCAGGAGAGGTCACACAATTATTTGATAATTAAAAAAAAATTAAAACCCTGTTAAAAGTGAAGAAGAGTATTGTCCATTAAAATGTATGGGAGAGCGACAGGTAATATGTGGCGCTCTGCAAGCCTGAACTCCGGCGCTCTACGCTGAGCCCTGGGTAATGATGAATCGTAATAATCATAATCGGCTTCATAAATATGGATTTGCGTGCCATGCCCGGCGTTCACCTGCCGCTACCTGTCGCTACCTGTCGCTTACAAGGCACTACCTGTCGCTATCCCTTCATGAATAAAGCCCAAAGTGTGCTTACTTTAATCATTGCTTGAAGTTTTTATTCAGCAATATCTTTCTCCCAGCTTTTTACCATGCTGTTTAATGCTGAATGTCACTCACTTAAACAACAGCAGGGTCAGGATCTTCTCTGGCTTTAAAAAGGAAAACTTCAGACAATGGTTAATTAAAAACACTGCCTCTGACACAAACACGAGATAACAGTTACCACCCTTGGTTATCCCTTGGTCTGGACAGTCCGTTTAAGTCTAAACTCAGCAGCACATTTAATTGTTTTTCTAAATTTTTCTTTGCCACATTTTGCTTTTTTTTATATTGTGATAGAAGGCCAATCTCAATTTCCTAATGTTTGCCATAGGCAGGGGTAGATTGGCCATAGGGAGAACAGAGAGAATTACTGGTGGACCACACTGTTCTGGAGCTGGCAGGGCTGGATGTAGCATCCAGCACACAGCTATCCTCATCCAGACCTTGTGCAGGAATTCATTCATTTATTCTGCAACACCCCCTTCATGGTCTGCCTCCTAAGTCTCTTGCGACCCCTTTCCCTATACCCAGCTCTACCCCCTAAACCCATGTACTGTTACTGCATGGTGAATTTTACCCATCCCTGTTACATTATCCGGGATAATCTAGGGTAGGAGTTACCAACAGATGGTACTAATACCAATGGTGGACTCATTTTATCAGTGATTTATTTACTTGTGTGTTTTATATGGTGGTAGATGGCTGACAATTCACATGCACCACCTAGGGGGTACTTTGATATAATCAGAAAGTGGAAAGTGGTACTTGATGAAAAAAGGTTGGGTACCCCCAATCTAGGATATACATCACAATACTAAAGTTTCAGTACCATCAGGTTAAAAGTGGTCATCTTAATCCCTGCCCATGTTCTTTCTTCATGATACTATAGCCTCAGTTATGTGCTTGTCGATCCACTGGTAAGCACATTGACTGGGTTTAGAACCTCATTAGCTGCTTGAGTCAGTAATATCCCAGGCTTATTTGGCCATAGGTATCTCCATTAGTTTCACAGACAGCAATATAAAAGTCCTACCCTTCTCCAGTCTAAAAAGTTTTGATGCATAATAGTATAGTATATTTACTTAGGATTAAAGCATGAAAACTAAAGAATAATTAAGTGTCTTAGCTTTAATTTTAAAGCTCTTAAATTTTCTACCATTCATGCACATTTTATACATTGACAGAGACATCAAAAGGTGCCAGGATTATTAGTGTAAAACCATATTGCCCTCATTAATTAATCCTCTTGACATTGGACAAAAATACATTTGTGAAGAGTTTCATGAAATTGCATAATTCTGCAAGATCATTATTTTGCTGTCTAAGATTGTTGCAGAAGAAACAGCATATCATATTATACAATTATCTTTGAAGTCAGTGATTAATGTTCCTAATTAACTAAAATTAAAAGGGAGTTTTCTAGAAGTATGTGAATCATACAATCCTTGATTCCCGTGTACTGTGTATAAAGAAATGCTATGTTACCAATATTTTCGAAGTTGCAATAAAATGTGATAAAAAGTTGAGATGCTGGAAGAATGGTTTGTAAATTCAGTAATACAGAGAAGACTGTACAGAGAATAGTTTCTGTTTCAAAAGTGAAGATATTAGGAACACACAGTAATATAAATGCTATATATCTTAGTTATATAATATAATAGTTTTTAGTTTCGCTTAGATTATGTTATTCAAAACCATCCAGGAAATATGATTCATTTTTGGGGGAAGAACCAAAAATTTTGATTACCCATCTTTACTGAAAATTGGGTACAACGTTCATACTTACTTTATTTTGAAATTTGAAATCTGCATATTGTACTGTAACAATGAAACTACATTTAAAAAATAGATCAAATTGTTAAATACTTATAATTTCACACTAAGCAAATGCTTACTTTCACACATTTATACACATATACTTGTAATGTTATATGTTTTTGTTTTCACCTGACTGACTTTTAATTTCCCTCAATTAATGTGAATTCTTCTTCAATGACTTCCTCTTCAAATTGATTTTCTCCTATAATTCACCTGTGATCAATTCAGTAAATGTCAGACTATGAAAAAAAACCTTGAAAAAGACATAAAATGTAAGTAGCTTTATTCCGACAATGTCCTTGTACTTAGTTCTTGGAGGCCTTGCTTGCAGTTTTACTCAATATTAAAGGCTGTAGATAAAAACGATCTATGAATGTATGTCCATACAATAGCAAGCATTTGTATTATTTAGCATTAATGTATGCTCTTTACCATTTTTCACTATACTATCTGAGCACCAATTCAGCAGCTTAGTGCCTGGTTAAATGCAAAACAAGTGCTGATTAAAAAAAACTCACTGGAAGTATTGTGTTAATTATTATTATTATTGTTACTGGTAGCAATTCACATTTTCTGGGATGAGAAATATATAATATTTATGGATGTGCAAATAATTACTCAATGGGGTTGATTCAGAGCCAGGTGAGAAGTCTCACTCATTTTTTAGGAGAGAAAACTGCCATTGACTTTTATTGTCTACCGGGTGTAAATTTTCACCGCCCGATCAGCCCCAAGGTAGACAATGAAAGTGAATGGCAGTTTTCTCTCCTAAAAAAGAAGTTAGTTTTCTCACCAGGCTCTGAATCGACCTCAATGAAAGTGAATGTCAATTTTCTCTCCAAAAAAAGAAGTGAGTTTTCTCACCTGCATTGTGTGCTCGAGTAAACGGACAATCTGGGGGGTTTCACACAACGGGTCATCCAGTTAGCGCTTTATGTGGTGCATACTAATGCACAGCAAATGCTATTTGTTTTGGATGGCGCATTGGCATAGGGAATGTCGATGGCCACATCCCCGGTTACCTTGTGGAGTGTGCACTCCCATGCACCCAGTCTATCTAAATGGCGGTCAAGGGCACAGTTGCAAAGATGCCCGAGATGCGGCAGTGGCCCGTGATCGTGGGCAATCTGGGGGGTTCACACAGAGGGGCATGCTGAATTGGTATGCCCCAGGGCCACTTAGTTAGCCCAGCCATTGTGGTTGTTGATTGGTCAACTTTAATGGTTTGATTTTTAAAAGAATTTACAAAAGAAAATCTATTATGTTTGCCTGACTATGCCCATGTTTGCTGTATTTATTTCTAGTTGAGTGTAGGTCCAACAAACACCTGTTATATTGACTGATATTTTGAGCTTGAACGTCAGCTATTTAACTGGTATTTGAGATACAACTACTTTTTACAATTTTAATAACTACAATTTAATTTTTTTAAATAACTCTTTATATAATGCTTTTTAACCCTTCTAGTGCCAGCTACGCAAGTCTCACGTAGCTGCCTCTCCAACCGTTAAGTGCCAGCTACGTGAGACTCACGTAGCTGACTTTAAACCCCCATAAAAAAAAAACTATAAAAGATACAGACTTACCTCACCCCTCATTTAATAGTGCATCTGATCCCTCTCTGGGGCTTTCCTCTCTCCAGGAGAGCACCCGTAATAGCCCCCCCCCCCCCCCGATTTGGCGATTTTCTTTCCTGTAAAGAAAAAATAAATAAATAATGACATTTACTCACCTGCGCTCGCGATCCCTCCTGTTGCCTCTGTTTTTCTCTGGGGGGGCCTCCGATCGCCCCCCAGGCTCTTCTGTATTGAACAAGAGGGCCAAGATGGCCCTCTCCTTCCCTTCCTCATGTCGGCTGCTAGCCCCTATATGACATCACTCAGCAGCCTACATCTCCATCCACATTGATGCCGATGATCAGTGCTGTTGGATGCTCAGCAGAGGAAGGTTGGAGGGGGGAGAGGGTTGTGATCGCTCTTTCCCCCTCCAGCCCTTCTCCACCGAGCACCCAGCAGCTGTCATCATGGATCACAGAGGGACAGAGAACACAGCATGACCAGAGGTAAGGAAAGTAAAAAATAAATAAATGACTTTTTCTCTTTGTCAGTGTCATTTTTTTCTATTTAACCCCTTGTGAACTGGTAAGGGATCTGTGAGATCACTGTAGCAGTTCACAAGGCTGGGGGCTGGCAAGTTACCTGCTGCTAGTGGGTGACTTGCCATTAACCCCCCGCTCACCAAATACCTGCCTCCCCAACGGCCAGGAGGGGGGGGCAGAAGGGCCCAGGCTCTGTAGGCACTATGCCGGCTTGTAGCCTGCAGGGTGGGGGGCCACCAGAGCTGGCCCCTGCGCCCTGTTCTACAAGCCCTGCGTAGCTGGTCCCGGGTCGGTTATGCTGGGGGGACCCTACGTCATTTTTGGGGGGGGATTTTAAGGGTTTTTAACCCTTAAAATTCCAAAAAAAATGGGGTCCCCTCCTCCCCTCCTGAAAAAGTGCTGTTTCAGTTTGGGGGAGTCTCCTGGGCAGGAAAGGGTGTCTACCAATACATATGTGGTACCGGTGTAACCAGGATAAATGTGGCTTTCAAACGCATAAGATTTTATTGACAAACATTTTTATTACAAAAAACACTACAAATTTTTTTGCACATATTTCACCCAAAAGTATTAAGAATACACTTTAAAAAGGCCAAACAAGACATTTCATGTTAAAGCCCAGACTCTGCTGAAAAAAACAATATATAATTTTCCTGGAAAATCCCTGGAAATCCCTTCAAAAATCAAAATTGAGCATGTGTAGCGCAAAAAAGTGAAACGTAGTCTGGCAACAGAGGGTGACACAAAATCTAGGTAGGCTGGCACTAAAAGGGTTAAAGAACCAAGACACTCCCGAGACACCCCACATGTATTCGGATACCCAAACCATACTAACAAAAGCTGTGTGTTTTGTTTTTTTTTGCAAGATTTCTTTTTTCTTCTTAATGAAATCGGCCACAGCACTTCGACGGCTTCTGCCAAACCATTTTTTCAGGTAAAGTGCAGCACAAACCCAGCATATATTCAGTTGCCCCTGCATTCGCCGCTACAATTATGGCTCAGTTCCCTGTGATGTTCCCCAGTTGGTTCAGTTGATCTGTCACTTTCTATTGCCTCCTCCCCTAGCATGGTACACCAGAAAATGGGGCTGACATGCTCCATAGCTTGGAAGCCACAAAGCCAGACTATACCCATGCCAGGGCAATAGGTAAAATATATCAGTAAAATATCAGTAAGATATTATAAGTAAAACACCTATCCATATAGCTCTTTGGGACATTTTACTAACAGGCTGATTCATTACTAGCGGCAGGTTTCGGCACATGAGCGTGTCTGTACAGAGGCGCTTAGAGCGGCCGCTAGTATACGCTGTGATCGGCTTAGGAGTTTATTCATCAAGGGATAGCGGCAGGTAGTGCCTCGTAGCGGCAGGCAGCACCTGGTGAACACTGGGCGCTTTATGCAATACCACATTTATGAAGTCGATTCTGGTGAGCGACTCTTACAGCACCATGTAGCGTACGATTCATCATTACAGGTGGCTCAGCTTATAGTTCTGGCACTAGCTTCCAGAACACCAGGTAGGTATCGCTACCTGTCGCTCTCCCATACATTTTTTCACCACTTAATACCAATTGTGGATAAATACTACATAATAATCATTTAAATCATTTTGAGTTCCACATGAGTGTATGAGTGTATATGATTGTATATAGAGTCGCTGAGAGTCGGTCGCAATGAGCTGGCGCTACCTTTCACTCACCGCCAAGCTGTACTGGAGTGCGCCCAACATACATCTCATTCATCAATGCCTGCCAGGTTACTACAGCGACTGAGGCACTCTGTTACAGCCCCCCCCCCCCCCCCGATAGCCAATCACAGCGCATACTAGCGTTCGCTCTAAGCGCCTCTGTACAGACGTTCATCTGCCGATACTTGGCACTAGTAATGAATCATCCTGCCCTTCTCAAGTAGGTAAAGTCCTGCCCCATTCACCACTTAATACCAATTGTGGATAAATACTACATAATAATCATTTAAGAGTCATTTTGAGTTACACATGAGTGTTTTAAGATAACAATTGCAATCAATTATGTATGGGTAATCTGCTTAAGAACCTAATTGCACTACTTACAAATAGTAAGAAAAAAGAAAAATCAGAAAACATAGATACAATATAAAACATTGGAAGTATTTCTGTTAGTATTGGAAGAAGGAAAGTACATTAGAAAGAAAAAAATATGTTTATGCAGCATGCAAATGGGAAAGCTACTCAGTAACACATCAGTGGAAAGACAAGGAGAGTATGCTTGCCTTTTATGATGGAAAGGAATCATGTTTATTCTGAGGCAACTAAATGAAAGGTGAAACACTTATTTCCATCTCAACAATGTGAGCCATAAACTTTACTTTGAAATTGCCTCAGCTTTTGACATTATGACATATTTGTCCTCAGCGGGCTTACTTAATTTGCATTGTGTTATGCCTAACCATCCATGTGAAAGAGGACAATGTGTGAATTGTCCTATCTGTTTTAAGTAGGTAAAGCGTGGCTGTAAATAATGATAATAACAGTTTACTGGATAATATATACAGATGTATAGTGACAAGGGTAGCCTGGCGCATGAATTCATTTTCTATTACTTTCTTACAGATCAGTAAAGGGAGAAATTATTGTTTACAATTTTAATATTCTTGTTTTTTCAGGCACATAAACAGCAATATTTATGCAGTATCACTTTGGGTAATGTTATACATATTAAATATATTTTTGCACATTTTATAACAAGTGAATGCTCTGGGCTGTATTTTGATATATATGTATGCTTGAGTCTATTTCAAAAGTCAGCAACCTTTAAATTGTTTCTTTTTCTACATTTGCATTAATACATGTCTATTAAACCATTATAGTTTTAGTAAAATATAACATGTATAGTGTCATGCAAAAGTTTTGGTATACAAAATTATTGTTACTGTGAACAGTTAAAGTGAACCAAAACCCAGCACGATCAGCTCTAGGGATCTATAAGATAGAGGAAAGGGGGGATGCGGCCACCAGCGCGCTCGAAACCAGACAGTTTTAAAGATCTCATGGAGGTGGCTGTCCCACAATATACTGTTCGAAACTGCTACTACTTTTCTCGCTAGGCCATCCCTGCCCTGCACCAACAGCTTGTGAAAAAAATAAAATGTGTACTGGGCAAAGCTATTAATTCCAGTGTCCAACTCACCATGGACACGTGGACAAGTAATCATGGGCAGGGTTCGATACATCTCTCTAACTGCACACTGGGTCAATGTAGTGGTGGCTGGGACTGAGGTGGGAAGGACTCTGGTGCAGATTCATCCACAACCCAAGATTGCGGAACATCATGCAGTGCCTCCTGTAGCCTCCTCCTCCTACTCTGCTTCCTCTTCAGACAGTCAGTGCAGCCCCTGCACCACCAATTTGAGGACAGCCATGGGGAAGCAGCAGCATGCGGTGCTAAAACTCATCCATCTGAGCAAAATACCCCACACCGCCCAGGACAGAGGACCTGAAGTCTGGCAAGGTGGTGGGTGACAATGGCTCGAACCTTGTAGCAGCCTTGAGCTGAGGCGGGTTTACGCACATCCCATGCCTGCAGCAGGTGCTCAACTTGGTGGTGCAGAGCTTCCTGGCCCATTATCCAGAGATGCTGCAGCTGCTGTATAAAGTGCGTAGTGTGTGCATGCTTCTTCAATGTTCCCACCCTGCTGCCCCTCACCTGTCTGTATTGCAGAGGAATTTCTGCTTTCCAACCCACTGCCTCATTTGTGGCACCCAGTGCAGCTCAGGGGCATCACTGGAGCATGGTTGGAGGGAGGAGTAGGAGGAGGAGCAGGAGACAGCTGACACTGAGGACAGCTTTTCCTTGCCCTCCTCCTCAGGGCAGCCTGGCTCACGTGACCTACTACATGCTGCAGTGCCTGTGCATCAACTGCAGAGTTGCTCACATAGTCACCAGAGCTGATTACTGGGGGGCCACCATGCTTGATCCCCACTATAAAGACAACATCACCTCCTTGATTCCAGCAGTGGAGTGGGATCAATAAATGAGTAGCGCCCAAGTAGCATACAATTGCACTCTCATGGGCAAATCACAGCTGACTTTAAGAGCTTAGTGGTGGCATGAGGAGGAGTAGGAGGAGAAGAGGCAAGTTGACAATGCAGCAGGGGCATCAGCAGCACCTCACAGGGGAGGGTGAACATGGCCACGATGTCAAACAACTTATTCCATTGTCTGCCACATCCAACACCATCGGGTACTACAGCCTATAGTACCAGGAGGCAGACTTTGACTCGCATGATGGATGATTACCTGTCCACGCATTTCCTGGCACTGAGCAATGGATCCTTTGGGTCGCTAAATTGGACTTGTGGCCAGACCTTGCCCTCTATGCCTTGGAGGTGCTGGCCAGCCCTGTGGCAAGTGTCCTATCAGAACGTGTTTGCAGCACGGCAGGGGGTGACATTACCGAAAAGTGAATCCGCTTATCCACGGCCAACATGGACATTCTTACATTCCTTAAGATAAATCAGGCGTGGATCCCACAGGACTTAGCTGTGCCAGCACCTAAGTGACTGGTTAAAGTGTTTGCTACGTCCTTCTCCTCCTTTTACACTTAAACCGCCATGTCCACCTCCACCCCCCAAACCTCTGACACCTGTAACACATGAAATATTTTAATGTATTTATTCATGTATATATTTATGTAAATATTTATTTAATGATGTATATATTTATAGATTAATGTATGTATAAATATATATATATATATATTTAGATTTATGTATCAATATAAATTAGTATATATGTATATATTTTCTATACCTATATATACTGATTAATTTATTAATTTTTTCTTTATTTGTGTATTTCTTTATTTTTTTTAGTGTTTTGTAATTGTTTTGAGTACTTGCCTAGTCCCCTTCGTGCAGGGCAATAGCCCTTCTGTTTGCAGCCTTTTAGCCCTTGCTGGTTGCTACTCCTCCTTGGCCCTCACAAGAAAATTCTGGAAGCAAAATAACACCAGCTGTAAAAAAGCTGAAATGAAGGTAGGTTCTATCTTCATTTCCTTGATCATAGGCAACTATAATTCATTGGTCTTGAACTAGAAACACTCGTACCATATAGGGGACCTTCGCTGGAATGTTTAGGGCCACCTCGCCTATATATTGCCCCTCCCTGAAGTGGGTAGGTAGGTGGCAGGAGCTCAGTGCAGGAGTAAGATCTATGTCCTATGCCAGCTGTCTTTAGAGGAGAGTGGGACAGCAGAGGGTGGCACAGGACAGATGAGGACACCACTACTCATTTTTACATTTAAACTTTTTTGGCAAATGGCTGCTGAAACTCACTGGGACCTCTTTTAATGACAGTAAAACATACGGGTACACTATAATGGCAGCTGTCCCCGTGACAAAATAATTTTTCTTGAGAACAGCTGTAATGTCACGTCAGAGGGTAAATGTTACTAAAGTTTATGCTTCTATAAAATGTATTACTTTATTTTACTTTAACTCCTAGTTGAATGCACACCTACAATTGATAACTTTTGGATGCTTCTAACAAAAAGCCTGGCAAAGCTGCTTAGGGCCTTATTTAAGAAGGGATAGCGTCAGGTAGAGAGAGGTATCGGCTAGAGAACGCTGGCTCAAATACGCAATTACACATTTATGAAGCCGATCCTGTTTAGCAACTTGGAGAACGCCATGTAGCATTAGATTCAACATGATCCCAGCCTCAGCGAACAGCGCCTGCGTTCAGCCTTGCATAATGCCAGGTATAACCTCTCGCTACCTGTCGCTCTCCCATACATTTCTATGGCAGAGCCTCAAATCCCATTTTTTATGTCCTTTTTTATTTTTTTTTTCAAACTACAAATGTGTCTACATTATTCCTGAACTGTATGTAATGTTTCCTAATTTTTTTTTCTTTTTGGCTGAAAAGTTAATTTATAGTGTGCCACTTAAATCTTAAACTCACACCCCCTACCCTAATGTCATTCCCGTTATTTTTACAGCTTTAATTTTTGTTTCCACCACAAACAATCACTTTAATCTAACCGTGTCTGGCGCTCTATCCCGCAGTCAGCCAAAAAACAGTGCCCACGCTATTTCATAGAAATTTCTTGTTAAATCTGGGTTAGTGCGGTGAGGTCCAGTCGCTATGACCAGTCGCTACCTGTCGCTAGCTGTGGCGCTGTGCTTTTGATACATGTGGTTTTTTTTTGGCATGAAATTCCTTGTAACGCTGTTGTTGAATAAACAGCAAACATTTTAGCGCATCTGAGTGCACTAGCATGACCTTGAAACCATAGTTAAAGTTAACATTAACCCATTAGTTATTAGATTGTGAAACACATTGTTACCCCTTACATTCTTGAAGCATTCTAATTAGAGATGAGCGAACTTTTGAAAAATTCGATTCGACTGATTCGCCGAATTTTCCGACAAAAATCGTTTCGACCCGAATTTATTCGCGACGAATCGCTATTAAAAACGGCTATTTCTGAGCCTCCTAGAGCCTCAATAGGGTTGTAAACCATTCTGCCTTGCTGTAACACGCACAGGATGCGTGCTGGGTTAGTTAAATAATACTTTGAATAAATATCACATGCAGATCAGAGGCATCGCTAATAGAATCGCAGAGCGGCACAATTGAATTCAAGAGAGTTGAAGTGGCATCACTATGAGGGGCAGGAGCCCAAACATTGCTTTAAAGAGACACTGGAGTTGGCTTCAGCAGGAGCCCAAAAATTGGATGAATCACACCCTGGAGTTGCAAGCAGCAGCAGGAGCCGAAACATTACTTTAAAGAGACACTGGGGTTGGCTTCAGGAGCCCAAAAATTGGATGAATCACACCCTGGAGTTGCAAGCAGCAGCAGGAGCCCAAACATTACTTTAAAGAGACACTGGAGTTGGCTTCAGGAGCCCAAAAATTGGATGAATCACACCCTGGAGTTGGCAGCAGCAGCAGCAGGAGCCCAAATATTACTTTAAAGAGACACTGGAGTTGGCTTCAGGAGGCCATACATTGGATGAATCACACCCTGGAGTTGGCAGCAGCAGGAGCCCAAACATAACTTTAAAGAGACCCTGGGGTTGGCTTCAGGAGCCCAAAAATTGGATGAATCACACCCTGGAGTTGGCAGCAGCAGCAGCAGGAGCCCAAATATTACTTTAAAGAGACACTGGGGTTGGCTTCAGGAGGCCAAAAATTGGATGAATCACACCCTGGAGTTGGCAGCAGCAGCAGCAGGAGCCCAAATATACACTGGAGTTGGCTTCAGGAGCCCAAAAATTGGATGAATCACACCCTGGAGTTGGCAGCAGCAGCAGCAGGAGCCCAAATATTACTTTAAAGAGACACTGGAGTTGGCTTCAGGAGGCCAAAAATTGGATGAATCACACCCTGGAGTTGCAAGCAGCAGCAGGAGCCCAAACATTACTTTAAAGAGACACTGGGGTTGGCTTCAGGAGCCCAAAAATTGGATGATTCACACCCTGGAGTTGGCAGCAGCAGCAGCAGGAGCCCAAATATACACTGGAGTTGGCTTCAGGAGCCCAACAATTGGATGAATCACACCCTGGAGTTTGCAGCAGCAGCAGCAGCAGGAGCCCAAACATTACTTTAAAGAGACACTGGGGGTTGCTTCAGGAGGCCAAAAATTGGATGAATCACACCCTGGAGTTGGCAGCAGCAGCAGCAGGAGCCCAAATATACACTGGAGTTGGCTTCAGGAGCCCAAAAATTGGATGAATCACACCCTGGAGTTGCAAGCAGCAGCAGCAGCAGCAGGAGCCCAAATATTACTTTAAAGAGACCCTGGGGTTGGCTTCAGGAGGCCAAAAATTGGATGAATCACACCCTGGAGTTGGCAGCAGCAGCAGCAGGAGCCCAAATATACACTGGAGTTGGCTTCAGGAGCCCAAAAATTGGATGAATCACACCCTGGAGTTGGCAGCAGCAGCAGCAGGAGCCCAAATATTACTTTAAAGAGACACTGGAGTTGGCTTCAGGAGGCCAAAAATTGGATGAATCACACCCTGGAGTTGCAAGCAGCAGCAGGAGCCCAAGCATTACTTTAAAGAGACACTGGGGTTGGCTTCAGGAGCCCAAAAATTGGATGATTCACACCCTGGAGTTGGCATCAGCAGCAGCAGGAGCCCAAATACACACTGGAGTTGGCTTCAGGAGCCCAAAAATTGGATGAATCACACCCTGGAGTTGGCAGCAGCAGCATCAGCAGGAGCCCAAACATTACTTTAAAGAGACACTGGGGTTGGCTTCAGGAGGCCAAAAATTGGATGAATCACACCCTGGAGTTGGCAGCAGCAGCAGCAGGAGCCCAAATATACACTGGAGTTGGCTTCAGGAGCCCAAAAATTGGATGAATCACACCCTGGAGTTGGCAGCAGCAGCAGCAGGCGCCCAAATATTACTTTAAAGAGACCCTGGGGTTGGCTTCAGGAGGCCAAAAATTGGATGAATCACACCCTGGAGTTGCAAGCAGCAGCAGGAGCCCAAACATTACTTTAAAGAGACACTGGGGTTGGCTTCAGGAGCCCAAAAATTGGATGATTCACACCCTGGAGTTGGCAGCAGCAGCAGCAGGAACCCAAATATTACTTTAAAGAGACCCTGGGGTTGGCTTCAGGAGCCCAAAAATTGGATGAATCACACCCTGGAGTTGGCAGGAGTTGGCAGCAGCAGCAGCAGCAACAGGAGCCCAAACATTACTTTAAAGAGACACTGGGGTTTTCTTCAGGAGGCCAAAAATTGGATGAATCACACCCTGGAGTTGGTAGCAGCAGGAGCCCAAACATTACTTTAAAGAGACCCTGGGGTTGGCTTCAGGAGCCCTAAAATTGGATGAATCACATCCTGGAGTTGGCAGCAGCAGCAGCAGGAGCCCAAATATTACTTTAAAGAGACCCTGGGGTTGGCTTCAGGAGCCCAAAAATTGGATGAATCACACCCTGGAGTTGCAAGCAGCAGCAGGAGCCCAAACATTACTTTATGGTTCAGAATAAAAACAGACATTGTGCAATCACACACCAGAACCAAAGTGCTAGACTTTAGGAAGACAAACTTCAAGGAAATGGCGGAGTATGTAGAAAGAAAACTAGGTGAGTGGAACAGAGTAGCAGAAGTGAGTGCCCAGTGGTCACTATTAAAAATGGCCATCTTAAAGGCAACTAAGCAATATGTGAAACAAACTAGCAAGAATAAAAGGAAGAAGAAACCATTATGGTTTACTAGGGAAGTCAGCACTATCATAAAAGATAAGAAGTCTGCCTATAAGAAGTATAAAGAAAGGGGAAGTGTAGCTGACAGAGAGGCGTATAAAATTAAACAGAGGGAAGCAAAACTAATTATAAGGACTGCTAAAAGGCAAAAAGAGGAAGAAATGGCCAAATCTATGAAGAGGGGAGATAAAACCTTTTTCCGATATATTGGGGACAGAAAGAAGAAAAACAATGCAGTCTCAAAAATTAGAAATAGGGAAAATAAATATATTGACGGAGATAAGGCTGTGGCTGACCATCTGAATAGCTACTTTTGTTCAGTATTTTCAGATAGTAGCAGGCATGGTCATAGCACAACATCCAGCTGGGAGGGCACAGCTCCGGAGTTTCTGGAGGCTGATGTCTTAGCCGAGCTGGCACATCTAAAGGTAAGTAAGGCAATGGGTCCAGATGGAATCCACCCCAGAGTTCTAAGGGAACTTAGGTTTGTGATTGCAGCCCCTCTGACTGATTTACTTAACCATTCCCTTTCAACTGGTGAGGTTCCAGATGATTGGAGAATGGCCAATGTCGTACTAATCCATAAAAAGGGGAGTAGAGAAGAAGCCAGTAATTACAGGCCAGTTAGTTTAACATCTATAGTGGTCAAATTAATGGAAACACTCTTAAAAAAACAGATAATTTCCCATCTAAAAATTAATGACCTATTGGACCAAAAACAGCACGGCTTTACTGAGGGCAGATCATGTCAGACCAATCTTATTGATTTCTTTGACAATGTCACTAAAGTGTTAGATGAAGGTGGTGCTGTGGATATCGCCTATCTGGATTTTAGCAAAGCCTTTGACACCGTACCACATAAGGAGCTCATAGATAAGTTACTGAAGGTAGGACTCAATCCCTGGATAGTTCAGTGGATTTCCAGTTGGCTGAGGGATCGGTATCAGAGCGTTGTTGTAAATGGCGTGCAATCTGAACAAAGGCGAGTTACAAGTGGTGTGCCGCAAGGCTCTGTCCTGGGCCCCATTCTTTTTAATATATTTGTAAGTGACATAGGAGAAGGCTTGGTAGGAGAAGTTTGTCTGTTTGCTGATGATACAAAGGTTAGTAATAGGGTGGATATTCCTGGAGGTGTCTGCAACATGGAAAATGATTTAGCTTTACTGGATAGATGGTCAAAACTGTGGAAACTAGAGTTTAATGTCTCTAAATGTAAAATCATGCACTTGGGTAGAAGGAATCCCTGCTCTGAGTACCGTATGGGCAGTACTGTGTTAGCCAGGACCTCGGAGGAGAGAGATTTAGGGGTACTGATTACTGATAGCTGCAAGATGAGTGGACAGTGTAGCCAGGCAGTGGGAAAAGCAAGCAGGATGCTTGGCTGCATAGTTTGAGGCATCACCAGTAGGAAGAGGGAGGTTGTGATGCCGCTGTATAGAGCCCTGGTAAGGCCACAGCTAGAATACTGTGTGCAGTTCTGGAGACCTTACCTGCAAAAAGACATTATTCAAATAGAACGTGTCCAAAGGCGGGCAACGAAAATGGTGGAAGGACTTAAACTTAAAACTTATCAGGAGAGACTTAAAGAACTTAATTTGTACAGTCTGGAGGAAAGAAGGGAGAGGGGGGACATGATTGAGACCTTTAAATATGTGAAAGGATTGAATAAGGTTCAGGAGGGAAGTGTTTTTAGGAAGAAGCTTAACGATAGAACAAGGGGGCACAACCTGAAGCTAGTCGGGGGGAAGATCAGGAGCAATGTTAGAAAATATTATTTTACAGAAAGAGTAGTAGGTGCTTGGAACAAACTTCCAGCAGAGGTAGTTGAAACATCAACAGTCACTGAATTTAAACATGCCTGGGATAAGCACACATCTATCCTAAGATAAAGAGTACATACAGTATACACATAAGGGCAGACTAGATGGACCGTATGGTCTCCTTCTGCCGTCAACCTTCTATGTTTCTATGTTTCTATGTTTAAAGAGACACTGGGGTTGGCTTCAGGAGCCCAAAAATTGGATGATTCACACCCTGGAGTTGGCATCAGCAGCAGCAGGAGCCCAAATATTACTTTAAAGAGACCCTGGGGTTGGCTTCAGGAGCCCAAAAATTGGATGACTCACACCCTGGAGTTGGCAGGAGTTGGCAGCAGCAGCAGCAACAGGAGCCCAAACATTACTTTAAGGAGACACTGGGGTTGGCTTCAGGAGGCCAAAAATTGGATGAATCACACCCTGGAGTTGGCAGCAGCAGCAGCAGGAGCCCAAATATACACTGGAGTTGGCTTCAGGAGCCCAAAAATTGGATGAATCACACCCTGGAGTTGGCAGCAGCAGGAGCCCAAATATTACTTTAAAGAGACCCTGGGGTTGGCTTCAGGAGCCCAAAAATTGGATGATTCACACCCTGGAGTTGGCATCAGCAGGAGCCCAAAAATTGGCCTAAAGACATAAATATGTTTTGCACCATTTGGAAAGTGTAAAACGTGGCACCATGCTGAATCTAGTCGCATGCATCAGGCATTGGTGGGTGGAAATCCTGGCTGATCCATCCCTGATTCATTTTGACAAAGGTGAGTCTCTCCACATTTTTAGTTGACAGACGAGTTCTCCTCGCCGTAACTATGGCCCCCGCCGCACTAAACACCCGCTCAGATGGCACGCTACTTGCCGGGCAGGACAGCTTTTCCAGGGCAAACTCTGCTAGTTGCGGCCACAAATCAAGTTTGGCTGCCCAGAAGTCCAGCGGATCCTCAAGGTGTGTTGGCATGGTCATGTCAAAGTATGACATGACCTGCTGGTTCAGGTCCTGCTCCAGGTCTTCCTGCTGCTCATGAGTAGCCTCACTATGCGGGTGTAGAAAGCTACTCATTAGCGACTGAAGACTGAGGCTGCTGCTGCTGATGGAGCTGCTGCTGCTGCTCCTGCCAACCCCCCCAGCGGCCATGGCAGTGGAAGGTGAGTGCAGAGGTCCCCTCGAGTTAGACCTGCGAGAGTATGGACCATGGCGCAGATAGGCATCGGCCAACTGCCTACGTAGAATGTCTTTGTAGTAGTTCAGTTTGTCCTCCCTCTCGGTGGGTTTAAAAAATGCCCCCATTTTGTGCCGGAAGCGAGGGTCCAATAAGGTGGACAGCCAGAAGTCATCCCGCCGACAGATGGAAACAATTCTGGGGTCACTACGCAAGCACGTGAGCATGCTTCCTGCCATTTGCGCAAGTGACTCGGATGGACTACCTGTCTCCATCTCCACTGCATACTGCCACGGTGTGCCCGGGTCCTCTGTCTCGCCTTCCTCAAAAACCTCTAGCTCCTCTGGCTGCTCCTGCTCCTCCTCTCCTGTCCGCTGACTAGATAAACCAGCCATTTCGTCAAGCCTAAACTGTGTTTCGCTGGGCAACTCCTCCTCCTCCTCTTCCTCCTCCTCCTCCAGTTCAGCTCCAACGGGGTTCATGTGGCCGTAAGATGTAAACGCCATGTCTCCAGTGCCCTGACCAGCCATGGTTTCCAACATGTGCTGTAGTACATGAAGCAGTGGAATCACGTCGTTCATCCCGTAATCCTGCCGACTGACAAATAAAGTGGCTTCCTCAAAGGGCCTGAGCAAACGGCAGGTGTGACGTATGAGCTGCCACTGGTTGACATTGAAGTCACACAGGGGAGTCCCCCTATCTGCTTGGATCATCAGAAAATCCGTGATGGCTTTTCTCTGTTCATATAATCGGTCCAACATGTGAAGGGTGGAATTCCAACGGGTGGAAACATCGCAAATCAGACTATGTTGGGGGATACCATTCTGACGCTGTAGCTCAAGAAGGGTGTGTTTGGCGGTGTATGAGTGGCTGAAGTGCATGCAAAGTTTCCTTGAAGTTGTTAGGATGTCTTGCAGATGGGGGGAACACTTCAGAAACCGCTTGACAACCAGATTGAAGGCGTGAGCCATGCAGGGGGCATGGGTCAGGCTTCCTTGGCGCAGCGCAGACAAAATGTTCTTCCCATTTTCAGTAACCATGATTCCCATTTTAAGTTTTCTTGGAGTAAGCCATGTTTGGATTTCCTGATGAATACATTTAAGCAGTTCCTCCCCTGTGTGACTCCGTTCGCCAAGACAAACCATGTGAAGCACTGCGTGACACCTCCGTGCCCTGCACACATGGTAGACTGGAGGGGCACTGAGACTTGAGCCTACAGTGGAGGGTGAGGAGATGGCGAAGGATGAGGAGGCCGAGTCGCACGGTGTCACAGACCCAACAGGCAGGGAGCGCGGAGGCCGAAGCGGCGTGACCTGTCCAAGTTGCTGCTGCTGCTGCAAAGGGACCACATTCACCCAGTGGGCCGAAAACGACATGTACTGTCCCTGACCGTAGTTACAGCTCCAGATGTGGGCGCTGCCATGCACTTTGCTACACACCGACAGGCTCAAGGACTGGCCCACCTTCTGTTCAACAAAAGTGTGCAGCGCTGGTACTGCCTTCTTGGCAAAGAAATGACGGCTTGGGACTCTCCACCTCGGCTCGGCACAAGCCATCAGTTCTCTGAAAGGTGCAGAGTCCACCACCTGAAAAGGGAGCGACTGCAGCACCAGCAACTTGGACAGGAGCACATTCAGCTTCTGCGCCGTAGGATGAGTGGGCGCATACTGCTGTCTCTTGGACATGGCTTCGCTGATGGATTGCTGGCGGGATGCATGACTTGGAGGAGGAGGAGGAGCAGGAGCGACAGAGGAAGGGTATGACGCACAGCTGCCTTCGGCTGAGGTGCTGGAGTCTTGGCTGGCAGAAATTGGGAGCTCACTTGGTGAGGAAGCAGACTGGACCACCCCTTGGGAGCCTCGGTTCTCCCAGGTCGCTTTATGGTGACGCATCATATGTTGACGCAGGGCCGTGGTGCCAACATTTGGACCCTGGCCACGCTTCACCTTTTGCCTACATATCTTGCATGTGGCCATGTTACCCTCCTGCGGATGCTTCAGGAAAAACTGCCACACTGCCGAGTAGCTACTTTTCCCACCCCCTGGCCTCACTGATTCACTGCTGCTGTTGCCAACTCCAGGAACCCCTGCTCCACTACCTCCCGATAAGGTAGACTGCCGCACAGCAGGTGCTCTACCCCGGCCCCGGCCCCGGCCGGCTCCAGCCTTTGGAATTGTGCCCCCATGCTGACTGCTACCACCTTGCTGCCTCAGCTGCTGACTCCGGGGCAACCTGCGCCCCTCTTCTCCTGATGATGACGATGAAGCCCCTTCATCACCCGGCTCCCAAGTGCGATCGGCTTCATCGTCATCATCATCATCACCGAGTTGTGGCTGTACGTCACTGATGTTCGTGGATTCGTCAACAGTGTCTGGCGCAGGAGCTGGAACGCTCGCAGCACCCACGACACTGTCCACATCACTATTTGTCTGCCTAGCTAGAGAAGCCACCTCCATTTCTTGGCTGGGCAGTAGCTGCTGACTGTCCTCTATCTGATGGTCCTCCTCACTAAAGAGTGGAGCTGAACCCAAAGCATAGGATACGTCGCTGGGGGAGGGAACGGCGTAGGACAGAGGCAATGGGAGGACAGGGACTGCTCTCGGGGCATGCCAACTCAGGGTTGTGTCAGAGGAACCTACCGACCCTAGACTGGGGGTCTCAGACGTAAGTTGTGATGATGTTGTTGATGAGCGCGTCAACCAATCTACCACGGCAGATGCGTTACTGGTGGAGACCCGACCGCTAGCAGATACTGGCAGATTAGGTCTCTCAGCGTGACTCCTGCTGCTACTGGCCCCCAGTCTGATGCGAGCTCTGCCTGCGGAATCTTGGCCTCTGCCACTCCTCTTTTCACTTCCAGGCACTTGTCTGCCCGACATAGTCTAACTGGCGTGGTAGTAGGTGATATTTTAAGAACCCCCAGGCAGCGGTGGGTCTATATGAAACAGAATATAATGCACACCAAAAGTGAGCAGTAACACTCAGCCTCCAACAGGCCTGCTTAGTGTAAATAAGAGAGCTGCTTAGTGTAAATAAAGAGGGGTATGGTATGTTACAGAATGGGATGCCCCAACAGGAGTGCACCTGGCAGGCAGTAGTACTATGCACAGCAAAAGTGTCTTTATCAGGCCTAATTTCAATAAGAATAAGTGCAAATGGTTATGGTCTTAAATAGAGGCTGGTGTAGTCACAGAATGGGATGCCCCAAAAACCAGCAGTGCACCTGGCAGGCAGCAGTAAGTCTATGCACAGCAAAAGTGTCTTTATCAGGCCTAATTTCAAGTAGAATAAGTGCAAATGGTTATGTTCTTAAATAGAGGCTGGTGTAGTCACAGAATGGGATGCCACAACAGGAGTGCACCTGGCAGGGACCAGTAGTGCTATGCACAGCAAAAGTGTCTTTATCAGGCCTAATTTCAATTAGAATAAGTGCAAATGGTTATGGTCTTAAATAGAGGCTGGTGTATTCACAGAATGGGATGCCACAACAGGAGTGCACCTGGGACCAGTAGTAGCATGCACAGCAAAAGAGTCTTTATCAGGCCTAATTTCAATTAGAATAAGAGCAAATGGTTATGTTCTTAAATAGAGGCTGGTGTAGTCACAGAATGGGATGCCCCAACAGGAGTGCACCTGGCAGGCAGCAGTAAGAATATGCACAGCAAAAGTGTCTTTATCAGGCCTAATTTCAATTAGAATAAGTGCAAATGGTTATGGTCTTAAATAGAGGCTGGTGTAGTCACAGAATGGGATGCCACAACAGGAGTGCACCTGGGACCAGTAGTAGCATGCACAGCAAAAGAGTCTTTATCAGGCCTAATTTCAATTAGAATAAGTCCAAATGGTTATGTTCTTAAATAGAGGCTGGTGTAGTCACAGAATGGGATGCCCCAACAGGAGTGCACCTGGCAGGCAGCAGTAAGAATATGCACAGCAAAAGTGTCTTTATCAGGCCTAATTTCAAATAGAATAGGTGCAAATGGTTATGGTCTTAAATAGAGGCTGGTGTAGTCACAGAATGGGATGCCACAACAGGAGTATACCTGGGACCAGTAGTAGCATGCACAGCAAAAGTGTCTTTATCAGGCCTAATTTCAATTAGAATAAGTGCAAATGGTTATGGTCTTAAATAGAGGCTGGTGTAGTCACAGAATGGGATGCCCCAACAGGAGTGCACCTGGCAGGCAGCAGTAAGAATATGCACAGCAAAAGTGTCTTTATCAGGCCTAATTTCAATTAGAATAGGTGCAAATGGTTATGGTCTTAAATAGAGGCTGGTGTAGTCACAGAATGGGATGCCACAACAGGAGTGTACCTGGGACCAGTAGTAGCATGCACAGCAAAAGTGTCTTTATCAGGCCTAATTTCAATTAGAATAAGTGCAAATGGTTATGGTCTTAAATAGAGGCTGGTGTAGTCACAGAATGGGATGCCCCAACAGGAGTGCACCTGGCAGGCAGCAGTAAGAATATGCACAGCAAAAGTGTCTTTATCAGGCCTAATTTCAATTAGAATAAGTGCAAATGGTTATGGTCTTAAATAGAGGCTGGTGTAGTCACAGAATGGGATGCCACAACAGGAGTGCACCTGGCAGGGACCAGTAGTGCTATGCACAGCAAAAGAGTCTTTATCAGGCCTAATTTCAATTAGAATAAGTGCAAATGGTTATGTTCTTAAATAGAGGCTGGTGTAGTCACAGAATGGGATGCCCCAACAGAAGTGCACCTGGCAGGCAGCAGTAAGAATATGCACAGCAAAAGTGTCTTTATCAGGCCTAATTTCAATTAGAATAAGTGCAAATGGTTATGGTCTTAAATAGAGGCTGGTGTAGTCACAGAATGGGATGCCACAACAGGAGTGTACCTGGGACCAGTAGTAGCATGCACAGCAAAAGTGTCTTTATCAGGCCTAATTTAAATTAGAATAAGTGCAAATGGTTATGGTCTTAAATAGAGGCTGGTGTAGTCACAGAATGGGATGCCACAACAGGAGTGCACCTGGCAGGGACCAGTAGTAGCATGCACAGCAAAAGTGTCTTTATCAGGCCTAATTTCAATTAGAATAAGTGCAAATGGTTATGGTCTTGAATAGAGGCTGGTGTAGTCACAGAATGGGATGCCACAACAGGAGTGCACCTGGCAGGCAGCAGTAGTGCTATGCACAGCAAAAGTGTCTTTATCAGGCCTAATTTCAATTAGAATAAGTGCAAATGGTTATGGTCTTAAATAGAGGCTGGTGTAGTCACAGAATGGGATGCCACAACAGGAGTGCACCTGGCAGGGACCAGTAGTAGCATGCACAGCAAAAGTGTCTTTATCAGGCCTAATTTCAATTAGAATAAGTGCAAATGGTTATGGTCTTAAATAGAGGCTGGTGTAGTCACAGAATGGGATGCCACAACAGGAGTGCACCTGGCAGGGACCAGTAGTGCTATGCACAGCAAAAGTGTCTTTATCAGGCCTAATTTCAATTAGAATAAGTGCAAATGGTTATGGTCTTAAATAGAGGCTGGTGTAGTCACAGAATGGGATGCCACAACAGGAGTGCACCTGGCAGGGACCAGTAGTAGCATTCACAGCAAAAGTGCCTTTATCAGGCCTAATTTCAATTAGAATAAGTGCAAATGGTTATGGTCTTAAATAGAGGCTGGTGTAGTCACAGAATGGGATGCCACAACAGGAGTGCACCTGGCAGGGACCAGTAGTAGCATGCACAGCAAAAGTGCCTTTATCAGGCCTAATTTCAATTAGAATAAGTGCAAATGGTTATGGTCTTAAATAGAGGCTGGTGTAGTCACAGAATGGGATGCCACAACAGGAGTGCACCTGGCAGGCAGCAGTAAGTCTATGCACAGCAAAAGTGTCTTTATCAGGCCTAATTTCAATTAGAATAAGTGCAAATAGTTATGGTCTTAAATAGAGGCTGGTGTAGTCACAGAATGGGATGCCACAACAGCAGTGCACCTGGCAGGGACCAGTAGTGCTATGTACAGCAAAAGTGTCTTTATCAGGCCTAATTTCAATTAGAATAAGTGCAAATAGTTATGGTCTTAAATAGAGGCTGGTGTAGTCACAGAATGGGATGCCACAACAGGAGTGCACCTGGCAGGGACCAGTAGTAGCATGCACAGCAAAAGTGTCTTTATCAGGCCTAATTTCAATTAGAATAGGTGCAAATGGTTATGGTCTTAAATAGAGGCTGGTGTAGTCACAGAATGGGATGCCACAACAGGAGTGCACCTGGCAGGGACCAGTAGTAGCATGCACAGCAAAAGTGTCTTTATCAGGCCTAATTTCAAATAGAATAAGTGCAAATGGTTATGGTCTTAAATAGAGGCTGGTGTAGTCACAGAATGGGATGCCACAACAGGAGTGCACCTGGCAGGGACCAGTAGTGCTATGCACAGCAAAAGTGTCTTTATCAGGCCTAATTTCAATTAGAATAAGTGCAAATGGTTATGGTCTTAAATAGAGGCTGGTGTAGTCACAGAATGGGATGCCACAACAGGAGTGCACCTGGCAGGGACCAGTAGTAGCATGCACAGCAAAAGTGTTTTTATCAGGCCTAATTTCAGTTAGAATAAGTGCAAATGGTTATGGTCTTAAATAGAGGCTGGTGTAGTCACAGAATGGGATACCACAACAGGAGTGCACCTGGCAGGGACCAGTAGTGCTATGCACAGCAAAAGTGTCTTTATCAGGCCTAATTTCAATTAGAATAAGTGCAAATGGTTATGGTCTTAAATAGAGGCTGGTGTAGTCACAGAATGGGATGCCACAACAGGAGTGCACCTGGCAGGGACCAGTAGTAGCATGCACAGCAAAAGTGTCTTTATCAGGCCTAATTTCAATTAGAATAAGTGCAAATGGTTATGGTCTTAAATAGAGGCTGGTGTAGTCACAGAATGTGATGCCACAACAGGAGTGCACCTGGCAGGGACCAGCAGTGCTATGCACAGCAAAAGTGTCTTTATCAGGCCTAATTTCAATTAGAATAAGTGCAAATGGTTATGGTCTTAAATAGAGGCTGGTGTAGTCACAGGATGGGATGCCACAACAGGAGTGCACCTGGCAGGGACCAGTAGTAGCATGCACAGCAAAAGTGTCTTTATCAGGCCTATTTTCAATTAGAATAAGTGCAAATGGTTATGGTCTTAAATAGAGGCTGGTGTAGTCACAGAATGGGATGCCACAACAGGAGTGCACCTGGCAGGGACCAGTAGTAGCATGCACAGCAAAAGTGTCTTTATCAGGCCTAATTTCAATTAGAATGAGTGCAAATGGTTATGGTCTTAAATAGAGGCTGGTGTAGTCACAGAATGGGATGTCACAACAGGAGTGCACCTGGCAGGGACCAGTAGTGCTATGCACAGCAAAAGTGTCTTTATCAGGCCTAATTTTAATTAGAATAAGTGCAAATGGTTATGGTCTTAAATAGAGGCTGGTGTAGTCACAGAATGGGATGCCACAACAGGAGTGCACCTGGGACCAGTAGTAGCATGCACAGCAAAAGAGTCTTTATCAGGCCTAATTTCAATTAGAATAAGTGCAAATGGTTATGTTCTTAAATAGAGGCTGGTGTAGTCACAGAATGGGATGCCCCAACAGGAGTGCACCTGGCAGGGACCAGTAGTAGCATGCACAGCAAAAGTGTCTTTATCAGGCCTAATTTCAAATAGAATAAGTGCAAATGGTTATGGTCTTAAATAGAGGCTGGTGTAGTCACAGAATGGGATGCCACAACAGGAGTGCACCTGGCAGGGACCAGTAGTGCTATGCACAGCAAAAGTGTCTTTATCAGGCCTAATTTCAATTAGAATAAGTGGAAATGGTTATGGTCTTAAATAGAGGCAGGGACCAGTAGTAGCATGCACAGCAAAAGTGTCTTTATCAGGCCTAATTTCAATTAGAATAAGTGCAAATGGTTATGGTCTTAAATAGAGGCTGGTGTAGTCACAGAATGGGATGCCACAACAGGAGTGCACCTGGCAGGGACCAGTAGTGCTATGCACAGCAAAAGTGTCTTTATCAGGCCTAATTTCAATTAGAATAAGTGCAAATGGTTATGGTCTTAAATAGAGGCAGGTGTAGTCACAGAATGGGATGCCACAACAGGAGTGCACCTGGCAGGGACCAGTAGTAGCATGCACAGCAAAAGTGTCTTTATCAGGCCTAATTTCAATTAGAATAAGTGCAAATGGTTATGGTCTTAAATAGAGGCTGGTGTAGTCACAGAATGGGATGCCACAACAGGAGTGCACCTGGCAGGGACCAGTAGTAGCATGCACAGCAAAAGTGTCTTTATCAGGCCTAATTTCAATTAGAATAAGTGCAAATGGTTATGGTCTTAAATAGAGGCTGGTGTAGTCACAGGATGGGATGCCACAACAGGAGTGCACCTGGCAGGGACCAGTAGTAGCATGCACAGCAAAAGTGTCTTTATCAGGCCTAATTTCAATTAGAATAAGTGCAAATGGTTATGGTCTTAAATAGAGGCTGGTGTAGTCACAGAATGGGATGCCACAACAGGAGTGCACCTGGCAGGGACCAGTAGTAGTATGCACAGCAAAAGTGTCTTTATCAGGCCTAATTTAAATTAGAATAAGTGCAAATGGTTATGGTCTTAAATAGAGGCTGGTGTAGTCACAGAATGGGATGCCACAACAGGAGTGCACCTGGGACCAGTAGTAGCATGCACAGCAAAAGAGTCTTTATCAGGCCTAATTTCAATTAGAATAAGTGCAAATGGTTATGTTCTTAAATAGAGGCTGGTGTAGTCACAGAATGGGATGCCCCAACAGGAGTGCACCTGGCAGACAGCAGTAAGAATATGCACAGCAAAAGTGTCTTTATCAGGCCTAATTTCAATTAGAATAAGTGCAAATGGTTATGTTCTTAAAAAGAGGCTGCTGTAGTCACAGAATGGGATGCCACAACAGGAGTGCACCTGGGACCAGTAGTAGCATGCACAGCAAAAGTGTCTTTATCAGGCCTAATTTCAATTAGAATAAGTGCAAATGGTTACGGTCTTAAATAGAGGCTGGTGTAGTTACAGAATGGGATGCCACAACAGGAGTGCACCTGGGACCAGTAGTAGCATGCACAGCAAAAGAGTCTTTATCAGGCCTAATTTCAATTAGAATAAGTGCAAATGGTTATGTTCTTAAATATAGGCTGGTGTAGTCACAGAATGGGATGCCACAACAGGAGTGCACCTGGCAGGGACCAGTAGTAGCATGCACAGCAAAAGAGTCTTTATCAGGCCTAATTTCAATTAGAATAAATGCAAATGGTTATGTTCTTAAATAGAGGCTGGTGTAGTCACAGAATGGAATGCGACAACAGGAGTACACCTGGCAGGCAGCAGTAAGAATATGCACAGCAAAAGTGTCTTTATCAGGCCTAATTTCAATTAGAATAAGTGCAAATGGTTATGTTCTTAAAAAGAGGCTGCTGTAGTCACAGAATGGGATGCCACAACAGGAGTGCACCTGGGACCAGTAGTAGCATGCACAGCAAAAGTGTCTTTATCAGGCCTAATTTCAATTAGAATAAGTGCAAATGGTTACGGTCTTAAATAGAGGCTGGTGTAGTTACAGAATGGGATGCCACAACAGGAGTGCACCTGGGACCAGTAGTAGCATCCACAGCAAAAGAGTCTTTATCAGGCCTAATTTCAATTAGAATAAGTGCAAATGGTTATGTTCTTAAATATAGGCTGGTGTAGTCACAGAATGGGATGCCACAACAGGAGTGCACCTGGCAGGGACCAGTAGTAGCATGCACAGCAAAAGAGTCTTTATCAGGCCTAATTTCAATTAGAATAAGTGCAAATGGTTATGTTCTTAAAAAGAGGCTGCTGTAGTCACAGAATGGGATGCCACAACAGGAGTGCACCTGGGACCAGTAGTAGCATGCACAGCAAAAGTGTCTTTATCAGGCCTAATTTCAATTAGAATAAGTGCAAATGGTTACGGTCTTAAATAGAGGCTGGTGTAGTTACAGAATGGGATGCCACAACAGGAGTGCACCTGGGACCAGTAGTAGCATCCACAGCAAAAGAGTCTTTATCAGGCCTAATTTCAATTAGAATAAGTGCAAATGGTTATGTTCTTAAATATAGGCTGGTGTAGTCACAGAATGGGATGCCACAACAGGAGTGCACCTGGCAGGGACCAGTAGTAGCATGCACAGCAAAAGAGTCTTTATCAGGCCTAATTTCAATTAGAATAAGTGCAAATGGTTATGTTCTTAAATAGAGGCTGGTGTAGTCACAGAATGGAATGCGACAACAGGAGTACACCTGGCAGGCAGCAGTAAGAATATGCACAGCAAAAGTGTCTTTATCAGGCCTAATTTCAATTATAATAAGTGCAAATGGTTATGGTCTTAAATAGAGGCTGGTGTAGTCACAGAATGGGATGCCACAACAGGAGTGCACCTGGGACCAGTAGTAGCATGCACAGCAAAAGAGTCTTTATCAGGCCTAATTTCAATTAGAATAAGTGCAAATGGTTATGTTCTTAAATAGAGACTGGTGTAGTCACAGAATGGGATGCCCCAACAGGAGTGCACCTGGCAGGCAGCAGTAAGAATATGCACAGCAAAAGTGTCTTTATCAGGCCTAATTTCAATTAGAATAAGTGCAAATGGTTATGTTCTTAAATAGAGGCTGGTGTAGTCACAGAATGGGATGCCACAACAGGAGTGCACCCGGGACCAGTAGTAGCATGCACAGCAAAAGTGTCTTTATCAGGCCTAATTTCAATTAGAATAAGTGCAAATGGTTATGGTCTTAAATAGAGGCTGGTGTAGTCACAGAATGGGATGCCACAACAGGAGTGCACCTGGGACCAGTAGTAGCATGCACAGCAAAAGAGTCTTTATCAGGCCTAATTTCAATTAGAATAAGTGCAAATGGTTATGTTCTTAAATAGAGGCTGGTGTAGTCACAGAATGGGATGCCACAACAGGAGTGCACCTGGCAGGGACCAGTAGTAGCATGCACAGCAAAAGTGTCTTTATCAGGCCTAATTTCAATTAGAATAAGTGTAAATGGTTATGGTCTTAAATAGAGGCTGGTGTAGTCACAGAATGGGATGCCACAACAGGAGTGCACCTGGCAGGCAGCAGTAAGTCTATTGTGGTAAGGTGCAAGGGGCAGTTATTGACGGCAGGTATGTAGCACCAATGTACCTGGCATTGGTGCAGTAAAGCCGTGCTGCTGGTGGCAGTTTGCTGCTGTTGCTTTAGAATAGCCGAAAGGCTAACCTGGGACGGCTTTACTGGGATGGAGTAGAGCAGGGTGGGACTCCATCCCACTACCCAGGTCCGGGTTTTGCGGGCTGTTTAAATAGCCTGGGGAATCAGCTGTGGCCTGTCCTTTGTCTAGAGCTCACATGGGAGTGAGACTCTGTGAGCCTGGCTGAAATCTCCTGTGGAAGCTGTTTCATGCGAACCTGAGACATATTTGACTGTGAACAGAACCTTTGCTCAAGGACTAAAAGCTGTTTGCCTGACTGAATCATTTATGCTGCGGTTTCCTGAAAAGGTGATGTAACCTGTATGGACATATGCTTTTGTGGATTTTTGTGTGAAATAAACACAGACTTTACTTTGAACTGTTTGCCTCCGCCTCTATACTGCTGACACCCGGTCGCCTCCCAGAGCTAATCTCCACATTTGGTGTCAGATGCGGGCACAGCAGTGAGGCCGTTGCTAGGAGCAACCGACGAAAAAGTTTTTTGTTGTGCATGTCCTATATTAAACCTGCCAGGCTGCTACCTGGGACTGCAGACAAAATGGAGGCGGTCGTGAAAGCGCTCGTGGAGGCCAACAGGCAGCAGCATGAGACCAACAGGCAGCAGCAGGAGACCAACAAGCTGTTTTTGCAACATGTGATGGCGCTGCAAGCTGCAGGTGCGCCCAAAAGTATTCCTGATGCCCGGAAAGCTGTCCGCTCGGCGCTCACAAAAATGACCCCTTCAGATGACGTTGAGACTTACCTGGCGGTGTTTGAAAAGGTGGCTGCAAGGGAGAAGTTGCCGCATGACCAGTGGGCTGATGTCATCGCTCCATTTCTGGAGCAGGTGTTGTTTGATCTCCCAGAGGACCAAGCCACTGACTACCCGACTCTGAAGGGTGAGATACTGGCGAGACTGGGGGTGAATGTGTGGGTTCGGGCTCAGCGGGTGCATCAGTGGAGCTACCAGTCGGCAGAGCCCGCCCGACCCCAGTATTATAAACTGCTGCACCTGCTGCAAAAATGGCTGCAGCCGGAGTTGTTAAGCCCCACTGCCATGTTGGACCGCTTGCTGGCGGACATTTTCTGGAGGGCTTTACCGCACCCTCTTCAGCACTGGGTTGGCCAGGTATCCCCTGACAACGCACTAGGGATGGTGGACCTAGTGGAGCGATATGAGGCCACCAGGAACTTGCAAGGCGGCTCCATGAGGAGGGATTCGGGGAAACCCCGGAGGTCCCCGCCCCAGCTCAGGCAAGTGGCGTCCCCTAAACCCCCTCAGGACCTACCCCCCAAAGTCCCTGCCCAAGTGTTGTGTTGGGGATGTAAGGAGCCGGGACATATCAGAGCCAATTGTCCCTACCAGGGGGAGCCCATGGACGTGAACTTTGGTTACCGCCCTTCCATGTATGCCAGGAGGCTGTGTGCTGCCGGTGTCCCTGAGCTTGTGGGGCAAAGTCACCTCTGTCAGCTGAAAGTGGGAGACACCCTGGCTGTGGCCCTTTTGGACTCGGGGAGTATGGTTACCCTGGCAAGACCCGCCTTAGTACTGCCCGATGAGTACACTGGGCGGAAAACCGGGTTTTGTGCATTCATGGGGCCTGTTGGATATAGCCAAGGAGGTCTGGGAACAGCAACCCACACCCCACAAAAGTGTGGTAGAGTACGTGACTCACCTACAGGAACGGATAGAGACCGTCTTGCCGCTTGTCAGAGAACACATGGAGGCAGCGCAGCGGGCCCAAAGCAGGATTTATAATCGGCAAGCCAGGGTACGGAACTTTAACCCCGGTGACAGAGTTGTGGTTCTGGTACCCACGGTGGACAGTAAATTTCTAGCTAGGTGGCAGGGTCCCTATGAGGTCATTGAAAAAGTTGGGGAAGTGACTTACAAGGTACATCAGCCTGGGCGGAGGAAGCCAGAGCAGGTGTACCATGTAAACCTGCTGAAACTATGGAAAGACAGGGAGACCCCTGGGGGTGACAGTCCCCGACCAGGTATGGTGGGGGTGGAGCTTCCCATCCCTCGGTCTGTTATTAGAGAAGCAGTAGTCGAGGTGAAAACTGGCGACAACCTCTCCTCTAAACAGACTCAGGAAGCCAGGGAGTTTATTAGCAGAAACACAGACGTGTTTTCAGAACTCCCTGGGCGCACTTCGGTCATCCAACATGATGTTGTCACGGAACCTCAGGTCAAGATCCGGTTGAGGCCTTACCGGTTACCTGAGTCCCGGCGACAAGCTATCGCGGAGGAAGTGCAGCAAATGCTCCGGTTAGATGTGATTGAAGAATCAAAGAGTGAGTGGGCCAGCCCCATAGTCTTGATTCCCAAGCCCGATGGTACGTTGCGGTTCTGTAACGATTTCCGCAAACTTAATGAAGTTTCCAAGTTTGATGCCTACCCTATGCCCCGGGTAGATGAACTCATTGAGAAACTAGGCCAAGCCAGGTACTTTTCGGTTTTGGACCTCACAAAAGGGTACTGGCAGGTGCCCTTGACTGAGGCTGCCAAGGAGAAAACAGCCTTTATCACACCAGAGGGACTGTTCCAATATAAGGTATTACCCTTTGGGTTAGACGGCGCTCCCGCTACGTTCCAAAGGTTAATGGATATTGTCCTCAGGCCACATCGTCGGTATGCTTCGGCATATCTGGACGATATAATTATCCATAGCACGGATTGGGAAAGTCACCTACCCAAAGTCCAGGCCGTAGTGGATTCCCTCAGGAAGGCTGGGTTGACGGCAAACCCGAAAAAATGTGCTTTAGGCCTAGAAGAGACAAAATACCTGGGCTATGTGATTGGGCGAGGAGTGGTCAAGCCCCAGGTCAACAAACTAGAAGCCATCCGTAACTGGCCACGTCCTAACACCACCCGCCAAGTAAAGTCATTTCTGGGGTTGGTGGGATATTATATGCGGTTCATTCCCAATTTTGCCACCCTAGCGGCACCATTGACAGACCTGTTAAAGGGACGCAAGTCTGTCATGGTGAAGTGGAATGAACAGGCCAAAAAAGCGTTCTCCGCTTTGAAGTCTGCCCTGTGTGGGTCTCAGGTGTTGGTGACACCCGACTTTAAGAGCGAGTTCATAGTGCAGACCGATGCCTCCGAGGTAGGTCTCGGTGCTGTACTGTCTCAGGAAGTCAACGGGGAGGAGCACCCCGTTGTCTACATGAGTTGCAAATTAACACCCGCGGAGACCCGGTATAGTATAGTGGAGAGGGAGTGTTTGGCCATTAAATGGGCCCTGGAGTCTCTTCGCTACTACTTGCTGGGGAGAAGGTTCCGGCTGATTACGGACCACTCTCCCCTCAAGTGGATGTGCCAGGCTAAGGACAGGAATGCCAGGGTCACCCGATGGTTCTTGTCATTACAAAACTTCAAGTTTACAGTAGAGCACAGAGCGGGACGATTATTGGGTAACGCGGATGCCCTGTCCCGAGCACATTGTTTGGCATGTGTCCACCCCCTCAGGGTTGAACAAAGGGGGGGGGGTATGTGGTAAGGTGCAAGGGGCAGTTATTGACGGCAGGTATGTAGCACCAATGTACCTGGCATTGGTGCAGTAAAGCCGTGTAGTCTGATTTCCAGCATCAGCTGCTGGTGGCAGTTTGCTGCTGTTGCTTTAGAATAGCCGAAAGGCTAACCTGGGACGGCTTTACTGGGATGGAGTAGAGCAGGGTGGGACTCCATCCCACTACCCAGGTCCGGGTTTTGCGGGCTGTTTAAATATCCTGGGGAATCAGCTGTGGCCTGTCCTTTGTCTAGAGCTCACATGGGAGTGAGACTCTGTGAGCCTGGCTGAAATCTCCTGTGGAAGCTGTTTCATGCGGACCTGAGACATATTTGACTGTGAACAGAACCTTTGCTCAAGGACTAAAAGCTGTTTGCCTGACTGAATCATTTATGCTGCGGTTTCCTGAAAAGGTGATGTAACCTGTATGGACATATGCTTTTGTGGATTTTTGTGTGAAATAAACACAGACTTGACTTTGAACTGTTTGCCTCCGCCTCTATACTGCTGACACCCGGTCGCCTACCAGAGAAAATCTCCACACTATGCACAGCAAAAGAGTCTTTATCAGGCCTAATTTCAATTAGAATAAGTGCAAATGGTTATGGTCTTAAATAGAGGCTGGTGTAGTCACAGAATGGGATGACACAACAAGAGTGCACCTGGGACCAGTAGTAGCATGCACAGCAAAAGAGTCTTTATCAGGCCTAATTTCAATTAGAATAAGTGAAAATGGTTATGTTCTTAAATAGAGGCTGGTGTAGTCACAGAATGGGATGCCCCAACAGGAGTGCACCTGGCAGGGACCAGTAGTAGCATGCACAGCAAAAGTGTCTTTATCAGGCCTAATTTCAATTAGAATAAGTGCAAATGGTTATGTTCTTAAATAGAGGCTGGTGTAGTCACAGAATGGGATGCCACAACAGGAGTGCACCTGGGACCAGTAGTAGCATGCACAGCAAAAGAGTCTTTATCAGGCCTAATTTCAATTAGAATAAGTGCAAATGGTTATGTTCTTAAATAGAGGCTGGTGTAGTCACAGAATGGGATGCCCCAACAGGAGTGCACCTGGCAGGCAGCAGTAAGAATATGCACAGCAAAAGTGTCTTTATCAGGCCTAATTTCAATTAGAATAAGTGCAAATGGTTATGTTCTTAAATAGAGGCTGGTGTAGTCACAGAATGGGATGCCACAACAGGAGTGCACCTGGGACCAGTAGTAGCATGCACAGCAAAAGTGTCTTTATCAGGCCTAATTTCAATTAGAATAAGTGCAAATGGTTATGGTCTTAAATAGAGGCTGGTGTAGTCACAGAATGGGATGCCACAACAGGAGTGCACATGGGACCAGTAGTAGCATGCACAGCAAAAGAGTCTTTATCAGGCCTAATTTCAATTAGAATAGGTGCAAATGGTTATGTTCTTAAATAGAGGCTGGTGTAGTCACAGAATGGGATGCCACAACAGGAGTGCACCTGGCAGGGACCAGTAGTAGCATGCACAGCAAAAGTGTCTTTATCAGGCCTAATTTCAATTAGAATAAGTGCAAATGGTTTTGGTCTTAAATAGAGGCTGGTGTAGTCACAGAATGGGATGCCCCAACAGGAGTGCACCTGGCAGGGACCAGTAGTAGCATGCACAGCAAAAGTGTCTTTATCAGGCCTAATTTCAATTAGAATAAGTGCAAATGGTTATGGTCTTAAATAGAGGCTGGTGTAGTCACAGAATGGGATGCCACAACAGGAGTGCACCTGGCAGGGACCAGTAGTAGCATGCACAGCAAAAGTGTCTTTATCAGGCCTAATTTCAATTAGAATAAGTGCAAATGGTTATGGTCTTAAATAGAGGCTGGTGTAGTCACAGAATGGGATGCCACAACAGGAGTGCACCTGGCAGACAGCAGTAAGTCTATGCACAGCAAAAGAGTCTTTATCAGGCCTAATTTCAATTAGAATAAGTGCAAATGGTTATGGTCTTAAATAGAGGCTGGTGTAGTCACAGAATGGGATGCCACAACAAGAGTGCACCTGGGACCAGTAGTAGCATGCACAGCAAAAGAGTCTTTATCAGGCCTAATTTCAATTAGAATAAGTGCAAATGGTTATGGCCTTAAATAGAGGCTGGTGTAGTCACAGAATGGGATGCCACAACAGGAGTGCACATGGGACCAGTAGTAGCATGCACAGCAAAAGAGTCTTTATCAGGCCTAATTTCAATTAGAATAAGTGAAAATGGTTATGTTCTTAAATAGAGGCTGGTGTAGTCACAGAATGGGATGCCCCAACAGGAGTGCACCTGGCAGGGACCAGTAGTAGCATGCACAGCAAAAGTGTCTTTATCAGGCCAAATTTCAATTAGAATAAGTGCAAATGGTTATGGTCTTAAATAGAGGCTGGTGTAGTCACAGAATGGGATGCCACAATAGGAGTGCACCTGGGACCAGTAGTAGCATGCACAGCAAAAGAGTCTTTATCAGGCCTAATTTCAATTAGAATAAGTGAAAATGGTTATGTTCTTAAATAGAGGCTGGTGTAGTCACAGAATGGGATGCCCCAACAGGAGTGCACCTGGCAGGGACCAGTAGTAGCATGCACAGCAAAAGTGTCTTTATCAGGCCTAATTTCAATTAGAATAAGTGCAAATGGTTATGTTCTTAAATAGAGGCTGGTGTAGTCACAGAATGGGATGCCACAACAGGAGGGCACCTGGCAGGCAGCAGTAAGTCTATGCACAGCAAAAGTGTCTTTATCAGGCCTAATTTCAATTAGAATAAGTGCAAATGGTTACGGTCTTAAATAGAGGCTGGTGTAGTCACAGAATAGGATGCCACAAAAACCAGCAGTGCACCTGGCAGGGACCAGTAGTGCTATGCACAGCAAAAGTGTCTTTATCAGGCCTAATTTCAATTAGAATAAGTGCAAATGGTTATATGGTCTTAAATAGAGGCTGGTGTAGTCACAGAATGGGATGCCTCACAGCAGACTTAAGATCAGTTCAGTATATATGCACAGTAAGTGTATAAGCAGCCTGAAAACGCTAACAAAGCCAGTCAGCCAGCCAGTAACAAACATTCAGGCTGGATGAAAAAAAAAAAAAATCTCCCTGTGACTGCCTCCGATTTTTCCTAACTTTCCCTGTTTTTCGCTGACTTTCTGTCTGTCTCCAGCCTGTCCCTGTCTGTCCCTGTCTGTCTAACTGTCTCTCTCCCTGCCTACAGCAGCGTTCTGTCTCTCACGAATGCAATACAGAAATGAAGAAAAGCAAGATGGCCGGCCTTAAATAGCGCTGTGACATCACCGGGCTTGCTGGCTGCTGACAGGCTGCATGTGACTGTCCCAGCTTGCACTGGTGCGGGGTTGATGTCTAGACATGTCCCGTCCGCCATCTTAGAATGCCTGTATGTAAATGAATGGATGTTAAAGGAAAACTTCGAGCGATCGAATCGTGGGGAAATTCGGATTCGATCCGAATCAAATTTTTCATGAAATTCGGATCGAATCCGGGTTCGTCCGGATCGATTCGCTCATCCCTAATTCTAATGTATCCCAACCTATTACTGTTGTAACTTTTAAAACACATTCACATATATAGATATAGAGAGGACTTAATGTATGGGTTACTATCTCTGTAATTACGTACCAAACACAAATTTGTCAAGATAAACAAAAATCTATTAAATGAAATAAAGTCAAACCAAATTTGAACATCATTTGATTTGACCAAAATTAAAAATGGATTTTAGTCCCTGGGTGGCCTGGTTGGTGCCGAGTCATTTGTAGGGGCGGTGTTGGGAGCCAACAGTGCAGTAAAAAAATAGACTGCTGCTGTATTAGCTTATGTAACAACAACAAAGTTTCGTCCTGGCGCTCAATAGATTGATGGATGACATGCATCAATTCTGCCTGGGGTTGGTTGCGCAGATCACGTACTTCTTGTCCCAGTTGCCGAGTTTGTTGTTGGTCCACCAGCGATTGGGTTTCCAACGCCGCAATGCGCTCCTGAGTTCTATCACGTGGCTGTTGGCCTCCAGCATCCGGCTCCCTAACTCATATAGCTCCGCACTTGTGGGGGCAGCTCTGGCAGTTGGTTGTTGCGCAGGCTAAATGAAAAAGCAAGATATTAGTTTCCAGAATGTATTTAGCAGATAAAACTCTAACAAACACATCTATGGTTAGATTAACATGTACCGTTGGTGCTCCCTCTGTAGTCTGACCACATGGGACTTCTGAGGAGGGCACATCCTGGGTTGGCGGCAAGGATTCCTCCTAAGATCAAAGTATGTTGTATGTTACATGGGTTTACATGAGTGTCCCAAAAACATGTAAACGTTGATCAACGATAACCAATTTATCAATGGTACCTGAGTGTGCTCCTCCTCAAATAGTACAGGTGTCTGGCTGCCAGGAAGGGTCAAATCATCATCCAATAGTGGCGGCAACATCACATATGCTAAAGAGAAAAGCCGTGTTATTTGTTTTGTTGTTGGCATTGTGTGTCGACTTTGTCTAACCAGTATAGAGTCAATACCTGTAAAATGTTACCCATTGAGCAATACACACACCCTTTACATTTTTGAGATTTTTGGAAGAAAGATCTTTGTTAAACAAACCAGGTAAACTCATTGTGTTTCCACAGATCATAATCACATATATAAAAACACACATACCCGCCACATCGGAGATGTCCAGACTTAGCCCATTACTAGAGCTTTGCCCTAAAAAAACATGGTTCATACCAAATGTCAAGAGGCACACAACATTTTATGAAGAACAACATCCTTACGTTCCAAAATTCAAACACATTCTTACCCTCATCCCTAGCAGCCGCACTGTGAAGGGCCCTTTCAGGACCAGCACTTCCTGTATTTGGGCCTAACAACACAAAGCATAATTGGTATTACTTTAAGCTGCCATAGTATTGTTAATGTAAATGTATTAGAATATCACCAAAATCTCAAAACATGTATTTAACAGTTTCCTTGTTTGTTCACTCTGAACAAGTATCCGTTTGCTGCACAAACAGAAGCAACTATCCGGCTTGGAATGTGAGGTTTCATGGTTTGGCATTTTGACATTGTCAAATATACACATTCTAAAACAAAATATACAAAGGATACAGTGTGCTTTGCAATACACACCAACAGGGTCCAGTAGGCCTGTAACACAGGAAGTGGGGTCCAAAGATGAAGCTGGGACTTGGCCTACAAATGAAAAGCATGCTTGAGATACATTCACACATTTAAATTACTTTAGCAAAAGCCACCTTGACACATGTACCTACTGGCACCCAAAGAGTATGTAGACTCATGAGGAGATGCTGGTGCAATTCTGAGGGCATCTATGTAAACAAATTAAAAGAATTAGGCATTGTTAATGTGCGCTACTAAAATAAACATCCACAACAATACCATAAAATCACATTATCAAGACTATTTACCTTCAACCTCAGACTGGGTAAATGTTGAGGCTGGGGGAGGGGCAGGAATCTGGGACCCGTCATCATCCGACCCCTGTGCCACTATGCATAAACAAAGAGAAATGTTTACAAAAAATGACATCTAGAATATGATACTTACCCTGACCTACTTTTAGTATGATAAAGAGTTTAGTTACAGAAATGGGTCTACATGATTATCAACAATAATTTACAAGGTAAAAACAATGTACCTTCACCCCAACCTGTGGTGTCATCCCCAGCATCCACACCCTGCAGCCGACAAAGTGGAATCTTGCACTTCAGCATCTCCTCAAATGGCCTGTATTTACTCTTTGGACCCTGCTTCATCCTACTGTCTACAAGAAGATCATTCTTCATCTTTAGCATAAAGGCCCTTTGCAAAGTGTAGAAGCGTTTTTTGCAGGCTGGGCCACTACGTGGGTATTGAGCAGTGCTAGTTAGCTGCTCACCAATGGCATCTCACAATTTGCTTGTTTCTTGTTTGCCTAAACACTGACTTTGGGAGCCAAATAATAACTCCCATTTAGCCAGTGTCAGACGCACAAGAGTATTATTATCCGCCAAATTAAATTCTGGCTCCCTTTTGGCATAGGCACATTTGGGCTTGGGTGGGGCTTCACCTTCAGCCTGTGCCCTTTTCTTTGAGGAAGGTCTGTGGCCACGACGCACACCACTGGTATTGGGACCACCAGGAGACACAGCAGTGGCCGGCAGATGTCCAAAATTTGGCTCCATCCTGTAACTACAAACACCACCAAACCACAAACACACAAGGACGCATGCAAACTACAGAATGGCAACAACTGCTGAATGTGTCTGCCAGTATTTATGTGCTTTATTACCCAATCACAAACAGGCCCAGTTAATTGATTGACACATACTGTACATGTGTTTGGAGATACATCTTGACTACAATGAATGATGTGTCAGGCAAACATGTGTTGCAGTCAATAAACTAATTAATTAGCTACTTACCAAGCAATATAGACATTAGGAATGACAAGGATCCATGTCTCTTAACAACATTGGAAATGGTGTTTAAAAAACGGCTATTTGAAATTTGAAAAGGTTACCTTGGATTGGGCAATAGATGTCTGTGCAACCAGATCCGCACAAGTACGCTATTATGGAAGTGCTAGGCGTTTCCGCAACACCTGTGGTAAGCTAATTACAGACCGGAAACAGCTAACAAACGCAAGCGGCTAAGCGGACCAGTCCTTTGGATAAGTTAAGTATAAATTCCAAATACTTTATTCATTCTCATCTTGATACACTGGCTGTGGTGTTTGTTTGTTGTTACTTTGCCCAAGCTGTCACAAACTGGCTTGCTGGGTTTCTTGATTACTGTCTGTGGCTTTGTTGAGCTTTTCTGGCATCAGTGCTGTTTCTTTGTGAGATTTGTTTTGGTGGCATCTGCAAATATTGTGTAGGATACAGCAAGTGTGGATTGTTTTGGGAACCTTTTGTGGGTTTTGCAGCAACTCCCCTCTTGGTTGTGCCAAACTTTGAAAGCATACTTTCAGCAGGCTGATGGTTCTAACCACTATACATCTGGTTTTGTGGTGAGCTGCATTTGTGTGATTGTGTGAGGATTGTGTATGTGGACTGGTTGTGTGTGTGTTGAGATTGTGTTTTTTTTTTGGAAGTGCATGAGCTATGGCCAGTGAGTGTGAGATTGATGTGGGGGTGATGTTTGGAGTATGGATGTATTGTTGTGGCAGTGCAGAGGAAGGTCAGGAGTCAAGGGAAGAGGGTGCTGTGAGGCTTAGGGCATCCCGATCCTTTCGCATCCGCCTCTCTGTATGGGATTTAAGTGATGAGCATATCAGAAGTCGATTTCGTCTGAATCGTGCAGCACTACAGTCCCTATATGATCAGATTAAGACCAAAATCGATCCATCCACCAGACGCACCCAATCCATTCCTGGCATAGTTCGCCTATGTGCCATGCTAAATATAGTGGCACAGGGCAATTTCCAGGCAACCTTTGCCCTCCTCAGCGCGATCATCCAGGCTACGATGAGCCGCATATTTTACAAGGTAGTCCTGGCAACTTGCGACCTTATCCCTGTTTATATTAAATTTCCTGAGGATGAGGAGGAGGTGGCCAATATTAAACGCGTGTTCTACCGCATGGAAGGGAACCCTAATGTGCTAGGGTGTGTGGATGGTACACATATCCCTTTCCGCCCTCCCCGTGCACAGGAGCTGCATTATAGGAACAGGAAACAATTCCATTCCATGAACGTCATGGTGGTATGTGACCATGACATGAAGCTGCGGGCCGTGAGATCTGGCTTCCCTGGCTCATGCTATGATTCTTACGTGCTCCCGCAATCAGTCGTGTGCCGTAAGTTTGAGAACAATGAAATGCCACCTGCCTGGCTACTGGGTAATTAATAATCCTTGACATAATAACAAGTTAAATATGTTGTCACCTAAATTGCAAAACTATATAACAGAAGTTTTAATGTATACATTATGTTCATGGTACTTTACTAATTGCTCTCTCTCAATTTGTTTATTCGACAGCGGACAAGGGATATGGGCAGAAAATGTGGCTAATGACTCCAGTCAGAAACCCACAGACCTCTGCCCAAGTACGCTACAATGCAGCACATCGCAAAACCAGATGCATTGGGGAAAGAACCATCGGCCTGCTGAAAGCACACTTTCTATGATTAGCACGCCCAGGAGGAGAGATGTTGTACAGTCCACAAAAGGTCTCCAAAATCATCCTCGCATGCTGTGTCCTACACAATATTTGCATATGTCACCGAATCGAACCCCCCGAAGAAACAGCACTGGTGCCAGAAGTCCCCAACATGGCCGCAGACAGTAACGAGGACACCCAGACTGGGTTTGAGCGACGGTAAAGCATGATTAGCTCTTTTTTTTTTGGTAAGCTAGCTCACCTTAACTATACTACAACTACTTTACTACAGGGCCCTCCAAAACATTACATCAAAAAAATGTGGGTGGTCTAAAATTATTAACAAGAAAAATGTGTAGCTTAAATTAATTCTAATATATATGTGAGTGGTATTTTAGATTGATAAATACAAAGTGGCTTGCTTTATATCTATAAAATTTAAAGATGTTTTGTATGCAATTAAATTAATAAACACAAAACAACGGGTATTTTGGCAACTTTATTTTTGCTAAACAACATAAACTTGAAGATGGGAACATCTGCTTTTTTTGTTTACAATAAAAAGAAAATATGCTTCTTTAAATAAAAAAACAAAATTCTTCAAAATATCTGGTTACATGTGTTATTTGCGTAATGTTATATCAGATTTATCACTTTTACAGACTGAATTCTTTACAACAGCAAAGAAACGCTCAGGCGCTGTATTGAATACGATGTAACAACTCAACAGCTCCTCTAAAGCAAATCTGAAACATCACATTTAACATTGGCAGCGTGATTACCAATAACGGCAGGTAGCGACTGAGGAGCCCTGTAATAGCAACTTACGGCTGATCGTGGCAGCCACTAGCGGACGCTCATAGCGCCGCTATACAGATGCTCATCTGTCGCTACCTGGCATTAGTGATGAATCAGCCTGTTAGTCACCATGAGAAAGTGAATGAGCAAGATGTGGCTGCTGTACTCAAGGAGTGTGGACAGGTAATAATGTCTGATTTGGGGTTTCCTGGAAATACTGAACTGGGGGAAATCCAAAATTTGCATGCCCCAGGTTGCTACAATCAACCTAAAGTTTTGTATTAAATTTTAATATTCAGATGTGTTTTTGTAATTAGGTATCTTCTTCATCCTAAAAATACATTATTTGGCTAAAGGGTACCTCTGACTATTGTTATTAGCATAGTGCGCCTCAGATGTTTGGTGGTCTTCAAGGCATTTGACTGCTTTAACCCTTTAACTACCTGCCTACCTAGAGATTTTGGGGTTATTTAAGAAACACTAGTACCAGGTAGTGTCACGCAGCGACACGTAGCATCGGGTGAATGCTGGGTGCTGTATGTGAAACCACATTTTAGAAAGTGAATCTGGTGAGCGCCTCAAACAGCGCCATGTAGCATCACATGTGGCTCAGCATATAGTGCAGGTGCTTTACGTTCAGCAGTGCCATGTAGTACCTGTCGCCCAGTAGCGCTCTCCCATACATTTCAATGGTGTTTCATTTGGTTGTGTATAAATAGTGTGTTGCCCAAGTAAACTGTAAAATTATTGGCTCAAATTGTGTGTCCTCTCCTGGCCTGCAAGCAAACCCTTTTTATTGATTTTTTTGTTTGTTTTTATTTTTTTATGCAGAATTGTATGTGCATGTCTGCCATTGCAGTGTCATTGTCACAATGTTAAAACAATGTCATTCCATATGTTTTTGCTCTGGTACTGGTGTATAAGTGTTGAGAAACAGACTTTTATCACACAGTGTCTATGCTACAGCGCCCAGTTTTAGAGCGCCGACGCTCAAATCACACAGTGTCTATGCTACAGCGCCCAGTTTTAGAGCGCCGACGCTGGGTGAGTGTAGTTTTTTCTTGAATACGGGCTTCAGCGCCGAGTGCCAGACACACTTAACTGGCGCTACCTATCGCTCACAGCAGCCTTGTCCTGTTGTTAGATGTAGCGTGGAGTCTTGGGCGTTTGACCTTGGAACACCACCTAGCATTCGTGATTGGCTCTGCAATGAATCAGGGAGAGTGCTTCTACAGGGCCCTCCAGACATCACATTTATCTATGCTGGACAGGATAGTACAGTGCAATTTGTTCGGCCGCTATGCAAGGTTAGAGCGCCAGACACCTGCTTGCAGCGTCTACTAGCAGTCGCTCTAAGCGCCGCTATACAGATGCTCACATGGCACTACGTGGTGCTAGTACTAAATCAGCCTCCACGTCACCCTCTGTGTTTCCATGACATTTTTCAGCATTTTACGCAATGTATGTTTATCTGATTTATGCAGGGAATTCCAAGAAAATGATATATATTTTTATCAACAGAGTTTGGGCTTTAACATGAAATGTCTGGTTTGAAACTTTTTCAGTATTTTTGAGTGAAATATGTGAAAAAGAAATAAATAATAAATACATAATAAATATTTTATTAAATGTTATATATTTTTTTAAGAAAGTTTTTGAAGAAAATCATATTGTGGGTAAAAGCCTAATTACTCCCAATTAAGTGGTACCCCATATGTATTGGTAGACATCTTTTCTTGCCCAGTTGACTCCCCCAAACTGAAAATAGCGAGTGATAAGATTTTAAATAAAAAACAAAAACTACTATGCGCACTATCAAAGAAATTAAAAATAAAAGAATAAGAAAAATAACAGCAGCTTATCTTGCCAAGAGTCACTCCAGCACCATGCTTCTTCTAGGGTCAGCAAATGAGGAAATCCCCTCTTCATCTGCGGCCACCCCTACTGTTGCCGGCCACCAATGGTCCTCCAATAACAGAACCACGCCCCCTGCCTAGTGATGTCTTGAATGCAATTCAAGCATTACTAGACCCCACCCAGCCTCTTTCTTGCTGGGAGCACTTCACTTCCAGCTGTCAGAGGACCTTGTCAGTGGGAGTGTGCACATGTATATGGGAATGTGCGCATATAAGGGTAAGCTATGCCTGGGCACACATACACAGATAAGCATTTGCAAAACCCCAGACGTCAATGCGCACACCCCCAGATGTGCATCCGCACAGCCACATACGACATACATGCATAGGTGGACACACCCGCAGATGCACATGCCCACACCTGCATACGTGCACTGAACCAAAAATGTGCATGCTCACACCTACATTATCCACACTTGCAAATGTGCATGCGCTCACGCGCACAGAGGCACATGCAAGCATATCAGGATACACATGTACATACACTGGCAAATGTGCATATGCACATCCAGTTGTGCTTGCACACACACCTGCAGATGCACACACACCTGCAGATGCACACACACACATGCAAGTATTTATGTACATACCCAAATGTGCCTTTCGCACATATCCCCAGCAGCACATGCACGCACCTGCAGATGTGTATCTGCACAACCCGACACCCATACGTACACCCCCCAGGAGGAAACGCTCTCTCTTCGAGAAGCGCATCTGCATACATCAACAGATGCAATTACGCACAACCCCAGAAGCATATGTGCACATCCAGAGGTGCAAATGCATGAATTAATAGAATTATGCACACCCTCAGATGCACATGCACTCACAACTGAGATTGTTGCATAAACTGTTCAACAGACTTCCAACTTAGTCCATGCTGGAGTGACTTTTGCTAGATTTACTGCAGTTTACAGCTATGACAAGTTTTGATACTAGATGGCGCTGTGTGCATTCATGTTCCAATAAAGCCATTTCCTGTTATACCACTAATGTCTATCTGGATTACAACTCTGCTGCACCCAGAATTCACACTATGCAACACAGATGTGCATGTGCAAACACATTAGCACATATACCTGCAGTTGCACATGGACACACGCAAGCATGCATGCACAAACAGTTAGTACACACACACACACACACACACACACACACACACACACCAAAATGCACATGTGCACACACCTGTTGATGTACACACATTCACTCAGCTGCAGGCGGGCATGCACACACACACACCCAAGACATGCAAGCCCACACCCACAGTCATACATCTGCACAAATCCTCAGGTTCAGGCACTCACAGAGCCATGTATATGCACATACACTCATACAAAACATATGTGTGCAGTTCTTTGGAGATTGGCAAGCAGGACACCACTGGCTATCCCGCCATTCAGGAATCCTGATTGAAGGAGAGCCTACACATGTGACTAGGGATCACCGGTAAGGTAAGAATAATGGTGGTCTGGGGGATTTCACATGGCGCTGACTGGATTAGAGTCTGCGCATTAGAAAAGGATAGAAGAAATGTACAAAAGAGAGGAGGGAGGAAATTTGGAAAAACAGAATGAGTTAATATATAAAAACAGAAAGAATGAGAGAATGTGGAAAAGAAGATAAGATGAAACAAGAATTGTAAAGAGAGAAAGATGGAGAGAATGTGAAAAAAGAAAATGATGGAAGGAATGTGGAGAAAAAAAGAAAGAAGGAGGGAAAGTGGAAAGAGAGAAAGGGTGAATGGAATGTGGAACAGAGAGAAAGATGGAGAACATGTGGAAAAGAGAGAAAGATGAAAGGGATGTACAAAAGAGAGAAAGATGGAGGGAATGTGGAAAACAGAGAGAGATGAAAGGATGTACAAAAGAGAGAAAGATGGAGGGAATGTGGAAAAGAGAGAAAGATGGAGGGAATGTGGAAAAACAGAAATAGAGAGAAAACAAAGAAATAAAGAAAGATGGAGATAATGTGGAAAAGAGAAAAAGATGGAGGGGATGTGGAAAAGAGAGAAAGATGAAAGAAATGTACATAAAGAGAAAGATTGAGGGAATGTGGAAAAGAGAGAAAGATAGAGAGAATGTGGAAAGACAGAAAGGGAGAGAAAATGTGGAAAGAAAGAAAGAAGGAGGGATTGCAGAAAAGAGAGAAAGATGGAGGGAATGTGGAAAAGAGATAAGCATGGAGGGTTTGTGGAAAAGAGAAAAGCATGGAAGGAAAATATAGAAATGTAGTAATGTCACTTGCCCTGCCTGTAAAAATAGATTGAAATGCTTACATACTGTTAATGATTATGGTGCAGCAGACATTTAGTGTGTGGGTAAATGCAGTTGCAAGGCATGATGACCATTACTTTATTTTAAAGCCTGTATTACAGTCCATACAAAGTCTTGTGCAGAAAAGTATGGGTACAATAGGCTCTTTCAAATGAGTGACCATTGCTGGTGTGAAGCCCTTATGAAGTGCCCAGAAGACATTTGAAATTACTTTTCTACAGTTATTCACAGTACTAAACATTTTACTTTACATCCTAAACATAACATTACCATGTCATTTAGGAGAAAATAATGATGTCAAAGACCTTTTAGTAAGAGCCAAGCTGAGTTAATGTTCCTTTATCTACAGTGCATTTTTAACATGTGTATTTGATTTGTTGCTACACTTTTCTATACGTCTATGTGTTTTTGTTAAATTCTGTGCTCAATATTTATAAAAAAAAATAACAGGAAGCAAGGTGATGCCAAATGGCATGCCATATGCTAATTCTTTCAGTTCCAGGTAAACTGCCACATATTTGCAGTTATTATAACTGATATGGCTGACCCCCAAAGCTGAGCTGGGTTTAACTGAACGTATCATTGCTGAAAAGCACCAGGGAGGTATATGGCCGACCATTCGAACAGCAGATATTTTTTTATTAATATTGGGCCAAGTCTTTAGTAAAGAAATAGAGACTTTTGGGCACTAGGCTGGGGATAGAAGGTGTTGACATTAACTTCCTTTCTGGGTATAGAATCACTTTAGATTGGAAGTTCAAGCATTTTGAACTCCACCCACCCCTCGCTTGCCCTTTGCTAAGCCCAATTTAGGCAAGAACTCAATGGGGGGCAGAGAATCTACATGAAAGCTGAAGCTAGGACCTTGAGTAACAGGTCAGTCACACAATTCTGTGTAACAGTGTGACTGTACTGGTATGCAGGGGCAGAATGGCCTTAGGGAGACCCAGGACATTCAAACCCAGCCCCACTGTATCCACGAGGCGAAGAGCCCCAGCTCCCAAAGCTTTAGCTACGGCATCATAGTTGGGGGGGGGCTTCAACGGAGCCGGCCAGGGGCTTGTAAAATCCAGGGCTGGTTTATGGGCGCCGCTGCTAGTCTGTCATTCAAGTCCAACTGTCTGCTGCTACCAGGCAGAGCCCCCCCTTATTATAAGTGTATAATGTAATATGATAAAAGGAAGCTGGGTTAAATTGGTTCTTCTGTTATAACACAGATATGGGAATGTTTAGAAGGACCAAAAGGTTATAAGACTTAGAGCTTAGGGTGTACTTATAAACAAGGTTAAAGTCTATTATATCGTCCTGTTTATTCCATAAATGTTTAGTCTGTGTGTTTATATTCATGTATCTATCCCTATTTTCTTTAAGCAGCCAGCACATTAGTAAGATTTTTGAAGGTTTACCAATGGCACTGTATAGGAAATCTATATAACTGTAATATATCTATATACATTGTTTTCAAGTTTTTTCCTGTAAAGTTATGGGAAAGCCCAGAGTGTCACAAATAAACAAAACACAAAGTACAGCCTGTCTACAGCTACTCCTTGTAATAATAATGGTTCAGTGGGCAAGCATAGTGTAAGCTCCATCATTATACAGCCTAAACATGAGAATGAAAATCCATAGAGATATGTTTTTGGAGTAAAAAACACACAATTCATGTGTGCCATCAGTTTGCAAGGCTGGAAGTGGGAAAGCTGATTGTACAGTAGTAATACATAGGAGTGAACAGCAGCAGCTTTATTTCTTCTTTAAACCTAAAGAGTAATTCCACTTTCGATGGCATTTTAAGTTTCCATTATTGTTTGTCAAAATGATGTGCCTTAAGGTGCTGAGCTTCTTGTTTTTTTCTTTTTTATTTGTTTGAATCTCTGTGTTATAAAAGAGAACAGAAAACAACAATGTGACTATGTTAGCAACATAAACCAAAGTGGTATGTTTGGTGTACTTGGCATAGACTTCCTAAATCTGAAATGCTAATCATCTGATTTGAGGCAGAGATGATAGGTTTAACCCATTCTGCTCTAATTCAGCTGCTTCAGATAAGGGGATCACAATCTTGTATTTCAGTAGCCGAAGAGTTATCGGCAGTGTTCTCACCTGGGAAGGTCGTTACTGCTGTTTGATTCAGTCAAAGCTGCTGATAAACTCACCTGTTAAAGTGGAAGGATTCTGGGATTTGTAGTGAGGAATATTAGAAACTTAGAAACAGCATGCTGATAATTAATTCACAGATCTTAACATACATGTTCCAAAAAAGGAAAACAATAAGGCAGAATACCAAAAACCTGTAAAAATAGAGTTTTTAGTTAAGAGCCTGGTATGGCCTGTGCATAACGTAGCTGACTTTATTTTATAACAGAATCAGAAATTGGAGAACACTATGTACACAATGGGGGTTATTTAAGAAGGGATAGCGCCAGGCAGTGCCTCGTAGCGGCAGGCAGCACCTGGTGATCGCTGGGTGCTGTACGCAAAACCACATTTATGAAAGCGAATCTGGTGAGCGACTCTAACACCGCCATGTGGCGTCTGATGTATTACTACAGGTGGATCAGCATATAGCGCCAGCACTCTAGCTTCCAAGGCGCCAGGTATTACCTTTCCCTCATTGTCGCTCTCCCATACATTTCAATGGGCGTTCATTTGCTTGTGTTTAACCAGCGTGTTTGACAATTTTTTTTTGTTGCTCAAATCATTGTGTGACCTCTCCTGGCTACAAACAAACACTTTTAGAAACTTTTTTTGACATAATTTTATGCAGAATTGTCATTACAGGTCTGGCACTAAAGTGTTAATAGGGTTGATTCAGAGACACATACGCATGCACTTTCGCATGTGTCTGTGTATTATTAGCGAATTTTTGCCTTGTTTTTTACGTTACTGTTTTCATGCGTAAATGCGTTTACGTTAAAGCGTATATGCGCTTTCGATGGACGGATCGAAATCGGATATTTGGTGTAATGTCTGATAAGTTACGTTATTGGTATGGGCTTGCGTCTGAATCTGAGACCTGATTGCCAATGGACCTCCGCCGGCTATGTGGAGGAGTATAAGCGCCTTCAGCTCAATGGCATAACGTGTATTAGCATGGCCGAGGCCAGATTGCACCGGAGATGCATGAACATCGTTCGCATGCATGACGTTGAGCTGTTCGAGCTGACCCGACTTAATCGCGTTTCCCTCCATAAATTGTATAGTGAACTGCGGCCATGGTTACCCCCAACACGAGGAAGGGGCAAGCAATTTCAGGTATGACCAAGATCCTTGGCTGCCTGCAATTTTTGGCGAACGGCTCATTCCAGAGGCTGGGTGCCCTCTCCGTGGGGATGTCCCAGCCTACGCTGAGCCGTGCGCTATCCAAGTTTCTGGATGGCATGGCTACCCTTTGTCCAAAATATATTTCCTTTCCGGACAACATGGTAGCCTAGAACGGATTTTATAATATCACCGGCATGCCCAACGTCATAGGTGCGATCGATTGCACCCACGTTGCCTTGGTCCCACCTACAGCTGATGAGTACATCTATAGGTAAGTTAATTATGTCATTTTTTTATATTGTTTAGCCAAACTTAATTTTAACTATCTAGTAATCCCTCCTTCTCAAGTATCCCTTTGAACCAGTTTAGAATGCATACCTTAATCCCTCCTTCTCAAGTATCTCTTTGAACTAGTTTAGAATGCCGACCTTAATCAATACTTATCATGTAGGCCTTAGTAAAGCATTTGAATGCTGACCTTAATTAGTCCTTAGCGTGTTCACCTTTATTTTCAAACACATCCATATTATTTTGATATTTATTTAGATTTATGCCCTTTGTTATTTAGTTTGGGATTGTTGAACTAGAATCTTTATTTGTTTTTGTAGTTAGGGTTTTTGTTGGTTACCTTGGCTATGTGTAAATTTTAATTTTTTGGTTTCAGGAACCGCAAGATGGGCCACTCGCTGAACATACAAGCAGTGGTTGGTCCAGACATGCGATTCCTCAGTGTCCTTGCAGGGTATCCAGGGTCATCCCATGATGCATATATATTGAGGAGCTCAGGCTTATATATTCGGTTTGAGTCTGGCGAATTATCTGGTGGATGGCTCCTGGGTAAGTTTGTTCAAATTTCATCATTCCCTTTTCACTGTATGCCTTAGAATATAGTTGATAACCCATGTCTTAACCTATGGCTGTTTTTAGCCCTTGATGACATGTTAAACAATATTGTTGCTTAGAATGTGTAATTAATGTTAGTATTTTGTTCTTCTTTTAGGGGATTCTGGATTTCCACTGATGCCGTGGCTCCTGATGCTCGTCCTTCACCAGCAGAATGCGGCCCAGGAGTCCTATAATCGGGCCCACCACAGGACCCGGGCAGTAGTGGAGAGGGCCTTTGGCCTGTTGAAGTCCAGGTTTTGGTGTTTGGACCATACGGGGGGGGCACTGCAGTATGACCCCAACAAGGTTATAAAAATAATATTAGCATGCTGCAGGCTCCATAATTTTGCCCTGAGGCAGCATGTCCCCCGTTATGTGGATATGCACCCCTCTCCACCCAGGCAGGAACCAGATGAAATTTATGATGGCGCCCTGAGTGCCTATTGAGACTTGTTTTTCTTAATATTTGTTTAGTTTTTTATTGTTTTTGTCTTATATGTCGTATATTTGTTGCCTATGTGAAGGCCTTTTTTTTGGTTTAATAATTTTGTAATGACTTAATTACAAAACAATTTACACCAGATTTGAGCGTCATGCAGTTTATTTTCTCATGTTTGTCTTTACAGACCTTCATTAATGGAAAAAGCACACAAACATAAATGCATCAACATAGGCCCATTCCATACATTTTCAGTAAATATGTAACATTTTTTTGAAAGGGCACTCACAGACTCCATGGACATCCATTTGCAAAGCTAAGTATACATTGGGCCAGACTCCTGGCCCATAACAATTTTCCACATCCTGGAGTTCTAAGCTAACTTACTCCAGGCCGAAGTGTACCCGCCCACCAACATCAAGATCCATAGGGAGCACGACTTTCAAAGGGAATAGTAGGGCAAGAATACCCTCTCCTGCTTGTGCCACATTTCATCAGTGCAATGTTGCAAGTCCGGAGTCTTCTGCAAACTCTAGGGCTGCAAGTTATTTTGCCAGCCTATGACAGCCAGTCCCCATGCCAGTCCATTCCAATCTTTTTTTTTTTTTCAACAATATTTTTATTGAGAATATAAGAGAGGTACATTACATTGCAACACACAATACATTTTGTGGAGCATATAATTACACCCAAGAGGGTGTCATCTCATACAAAATTAGGAAACAGGTTCTCCAAAAACTAAGTATGAGGTGTGTGTGGTGAAAGACCATGTACCTGAGGAGGGAGAATGGAAGGTTAGGAGTGGGGGGCTAGAATGAAGAAGATAGGGGCAAAGAAAGGGAAAGGAGAAGGTTTGGGAGAGGTTTGGGAGTGGGTGTCCAGTTGCCACCAGGCGTGAGATGTGTACAACACATCACTGAGATGTGAGGAGGGGACGGTCAAAGTTTTTGGGTTGAAAGTGTGTGATCCAACCTTCCCAGGTGGTCAGGAAGGGGGCGAGGTCACCTTGCAACGAAGCTGCCATCTTCTCAAAGAACATAATTTCGTTGATGCGGGGGACCAAGCTCCCACTAGGGATCATCTTTTTCTTCCAGTGAATAGTGTGCTATCAATCCAATCTTTTACATGGCCCAATGGTGATGCTCTTCATGCAAGAATGTCCCCCAATATTGCCAACAAACAGGATGAGTCAGCCAGCATTTCCTTAGGGCCAAGTGTGCTGCGTGGGAGCTTGAGCGGGCGCTTGACTGAAGCTTAAACTCAGGCATTGGCTAGTGGGGTATCTGAGCACTATAATGAGCTTTATGGGTGAATTCCAAAAGAAACCAGCAAAGGCATAAACCACTAAATCTTGGTTGTGCTCACCAAACAGGTAAATAGTGTTGGGACGGAGAGGAAAGATGTTGAGAGATCCAGGGCAAATTCTTAATATTGTTGTTGGCCATAATAATGTTGTGGTTGCCCTTGGAGGTGGCCCAATACCTGGGCATGTGTGGCATTCATAATCTGCCACTGCTCCAGCATCTGTCTGTTGCTAGTGTGAAATTCATCTAGCATGGCAGTAAAGTTGTTATTTAAGGTGGTCATTTGTTCTGCCATCTGGCTGTTACTCGTTCTAAATTCTGTCAGCATGGTGGTGAAGTTATTATTGAAGGTGTCTAATTGTGCAGTAATCTGCTCTGTGGTTCTTTGAGTCACCTGCCTAAAGTAACGCCTGTCATGGTGCCATGTTGACTCCAGGATCTCCCCTGGGAAACTGGTCGACGTTGCTGAATGCGTCTTCCAATTCCCCGGGTTTGAATGCCTGCAGATGCTGGAGGTCTAGGGTGAGCAACAGTACCAGATGTACTAGGCAAAACCTCTGCAGCAGAGCTACCACTGGGGAGTGTAGGCTCAGTCTCAGCCTGCTGGCCACGATGGGCTGGCAGCATGCATCCAGCTTCACTCTGCTGCAGAGAATTTGCTGCAGTAGGATGCTGGGCAGTGGCAGATTAAGCTCCAGGGGGGGTAATTGGCGAAGGTCCAGTCCAGCTGCCATCCTCCTCCATATGCTGTATAACATCCATTAGTGGTGGAGTCTGTTGGGACATGTGCAAAATTTTTTTTTTAAAAATATATTTGTGACCAATTAGTCATGTTCATTCACATGCATCACCAGTTACAGCACAGTACACTTACCCTATCTAGCTGGTCCGGTGTCCTAGGCAGCAGGGAAGTAGATGGCGTGGTCAAACTGGAGGAGGCTTCCACACTTGCAGAGGCATGATGCTGAGCTGGGGTTAAAAAGAAAAGGCACATAAACGCAAAAATATCCCTTGATGAGTATATATGCTTTAGAACACACCGGGCAAAGCAGGAATCACAACTCCCCCAACGGTTAAAGTGGACCTTCCCAATGAATCTGAGTCTATCTTATATGTTTTACTCACCCAGTACCTACAGATTTTCACCTTAAAAAAGACAAACATGCATGTACTGCATGTTAGGAGGCTATACAAATCCAAAATGGCGCCTTGGGGGCCAACAGTCACCTTGCAAATAGCATTTGCCTTATGACTGTGCTGCTGTGCATTCTTGGAATGATGACATTTCCCTGACCCCAGCTCAATTTTGTCTGACCAAAGCACAGCTAGAACCCCAGTGGTAGAAAGAATAAGAAGTAAGTGATCACAAATTGTCTAAATATTAACATCAGATGCAGTGGTTTTGTAAGCTAAATGTTTTGATATTTTCAATAAATCATGGTGAAGGTCGTGTATAGACTGAAAACATATCTAAGGACCATGAATTACTGCACCCTGGGAGAGTGTCCATCATTACCCCATTCCTCAGCCATTCCACACCCACCTACAACAGTAACCTCCCCTAAAACACACTCCCTAGGGGCTTGTGTTGTTATCTGCGTGTGAGCCTCATTTAAAATGTTTCCAATAACTCTAATTAAAACAATCATTACTAACCTGCAGAAATTTCCTGGGTGTCCGTGTCCCATGTGCCAGAGAGCCCCTGTAATGCTGCGGGGTGGATCAAAGCCAGGACCATTTCCTCTGCTCTGGCGTATTGCAATTTTGTGGGGAAGCCTCCGCCTGTTTGCATCCTGAAAATAAGACAATAAACATTATTTTTCATTGTGGTCACTACAACAAGCAGCAAAATGTAAACATCAAATATGTACCCGTGATTCCTGCGTTTGTTCTGCTTCTTTCTTACTGCATATTTGAGGTCAGAAATTTAGCACTGGATCTGCTCAACATCTTTCCTCTCGTCACCCGCTGCATTCACCTGTCTGGTGAGGTCTTCCCAGATTTGGTTTTTGCGCACTTTGCTAGTAGCTTTGGATTTGCTCCCATATAGCTCATCAAAATGCACTGTTAGCCCACTTGCCAAGGCGAGTGTTTGTGCCTCACCAAACCGCCCGCTCAATTGCCCTCGCCACAAGGTTTGGCCTAATGTTTGCTGTTCTGTCTCTTCCCTGGTTGTTGACAATTCAGGGGACATTCTTGCCTGAGTGTGTGGGGAAGAATAGGCCGTCACGTCGCTCAAAAAAGAATGGACTGGACACTGAACTTGCAGCCGTGGATGTGGCATAGGACTCGCTTGTTTTAACGTGTTCCAGTGGCAAATGTGGGTGAGCAGAAGAGGGTGTGCTTGAGGGGCTCGGGCTTCTCGGCCTCTGCTTCCTTTTCCCCTTGGAAGTCGTGCTCCGTTGCTCTTTGGATGTGGTTGGCCGGGGAGCCTTCTTCCTGGAGGAAGTTTCTTTACTTTTACTGGTGCTGGAAGATTTGGATGGGCCAGAAGTTGTGGTGGCCACCTTTGCTCTGCGTTTCCGGCACCTTTGAACTTGATTTGTAGGACCGAGTGCTCGGTCTTGAGGATGTGTCCTCATGCCGCTCCGGCCTGTTTGTCTTGCGCTCCTTGGCTGGTGGTTGTTTGCCGCTACTTTTCTTTGATACCATGATGACATTCACAAAGAGAATGAGCTGTAAGATTGTCCATTACCCTTTAAATCCTAATGACTGGGTATTACGCTTACGTGTACACGTACGCGTGCGTCCGGCTGTGCGCATCCCGGAAACTGCTGGGGCACTACCTATCTGCTGCGGACTAGAAGAAAGATGGCACCCACGATCTTCACCCGCCAACAACAAGATCTGATTATGCTCGTAAGTGTATTGTAAGGATGTTGATTTGACATCTAAATGCATGCATATGCCTTAAGGAAGCGCAGGAAGAAACAGTTGTTTTTAAAAGCGATTTAAACTCTGTGCCAAACAGAAGTTAGTGCGCACATGTGCGAACCAACTCGCTTGCATCTAGAAGGATAGGTTAAGGCTATGTGGTCACTACAACAAGCAGCAAAATGTAAACATCAAATATGTACCCGTGATTCCTGCGTTTGTTCTGCTTCTTTCTTACTGCATATTTGAGGTCAGAAATTTTGCACTGGATCTGCTCAACATCTTTCCTCTCGTCACCCGCTGCATTCACCTGTCTGGTGAGGTCTTCCCAGATTTGGTTTTTGCGCACTTTGCTAGTAGCTTTGGATTTGCTCCCATATAGCTCATCAAAATGCACTGTTAGCCCACTTGCCAAGGCGAGTGTTTGTGCCTCACCAAACCGCCCGCTCAATTGCCCTCGCCACAAGGTTCGGCCTAATGTTTGCTGTTCTGTCTCTTCCCTGGTTGTTGACAATTCAGGGGACATTCTTGCCTGAGTGTGTGGGGAAGAATAGGCCGTCACGTCGCTCAAAAAAGAATGGACTGGACACTGAACTTGCAGCCGTGGATGTGGCATAGGACTCGCTTGTTTTAACGTGTTCCAGTGGCAAATGTGGGTGAGCAGAAGAGGGTGTGCTTGAGGGGCTCGGGCTTCTCGGCCTCTGCTTCCTTTTCCCCTTGGAAGTCGTGCTCCGTTGCTCTTTGGATGTGGTTGGCCGGGGAGCCTTCTTCCTGGAGGAAGTTTCTTTACTTTTACTGGTGCTGGAAGATTTGGATGGGCCAGAAGTTGTGGTGGCCACCTTTGCTCTGCGTTTCCGGCACCTTTGAACTTGATTTGTAGGACCGAGTGCTCGGTCTTGAGGATGTGTCCTCATGCCGCTCCGGCCTGTTTGTCTTGCGCTCCTTGGCTGGTGGTTGTTTGCCGCTACTTTTCTTTGATACCATGATGACATTCACAAAGAGAATGAGCTGTAAGATTGTCCATTACCCTTTAAATCCTAATGACTGGGTATTACGCTTACGTGTACACGTACGCGTGCGTCCGGCTGTGCGCATCCCGGAAACTGCTGGGGCACTACCTATCTGCTGCGGACTAGAAGAAAGATGGCACCCACGATCTTCACCCGCCAACAACAAGATCTGATTATGCTCGTAAGTGTATTGTAAGGATGTTGATTTGACATCTAAATGCATGCATATGCCTTAAGGAAGCGCAGGAAGAAACAGTTGTTTTTAAAAGCGATTTAAACTCTGTGCCAAACAGAAGTTAGTGCGCACATGTGCGAACCAACTCGCTTGCATCTAGAAGGATAGGTTAAGGCTAGAAATGTGATGGGGAATGTCATTTACTCACCTGATCTAATTGTGAATGAGATTTGTATGCTGTTTGATCTAACAACTATTTTGATTTTTTTGTTTTTTAGACCATGATGGAGCGCAGGTACGACTACCTTCCCAACGACTTTGAGAAGAGGAAGCTGGCCCTGGAGATAGTGGCCTGGATTGATGAGGACACGCACACCACCTTCACTTTCACGCAGATCATGCAGCACTGGTCGGACCTCAAGCGACGGCACAGGCCCCGGGTGCGGCGATTTTTTGCGAAACATTTCCCAAGTAAGTACATTGCATGCTAGATGTAACAAACACAGAAGGTAGGCCTTTATTCATAAATGTTTTTCTTTTCTAGTCTCTGAATTTGAATACTGAATTCGACCCACCCGGAGGCGCGCAATCCGGCCAGTACGGGATGATTCTGTACCAGCAAGTGAAGGTGGTGCATCTCCAGAGCCAACTTCATACCCCTCCTCTGTAGCTGGCTCAGACCAGCCACTCGACCTCTCTACAGAGGAGGGGCCTCACCGCATGGGCAGGGAGTCGTACCAAATGACTCAGCCAGTACCCTCCAGTATGTGACTATTTAAACCAAATCTGATTTCCTTAATCTATTTTTATAGATGAATATGTAGCGGGTGAAGGATCGGGCCTATTTTAAATGTCTCTACAGCCTCACATTGCCAGCAGTGGCAGGCCCCAGAGAGTAGGGTGGTCCCCGAAGCTGAGGTCGCCCACCAGCCAAGTAAGTTGTAATTTAAATATTTGGAGTATGTCGAACATGACATCATCAGCAATAAACCTAAATCCCTAGCCAATGTAATTAGCATAATGACATATGGCCTCATCCATTGATTAATTCATTAGCACAATGACATATGGCCTCATCCGTTGATTAATTCATTAGCATAATGACATATGGCCGTATCCAGTGATTAATACATTAGCATAATGACATATGGCCGAATGATTTATATGAAAAACTAATAATCATTCCATCCACAGCTGTGAAACATGTATTTGCAGAACAATAATTTTCTTTTCTTTTTTTTCCAGACACCACACGGCTAGATTAGCCCAACTTACAGTTACTGTGTTTCGGCTGGTGGGCGATATCTAGGAGCTGAGAGCTTCCATGGGGACCACAGAAGATGAATAATTCTCTGGGGCCTGCCATGGCTTTGTAAATAGTTTTTCCAGTTTTAAGATTTTTTAAAAATTTTAAAATGTTATATATAAATATTTTTGGATAAACGAAAAAATAATATATTGTTACATAAAAAAAAAAGAAAAAAACATTACAAAAACAAAAGTTCTCAAAATAAAAATTTGCATTGTTTAATAAACAAACCAAATGAAAAAACTTGTTTCTGTTTTCTTTTTAGTCATTAAATTTAATTCATTAAGGGTTGCTTACAGGAAAACGTTGGAAGAAATAAAAACAAAATAGCGCAAAGTGAAGAAAAATGAAACCGTGAAGGAATTGAGGTAAGCATTAAGTGTTCAAAGTGAAAAATATACAAAGCGTGAAGGAATTGAGGTAAGCATTAAGTGTGCAAAATGAAGAAAAATGAAACCGCAAAGGAATTGAGGTAAGCATTAAGTGCACAAAATGAAGAAGAATGAAACCGTGAAGGAATTGAGGCAAGCATTAAGTGCGCAAAATGAAGAAAAATGAAACCGCGAAGGAATTGAGGTAAGCATTAAGTGCGCTAAATGAAGAAAAATGAAACTGCGAAGGAATTGAGGTAAGCATTAAGTGCACAAAATGAAGAAAAATGAAACCGTGAAGGAAATGAGGTAAGCATTGTAGCAGAAGTGAGTGAGAGAATAGTTGAGATGGGGACATGAATGAGTTAATTTTGGTGTGTGCATGCGTAAGTTAGGACAGATTTCCGTCTGGACATTAATTTATAGAAAACGGAATTCAGAATCTAATGGGAAACGTAAATATTTCGTTAGAGGCGACGTTGGAAAAAGGAAAAAAATGGAAGCCTACCTTGTTTCCTAAGTAACGTAAACGAAAAACGAAAGCAGAAAAATTACATTCTCGTTGGCGTACGCAGCGATGAACACTTAACAGAAGCTCCCGATGCCTGCTTAGAATCACGAGTACACACATACGCCAGCGGAAACTAAACGAAAAAATAACAGATCGACTCAAAAACAAAAAAAATGTTATGTCTCTCTGAATCAACCCTAATGTCACAGTGTTAAAACATGTTTTAGCTTTGTTACTGGATATGTGTTCAAACTTCAGACTTTAATCACACAACGTCTGGCGTTCTATGCTATAGTGACCAGATTTAGAGCGCCGACGCTGTGTGTGTGTCCGTTTTTGCTAAGTATGGTGTGGAGCACTAAGAGTCGGTCGCACTGAGCTGGTGCTACCTTTCGCTCGCTGCAGCGCTGTACTGGTGTTAGAGCACCCAACATACATCACATTCATCAATGCGGGCCAGGTTACTACAGCGACTGAGGTGCTATGTTACAGTGCCCGATACCCGCTTACAGCGTCTACTAGCGGTCGCTCTAAGCGCTGCTATACAGACGCTCATCTGCTGATACCTGGTGTTAGTAATGAATCAGCCTCAATGATATCCTAACTGACACACTTTTGCTAACATTTTTCCCTTATGTATGTACTTAGGGAATAAATCTTATTCTGAAATAGGAGATTTGTTTGACTTACAGATAGATTGATTGGAAAAAATCATATTTAATGCTCAGTGTAATTTTTTTTTTCTTGCATGGTAGACACTGTCCTCTTCTGATTCTTTTTGCTGGGGTTATGGGCAGTTGTCTTCAGAACACTAACCCCCCAGGTAGCCCTAACTAGCTCACCTCTCCCCTGTCCTATGGCGCATGCACAGCCTCCTGTCCAATCAGCACGCTCGGATCCGCTCCCACCCACTCGTCTAAAGATTGTCTAAAGCTTAGCTCCAGCCGTGTTTAGTCGAGTCCTGAGGAGCAGACCTGAGTCCACCCACAGCCGCATCTCCACTACCCTCTAACAGGGAGCGTGCCCACCCTGACCATCCACAAATGCCTGGCATGCGCCCTGCTAAAGGTATAGCAGGGAGAAGCACCGTTCGCGCATAAGCCGTTGGATGCCCCGGGGAGAGCAAGTATGCCTCATAGACTCCAGGGTGGGTTTTGGTCCACTTTAAAGGTTTGGGCACATAAATAACTTCTCCAACAGTGCTGGCCAGTCCTTAGTAAGCAGACCCAATTTGTAAGACTGTCTGCTGGGCTGTCAAAACCACCATGTGAGAGAGTCCATACAAAAGTATTTGGAAACACCATTAATATGCTTAATCACAGTAGCCTCAGGCTCACACTGTTTGTTGAAATTGTGTATTCACAGCTCTACCCTGTTATTCAAATGCTGGTGCTGTGGTTACACTTATACAGCGACTAATGTACATTTGGATAAATTAGGACAGAACATCATGTAAGTTAAGAAACATAGACAGTGAGGATTACCGCATCAACAATGTTTGTAAATAGAAGCAAGAAAGTAACCAAATGAGTGGAAGAAGATACACAGAAGAAATCAAGGAAAGGGTTGATTCGCATGAAGGCCATAAATCAATCTTAGAAATGAAATCTGGGCCCTGGTCGGTCACCCTTAAGGACACTTAAGGTTTAGTGTCCACATCAGAGTCTGGCTCTGAGGAGCATGACAGTAGTTCGGACAATAGTTACCTGGATGATGATATTTGGCGTTTGCCCAAAATGGGAGATCCAGGAGAGAGGACAGAGAGGAGGAAAAGAGATCAAACAGAACTGTGCACAATTTAAGGATGTTTGTAGTATAGCGAAAAAGAATATCCCAATTTTGAGGTGTGATATGGATTTGGATAAGGTGCTTGGTACAGGGATTAAGACGGTGGTGATGAGTTTGGGTTCAATATTGTCTCCTAGTATGCAATGGGAAGCTATAGGTGTGGAAGACCGAGATTTAGTTCTTGTAAATTTGTATCAAATAGCACCCAGTTCATGTCTTTCACCACTGTTAGTACCTATCCAATAAAACAGTTCATTAACTGTGAATCCCAAAGGGTAATTTATATGTCATATTAAGAATTTCCCTCTGCGCTCAATATATAACTTGGTTTGTTACCATATTATATATGTTTTGTTTTGCAGCATACACCCACATGCTTTCAGATATAATCTTATACAATTGATGTTAATACAGTTGCATTTACGTCTATTTATATTGTGGTATATATGCTTTATATTATGAATATGTCATGGCCAGCATCACGATTACTCTTTACTATAATTAGATTGCCCCTTTTCTGGGGTCTGGGGGTGCTACTGGTACAGGCTCCGGCTGGGGTCCGCTGTCTGTCTTCTCTACCCACTGAGAGAATTGAGAGTTTTGTCAGGTGAGTGGTGAGTAGTTTAGCTCCACTTTGCTTGTTGTTTTTTTCATCACCGTTTAGCTTGTGACCGTGCAGTGCTGCTGATGAAGGGAGGAGAGAGGATGTGTCAGTAGCAAGATGATCTCTATTTAAAGATGCTAATGGGAATAGACCATTAACGCATGAATAATAATGAGGAAGCTGCTGGAAAGGCATTGTGTGACCTAACACCTTTGATCATGTGGATTGCCTTTAAATTTTGCTCGATTGAAACCCTTTTTAGAAGTGAGTAATAAACATTCTCATTTTAGACACTTGAACTTGTCACGTTGGTCTCACACCGTTTGTCTACTTTGCAAGGTGTTGGATGACCTAAATAGAGGACTTTACTTCTTTATTTTAACAGAATATCCTTGTGTGAATTTTAAGATAAGTTGCATAACACATTTATATCTATTGTGGAATCGGTATCAAGACACGTGTCTGAAAAACATGATAGTTAGCTCTACCTTAAGCATAATCCAAATCCCACGTTTGAGGAGATCATCCGACGCGGCAAAGAGCACTCTACTTGAATTCTGAAAGCACAACCAAATGATGGCCAGCCAGAGTTTTCATCAAAAAATCAATCTAAAATGTTATTTCCTCATTTCATTAAAATAGATAACGTCTATGCGTTTCAGGCCAAGGAAGGCCCTTAATCATGATGATCATTTGGTTGTGCATTGAGACACGTGTACTGCATTCAAAGCAGGAGCGCATGAGATTAGCCTTCTTTGGCTCTTCACCGATGCCATACAAGGGCAGACAAGGATTGAATGTGGAGATCGGCATCGCTGTGTTTGGGTAGGGTTTGTCTTACATAAGAGCACAAGAGCACAAGAAAAATAATCTACATACAATAGTACCACATTTTCTCTTTCTTAAGTCATTTGGGAGACAGAGGCCTGTTGTGATTTTTCTTGCTTGGACATCCTAAAGCATTAAGACTAATTGGAGGCTACATTTATAACAAACCAGAGTAGAAACTTGATAACTGAACACATGACAATTCATGTACAGTACAAGGGGAAACATGATGACTCCCATACAATCTGAAAAAAAAACAGATTCCCAAAACTGTAATTGTTATAAATGTGACAGAGTGTCTGGACAAGTCATAGAGGGTGTGTATATCTGCCCAAGATTTTTTGTATCTGTCAGGTAAAGCAACCAGGAAGTTAGAAACTAGGGATCTAGGATCTCTAGTTTAGGGTTTGGGTAAAAACCCGTTTACAGGGCCTGTGTTGCTGGAGTGGGGAAGAGAGGGTGGGCCCCACTCCAACTGGACAGTCAGGGTCTTGGGCTGTCTGATTAGTGCAAGGTGTGCTTGCCTGATAGAAGGAGGGAGTTCACACACATTCTGGCTCTCTCATCCTGGGAGCAGGACATCTGCTAGGAGCCTGTTACTATGTGTGTGTGTGTGTTTTATTTTACTGTTAACCCTTTGTGAACTGGTAAGGGGTCCATGAGAGTAGGTTGGCAATTAAAAGGGTTAAAATTAGCTATGCATGTTGGGTATTGCTCGGGGGAACTGGTGCTTTCAGATTTAGCTAGTTTTTCTTGTTTGCATATTGATATTTAAGAAAAAGTTGTTTTTTTATTCTGCTTTTTTATACATTTTTTAGGGAAACCCTGTGCAACCTAAGAATTCTTCAAGGGATTACTTCCAGAAAGATGAGCCCACTGAAAAAATGCCAGGTATGCCTAGAAAGCTTAATATGTGTACTTTCAGGGAATATATGGTTTGTTGGGTATTCCAAATGTAAAGGGTTGTTTTGGTACAAAAATTGCAAGGTGCGCACTTTGTCTGCAAAGCTGACATTGTCGAGTAAAATTACCGTTATGCTCATGCTTTACTTTGGGGTGTTTGGCAACTCTTCCCTTGACAGTACCTATGCATGTTGGGTATTGTTATGTTGCTTTTTCAGATTTAACTTGTTTTGTCTTGTTTGCTTATAGCTTGTTTAGGAAAATGTGGATTTGATTCTGCTTTTCTATTCTTTTCTTAGGGAAACCTTGTACAACCAAAAAATTCATTGAGGGATTACGTCCAGAGAATTGCACCCATGTCAAGCTTGAAGTGTGTACTTCCAGAGAATATATAGTTTGTTGGGGGTGTTTCAATTGTAAAGGGTTGTTTTTATTGAAAAACTGCAAGGTGCGCCTAGCGCTTAGCATAGTTGTATTTTATCTGAAAATCTCCTAAAGCCCCGTTTCAGTTTGGGTCTCCTGGGCAGGAAAAAGTGTCTACCAATACACATGTGGTACCGTTGTAATCGGAGATTGGGATTTCACACACAATAAGATTTTATACTACTATACTACAAATTGTAAAAAAAATATATATATATATATATATTTTTTTTTTGCGCACATTTCACCCAAAAATATTGGGAACGCACCTAAAAAATTACAAACAAGACATGTTCATGTTAAAGCCCAGACTGCTGAAAAAAACAATATACAATTACCCTAGGAAATCTCTTCAAAAATCATAATTGAACATGTGGAGCGCAAAATAGTGCAAAATGGTCTGGCAACAAAGTGTGACAAAGTCTCCAGATAGGCTGGCAGTTAAAGGGTTAAGAGTAACTGGCTACTTACCTTTTGCATTTTGTAAAGAAAGTCACGTTGTCAAATTTCCAGCAGCCAATGCCTTTCACCAGGGGGCATCCCAAATACTAGCATGTGTCTTTTAAGAGTAACTGAATACTTACCTTTTGCATATTGTAAAGAAAGTCACATTGTCAAATTTCCAGCAGTCATTGCCTTTCACCGGGGTGCATCCCAAATGCTAGCATGTGTCTTTTAAGAGTAACTGGCTGCTTACTTTTTGCATTTTGTAAAGAAAGTCAAGTTGTCAAGTTTAAAGTAGTAATTGCCTTTCATTGGGGGGCATCCCAAATGCTAGCATGTGTCTTTTAAGATTAACTGGCTACTTACCTTTAGCATTTTGTAAAAAAATCACGCTGTCAAGTTTAAAGTAGTAATTGCCTTTCACCAGGGGGCATCCCAAATACTAGAATGTGTCTTTTATGTGTACCTGTCTACTTAGCATTTGCATTTTGTAAAGAAAGTCAAAGTTGTCAAGTTTAAAGTAGTAATTGCCTTTCACCGGGGGGCATCCCAAATGCTAGCATGTGTCTTTTAAGAGTAACTGGCTACTTACCTATTGCATTTTGTAAAGAAAGCCACATTGTCAAATTTCCAGCAGCTATTGCCTTTCACCGGGGGGCATCCCAAATGCTAGCATGTGTCTTTTAAGAGTAACTGGCTACTTACCTATTGCATTTTGTAAAGAAAGCCACATTGTCAAATTTCCAGCAGCTATTGCCTTTCACCAGGGGGCATCCCAAATACTAGCATGTGTCTTTTAAGAGTAATTGGCTACTTACCTTTTGCATTTTGTTAAAAAAGTCACGTTTTCAAATTTAAAGTAGTAATTGGCTTTCACCTGGGGGCATCCCAAATACTAGCATGTGTCTTTTAAGAATACCTGTCTACTTACCTTTTGCATTT